>VZTG01010059.1:558016-793340 GCA_013397845.1 Melanocharis versteri | reverse complement strand
GGCTGGGCAGACCAAAGCTGACCGGGAGCGGCCGCTGCGAGCGCCTTCCTCCCCCCACACCTGACAGAACTCTGAATTATTTCACTAGCGGAGCTCGGTGACGCTGTGCACGAAGCGATATCTGAACACGTTTCGGGTGGCAGCATCGGGTTGGTTTGGCTCAGTGCGGGTGGCTAAGGTCAGGCTGGGGTGAAGATGCCTGGTTGTGCTCTCCTGGGAAAATCGATCCTCGCTCAGGCTTCCCGGTGGTCCTGAACCTCAGCAGAGCGGTGGGAAAGAGTAGATGAGCCTCCTGGAAGGGCTCAGGGGCTCTCTTGAGGTGTAGCAGGAGTTCATTATTCACCTCGACAGCATCCATGCCGAGGTGAAATGACATACGCACATTTTAGACAGCTCTCGTGCCTTTGGCAACCAGCTCTGTTATTTTACATTTTCATCATGAGCAGCTGCATGAGAGTCTTCTTTGGTCCACGCTTCTGGGCATAACTGTTTTCCCGCAAGTTAAAGCCCCTGGAGCAAACCCAGCGTGTTTGTGTCCGGTTCTGTGCAGCTGCCCCTGCTGGGAACGCTCCTGGCCGCAGGCTCACGGCTGTGTGGGAGCGCTGTGGGACAAAGGCTGGTGTTGGTGCTGAGCTTAACTTGTGTTGCACAACTGCTGCTGTGTGCTTTATCTTTTAACCTCGAGGAAGTTACCCACCTCGGTTGTAAATCTGAAATCTCTTGTGCCCAGCTTTCCCGTTTGAATGCTGGGTACGGTACTTGAGAACTCAGTGCAATTGATTTTCTTGATTTAGCATTCGTCCATTTCATATATACACGCATAAACAGGAAGACTGCTTATGTGTGTGTATACATACATTTATCTGTATATATACAGGTTTGATTTCATTAATGTGGATGGGCAATGCTGTCAGTCACGATGTTTGGGGCATATGCACTGTATGGTTGAAGGTGTGTTCCTGCCATCATGGCTTAGGTGAGTCTGAACCTACGGTAGGGAATTTGGAGGTAACATCCCTGTTCTTGTAGGGCTGTGATGTGGAGGGCTTGGAAAGGCTGAGTATGGGGCATTGTATGGACGGAGTCATCTTGGTGTGAACTACAGAAGGTGTTCTGGTTGAGCTGCTTTGGTTGGTTTCAAACCCTGTCTTTATGTGGTGCTGCAGTGGGGATTTGAGATACAGGTAGAAATTAGGAGCTCATGCTCTGTTCTGTCATCTCTCAAAGCATGGAGGCACTCTGTAAATTACCCCACTGAAATAACTGGGTATCAGCTCAGATTCTCAAGAGTATTCTTAGGGTATCAAGGTGGCCAACTTAAAAAAAAAAAATCTTTTTTTTATGCATTATTTTTGGACTAGAGATGTTGAAATTGTATTATAAATCACATTTGGTATTATGTTTCTGAACTCTGCCAGATACTGAAAGCATCTCCCAAGATCTGTGCTTTCCAAGTAGGCTATTTTCAAGAACCACGTCAATACTGTATAACAACAAATCAAGTTCTTAATTTCAAAGCAAACCACTTTCCTTTATAAAGGTCTTCAATTTTGCAATGTTGCACAATAGAATTCCCATCTAAACAGTCTCCTAATCTTCCACCGTCTCAGACTTTAAGCTACAAAGAAGTTGATCAGCCAGATGTGCTACAAAATAGGGTAAAGGATCTGAGAGTAAGAGCCCTTCCATTGAAAGCTTTTCTCATTTGTGTCATTCATTCCGTTGCTCAGATGAGAAGTTACACTGTTACTTTATTTAGCATAAACCATCAAAACCTGTCCTCAGAGCCCATCACAGTGTTTCTTTCACAGATGAGGGGCTTCCATATGGTGCGGAAGTGATCAAGAAATATCAGTCTTAAACTTTGTTGTTTTGGTAACCCCGTGTGAGATTTAGAATCTTTCCTCATAACCCTTACGACTTACTTTTGGGGTGGTGTTTCCGCACTTTGTTGCAAAATTTCTTATTATTTCAAAACTGTTGCTGTTCATAGCTGTGAAATTTGATTGTATGCTGTCATTGTAATCTGCACACATTTTCCTATGTAGCTTCATTTTCGGGGTGGAGTAAATAGTAGTTGATCCTATCACACAAAATTACTTTATCATCCTTCTGCTTTCCCTTTACTTTTTTATAACCGTTAAACCTTTCTTACTCCTTTTGCTGTTTATATGCTTGGTAGATTCAATTCTTTGTGCTTGTGGAGTTTTAAATCTAACCAAGTGTTTCAAGAAGATAAAAGATAGATTTGAGTTGTCTGCAGTGTGTGTGGACAGGAGCATTCAGGCCTGCTCTTGCTGGAGCAATATTTGTAAAGAGCTGTGACAAACGCTCCGGGGACCACTCAGCAGCAGAATTCAATCTTGTTGGCTGGCAACAAATAGGCTCCATTGAAGGCTGTTTATTTGAATGGGAGTTGGATTGGGCCCTTTGAGAGAATGCTGTGTTTTCAAAATAGCTTCAGATGCGGTGAAATTCAGCGATGAATATGAATGAGGAACAATTAAATCAGAATCATAAAAAAAAAACCTGCTTAAGGTAACTCTCCAGTATTCTGATAGAGTGAGCAGGTTGGTTGGTGCATTATGAGCCCTATCCCTGCCTTCAAAATGGGCCTCAGTCCTGCCTGAACACATCCAGATTCCACATGTGTTGAAAATAAAAAAAAAAAAATAAAAGGAAGGAGGGGAAGATTAAATTAAAGAATATTTCTCTTATAAAATATGCTGGAATCTGTAGATGTTACAAATAGGGAACTGTGCAATGTTGCCCACTGCAGATGCCTTCAGTTCCTAGACTTGGATACCTGTAAAACCTCATTAATGTTGAACAGAGGAAATTCTGCCTTTTTTGAGAAACTATCAGCTGTGATAGCTGATCTTCCATGCAACACAAAACGTTACTGAGAAAACCTTTTTAATTCGTGGCTTCAGAAGCTACTTTAATGTTGAATTCTTCTTTTTTTCTTAGTTTTCTTTGGAGTTCTTGAAAATTTCTTGAAGGTTTGGACTGCTTCCCTATTTGGCTTTTCCTGGTTGGCAGTTTTGCTATATTTTCAAGGTTTTACATTTAGAGGCAGGAAATACATGAGCCTACAGACTTTCACAAACAGCTTTTTCTACAGGCACCTCATCCAAATGACAGGAAAGCCCTCTTCAAACTCTAGACAAAACTGAAATGCCAAAGTGGAGCAGATGTTTGGCCCACTCCTCCCCGGCAGTTCCATTAAACACATGGTTATTGAATCCTATTTTGAGATGAAAGAAGGAAATGAAAACATAAATATAACCTCAGACTGTGATTTTTTTTTATTATTAATTTTTTTCCCCAGTTAGTTTTATACTAGTGGAACTTCCACCCTGGGAGCAATCTGGCTCTGACACAGATACTCACAGCTTTGTCTTGAAGCAGAAAAGCTGCACTTTGCTGCATTGATTTGCCTTCCTTTGTACCTGTGTGTACCTCCTCGTGGAGGTGTAATCAGGGGATGGGGCTAATTGGGTAACAAGAGACAGCCTTCATGAATATGACATTAGATTGAGAATTAGCCACACCTGTGGTCTTAAACCCGGCTCTGAATGAATAAATCCTCCTTCCTGACCCTCCGTCTGAACTCCCACCCGGTTTACCCCGAGACTCCATACATTCCTTGGGTATGTTTAGGATTGGTTGAAGTTTTTTTTGTATAAAAGCAAGTGGGGTTTTTTTACTGATCTGCCTCCTGAGGAACTAGATAAAGTGTCAATAGACAAACTGTGTTTTCTTTACAGTTATCTGAGTGGCTCTTTCCTCCTGTTTTTCTCTGGAGATGCCCATGTGTGTGGTAATTTTCCTTTTTGTTTTTGTTTTTTTTTAAAGTCACCTTTCATTTGGTCTATCTAGCTGATGACTGCCAGCAGGGATTTTATGAGAAATGTGTAAAGCTACTGAGATTCTTTTGGGAATACAGAGAAGTGAGATGAAGGTTTAGACACAGTTAGGATATAGCTGTTTCTTAGAAGTAGTTAATTTCTCTGCTATTTTATCCTTTCTCTTGTTTGGAAGGTTTATTTTCAGCAAAATGGGCAATGTCCTCATTTAGTCCATAGAGATGAGATTGTCTCCCTCCCTGTTTTGGGGACTCACTTGTTCCAAGATGATTTAACTTCAACTGATAATTTTTATTGTTGGCCACACCTTTAGTGAGTAGCTCAGCTCATGATTGCCTTGGCCAGTCTAATTTTTCTGTGCATGTTTGTGGCTGTGACTATCATCTACAGCTTTGAGCATACACTCTGAGGATTTTCTCCAGAAAATTTCCTCCTCTGATACTCTAAAAGCAGTTTCTAACTATCTGTAACTCAGCTTATACTCATCTCTTCCATTGCACTTTAATAAAACACAGGACAGAGAAGTCATATTACCTGTCCCACTGCTTATGACAGTAACTTTGGAACTGGTAATTAAACATTGATACATGATTAATAGCTGGCTATTGATTTTATTTTAACTAGATAACAACAGTAGTGGGTACGAAACAAATAGAAGTTGAGATTGACCATTGTGAAAAATTCCTTAATAGTGGAGTTATGCTGTGCTGCTGAATTCTTTGTTGTGTGAGACTTTAAACAGATTCTGAACTGCAAGCTGAAGCCAACCTTTAATGTGGTAATGAAAATGAAAACCCAGTTTTCATTAGGTTGGTGTTTTAGTTTGTTTGTGACATTATGCTGATGGTGATGTTTTTCTATAATTAGCGGCTAAATGTTAACTGTGAAGGAATTTAAAGACTTGCTATTCTTCCACTTACTTGTTGGAACATCTTTTTAAAATCTTCAGTCAACAATTTATACTGATAGCACAAAATATATTCAATAAATGCAAGTTTTGTTTTGTTTAAAAGGTGCTGCTTTGAGCAGATTTACCTATGAGCTTTTTTCTTTCCATCCTCTCTCTGGTCCCTTTCTGATTGCTCGTGGGTTTCCCTAAACTATAAGAGTCTGTATCCCAAAATTGAATTAATCTTTATTTTATTTCTGTGATGATCTGAGAGTTTAAAAGCTTTGAATCCAAAATCATAAAGCTCTAGGCACTCACAACCCCACTGGGCATGGATGTGGGTTGGGGTATTTAACTCAAAGACTGTTTCATTTAAGAAAAGACTTTTTAACATACTTTGTGATACATTATTATTCATTTCTGTTTACTTACCTTGCACATGGGTAGTACCTGGTGCCAGATCAATTTCTGTCTACCTTGTTTGTTGTTAATTTGTGCATCGTAGAATCACAGACTGGGTTGAGTTGGAGTCTGGGCAACATAAGCTGTGAGAAACAGCCTCATTTTGTGTCAGGGGGAGAGAGAATCACTCGTACTGTAGTTTACCTTTGATGTCTTAACTCTAGTGCACCTAAATTCTTCATGAGATGCAAAAGTTTTGAAAGAATTGTCAGGAGGAATGAAAAATTAAGCGATATTTTTGATCATGTTTGGTAGGTTTGCCTGCTTGTCCAAGACTTTTGACTGAAAAATATGAAGCTGCAAATTAAAAACCAGACACAGATTACTAATGGAACGCTTCATCATTTTTTGATATCTTCCTCTGAAGGATCTGTGGGCAAAAAGACAGTTTAATTTGACATCTGCTAATTTCATGGCAGCCAAGAAAGCAGTTACTGCCTTGTGCGAAAAAAAAAAAAAAAAAAAAGAGTTGTTCATACAAAGTACTGGTATAAAAATGTCAAGGAAATTCCAGTTATTGGACTTCTATGTGGGAATTATACATAACAGTGATGGGTATAAGTAAAACGTTGAGTTATTAATGACAATTAAAGATGAAAGGGCTATTAAAAGCAACCCTATCCTTTTTATTGTCAAGATAGTTCTTGCTAAGGTCTGAAGATGGCATAAAATTGTATTTTCCCTTAAATTTTCTCTCATCTTCAGTTCTGTCACTCCAAACACATTGGAAACAGTGAATCTATTTAATTGAATTCTTCCATGCAGAGTTTCAGTCTAGATTTGTTTTTCAGTTAAATGGCTCAGCTTAAAATAGTCTAAAGTAACGCCATAAATTTTGGAAGTAGAGGAACAGATATTCAGAGCTTGCTTTAAACATGATGCGAGATGATTTAACGTGATTCCAGAGCAGCTGGAGTACTGGAGCTCCATCTGGGGAGGGTTGATGTCCCAGCTGAGAAGCCATGGGCCAGGATTTGTGTGCAGACCAGCATCACTGGCAGGGTTGTTGTACATTTTTGCTGCAGGCTCCTTGGCCAGCAAGAGCCAGAAGAAGCTTCAGACAGCTGAGGAAGCTCAGTCAGCAGGCTCTGGTCCTCGTGGAGGACTTCATTCCCTCCAGGTTCTGCTGCAGTGGCAGCATGGCAGGGAACACATAATCAAGAGTTCCAGGAGGTTTCTGGAGGGCTCTGATAAGTTCCAAATGCAGATGTCTGAGGAGCTGACGACAGGAGACACTGCTGAACCTCACATGTGGGAACAGGAACTGGTCAGGGCCCCGGCAGCTCCCTCTGGGAGAAGCTGAGGGAAGAGCAGTGGCTGTTGTTTATTTCTATGGATACAGCATGGGCTGCAGTGAGACAGAAGAAGCAAGGCTGGGCATAGTCCCAATTTCCTTAACCAGTGCAGTAATGCCACCATCCTTTGGGCTGGGAAGTGCTGTTCCATTGGATTAAAGTTTACCTTACTCTCCCTTTGTACAGCTGGAAATGTAGAAATCTGCTTTAAGGTCTGAGTCTTTGAGGATGATGAGATGATGCTTCTTGTAGTGTCCTAAGCTTGCTTTGACATTTGAGAAGAGCAGCAGGGTGAATTTATATAAATAGGTATCAACAATGGAGAAATATTAGTAAATAAATTGCCTGCAAAGGAAGGAAAAATATTCTTAATGTTTGGCTTCCTATTAAAGGCTGGCTTTCACTGATTATTCGGGGCAGTTTCTGGTTTCTTCCCAGCTCTGCCTAAGCAGCTGAAGGCTCTCTGCCTCTTGTATCTTTGTCTCTTAGAGTTTGCTTCATGTCAGTCTAAGTCAAATGGTTTAATTAAAACCAAGACTTATTAACAATAAAGGGTGTGAAGTATTCAGATTGAAACAAAAAATGGGTACCAGTCTTTTCTTTTCTTGCTGCTTCCAGGAAAGAAATTGGTACAGACCATTCTGCTCTGGTTAAATAAACCAGCTGTGACTTAGGCATGCAATGAAACTGTTTCTGTAGATACTTTTTTATATTTCTTTATTTTACTATCATAGCCATTTGCATTTTTGTTGCTTGGAAGTGTTATGTTGCTTAGTGCTCAAAGTCATGTTCTGTGATGACATAGTCGGGTAGCGTGGAAATTATCATGATTTGACTTCAATATTAAAGAACTGGAACAAAAAAGCTGTGATTATGTTGCATATTTCCTTCTCTGTGATGAAAAATGGAGCTCAAACTGTCTAAATTGGCATTTTATCGATGTTTTTCTTAAAATATCAGCCACTTCTAACACTTGAAAAAGCATTCTTCCAGGGTATGGCAGGCGTGAAACACTTCTTTGATAGATATGATTACTTGAGATATAAATGCAGAAACATTTCTGTTCATCTTATTGAATATGCTTTGAGTTTTGTAACAATTTAGGAGGCTTAATTTGCTTACAGGAAAGAAAAAATTGGTAGTGGCTACTTTGTCTCATGTTTGGTGGTACAATAGTTTTAGAATTATTTTTTCCTGGCTATATTTACTATTTAGAGCGTTTCTTCTTAGTTGCATAAAAATATCATTTTAATCTTGTAAAAAATTAGGAAATTAAACACTTTTATAAAGTCAGAGCAAAAATATAAAGTTTCCCCTCAAGATATCGAAAAGAAAAGAATATTTGTGATTTATGTGGAGAAGATGGCTTATTTCACTTTTTGAATGTGTTGCGCATACCACTAACAATCTTTCATTTGCCAAGGCAGGGAATGTGTTACAGTATTTTCTGCAACTGATTATGCAGTTGTGTATGGTAGTGAGTTTATTTTCATCAGATACTTCAAAGCCTGACTTTTTAGGTCAGGAAAGTATGCTTTTCTTAAAGCTTTGAAGTTTGAAATAAGCAAAATGAACATAATTTGACTAAAATTAATTACTAATGCAAAGCAGAACTTCTGATGGCGAGCACATTGACAAAAGCAGAAATTGAATCTGAGGATTCATGTTCTTCCTTTACCCAAGCAAAGGCTCTGAAAATCGATTCCAGAGGTGTGAAGCTTCTGTAGACAAGCTTGCTCATTGGGCACATGTGGATGTACAATAACTAATTTTAATACCGTTTTATTCAGCTGAAATTTGGTTTAAAAATGCAAGGAAAAAATATTTTGCCAACAATTACTGCAGTAAGGTCAGAGGGCATTGTTTGGCCCTTCAAGTGGACTGGCAGCTTGGTGTTTGGGCAGCCAGCTTTGTGACATCATTTGTGATGTGACCTTCTGCATGTTGTTTGAACCAGACGGTTTTTGTGTAATCCCACAGATTAAGGATTCCTGCCCTGTTTCAGGATTTTTGGAAGCTGCTAATGGTTCACAGTTCAGATGAAGGTTTGTGGGTTGGGGTGTGCTCAGCTCTGCCCAGGCAGCCTGTCCACACTAACAAAATGCACCCCAGAATTTCTCAGAGTCACAAGGGTGCTGCCACTTAATTTGCAGAAATTTTCTTTTGCTGATAGCATGTCAGTAGAGGCCTGAATACTCCCCTGGCTGGGGAGCAGGATGCAGTCTCAGGGATTTGGTCATGTCCTGCTTTATTTGGAGTCAGCAGCCTGACTGAAACAGCTGCTGAACAATAGGCTGGCAAGGTGTGGGAAATGGACAAGAGAGGTCAGGGTCTTACTGTTCAAGAGAACACTCTTGCCACCATCTCCTCTTTTACTTTTAAAGACTGTAGTCCTCACAAACCCATGCTTGCAGACACGCAGAAGGATCATCCAGGTGGTGGCTGCTAGGATCTGCCTTGTAGAGTACGAGGATGTGGGCTCAGATTCTGGTTTTGTGAGATAAGGAGAATAAGAATGACAGAAGGAGCTCAAGTCTGACCCTGTGCATGTTCCTGGTAGTTTACAATGGAGCTTAGTGGGTAGGAGAGTGTATTTACAGAATAGCTGTCAAAATCCCTGAGTGTAAGCAAGCTGTAAATAAGTCTATAAAGTGTAATCGTTACTGGAGACTTTAAATCTGCAATGAGTGAAGGACTTGCTTCAAGTTCATTCTTGTGTCTGCTTCCTTGCATGAGAAGTAAACAGAAGGATAAATCAGAAAGCTGAATTTGTACATATACAGGCACATTGGAAGATATAAAGGCACATCAGAAGAACATTGTGTAGTTTCATTTGTGTTTTCTGGAGCTAATGACCCGACTGAGCCCTGCGGTGGAAGAACATCACACCACGCTGCATCATGTCCAGGAGAGGGCACAGATAAAGCCTGGGATCAGTCAGTTTGCAGTCAGACTGATTTTAATGGGACGGGAAGGAGTACAAGATCAAGTCGAAAGAACACAGTAGGACAGGCATTCAGGAACCCTTGAAGTAAAAGGGTTTCTTGCAGTAGGCAGGAAGCAGGAACATTCAGGAGAACTGGTAAGGGAGTTACTATGTTTTGTTAAGAATGCAGTCAGGATTTTCAGTCCCACTTCTACCCTGAGTACATTTACTTACAGTTTTCCTTTCGTTCATCTGTAGCACTGTGAAATATCCAAGACATAACTGAGATGTTTCTAAAACTTTGTGGTTTTTATGTGCACATTGCTATAGTTTTGTTTAAAGTGAAAGGTTCATTAATAGATACTATTATGGTTTTATAATCCAATCTATATGGTTTTGTAATCTAAATTTCAGAATTGTTAAAGAGATGGATTCTGTCCTCTGAAATCATCTTCTGTTTCTGTGACATTTGTTAAAGCACAGCAAAATTGTACTGCTTCCTGTTAGAGCCACTTTGGAAAGATTTAGAAGGTGGGTTTTAATGAAAGAGGTGAATAAAGCAAAGCAAGCCTCGCCAGCATCCAGCCACTCCAGAACTGATGGACACACTCCTGATGTTCCTCTTTCCCAGCTGAGGGATTCCACCATTGAGAGAGGAAAGAAAGCACTGAGTCAAAAATAAAGAGGGATGTTGAAGTATCATTATATGTTTCCTAATAAATACTGATTAATATGTCATTGCAGTTTAATATATCTTTTAGTGGAAGGGAACATTGTTTTAAAGGTGGAAGAGGTAAATCCTCATGAATATTTCATATATTTATCAATGAATTAATTTTGAGGTAGTGGGTAGTAAATGAAACATTTAAATCCCCCAGTAACGATGGCATTTTAATTTTAATGTGAAAAAACTTGAATAGAGCCATGTATTTTTAGATTCCATTACCTTGGAAAGTTGGCAGTTCAGCTAGTGAACGAGTTTTGGGAAGGTTCTCCCACTTCACTGAGCAAATCGGGGGAGAGTGAGGGAGTTTGATTCATGACTCGACTTTGGGGTCAAATCCAGTAGGCTTACTTCTTTAGTTAAATCATTCACTTTCCCAGGTTAATTTTAACATTCTGGGTAGGCTGTTCAGGTTGAGGCTGAAACTGTTCTTTTTATAATTGGTTTCTGCAGGATCTTGCTGCTTTGAACTGTCCCGTATTACACAAAAATGTCAGACCTTCCTACTCTGCCTAAAAGTGCTCCCTGCTGCAGTCCCTTGTGTCTGACTTTGTATTTTCTTCTTAAAAAGCAGAAATGTGGCTTATATGGCTGTATCATCTAGAGGATATTTTATAGGTGTTTATCTGATAGAAATTTCTGTTCATTTCTGTGATATTATTGAAATAAAAACTGCTTTGGTAAGACTGAAATTTGAAGGAGAACTTAATATTGTTTCTCATTTAAAATTGTGTATGAATAAATGATTACAAATTGACAGATATTGCTTGTAGTGATTCCTTTCTTGACTGAAAAACCAATTTCTATTTCCTTCTTAATTTAGGAACTTAAAATTATTAAGAGAGAAAAAGAGAAACTACAGCAGCCCCAACACAAGCAAGATGAGCTGTTTCTCATTTATTTAATCACTGCTTTTGTTTTCAGGGCCGTGTTGCATTGCACTAAATCTGCAGATGAACCAGCTTTTACTTAGGGTTTATTAGTAACAGAGGTGCTGCAGGTGTGGAAAATGCAGTGTTCTGCAGGGTCCCTGCTGGGAGTCTCTCAGCCTCTGCCCCGGTGGGCTCAGTGCATCCCTGGACAGTTTCTCTCCTGGTTCAGCACATGCCTCTGCAGGGGCTTGTAGAGCTCTGGCATTGCCCACCAGGTGGGCACAGTCTCACCTGTGTCCAGGAGCAGCCAAATCCCTGGGGGTGACTTCCCAGGTGACATTTGCTGCTGTAGCAGTAGGTGTTTAGGCCCATGCTGTTGCCTTTTTCCCAACCTGAAAATGAAACTCAAGATAATTTTAGTAAGGAAGTAATATAAGAGCAGATCTCTATTTGAAGGCTTTCAGGGGCAGTTATGGAAAGATGTTTATAAGAGCTCAAGCCCTCCCAGGGGTGAGTATAGTTTTATAGGTTTTAGGAAATTAGCGTAATTGGTAAAAAGCACCAATTAGGAGGACAAGTGGTGATGCAGTTTCCCCTCAGGTCAAGCCCCTTCTCTGGAGTCCCCCCTCGGCACTGGCTGTACTTTATCTATGAAAATGTATTTTGAATAGTTGTTTTCGGTCTTGGTTCCCAGGAAAAACCAAGGGCTTGCACTTCCCAGGGCTTGGAGCTTTGGAATTTGTTACGTCTTTTTGTCTAAGGCAAGGCCATGGAAAAGTACTGAGAAAAATTTGCTGCTAATACAATAGGCTACAAAGCTACAAATATATGTGTGAAGAATACAGGGAACATATAAAATAAAAAAAGGCAAAAACCAAACGACATCAATGCACTTCTGAGAAGTTGTGCCTTTTTCAGAGAGTTCACCCAGAGGATTCGCTCACTACCAGGCTTTTATTATTCCATTAAATAGTGTACAATGTTTTCTGGTTTAATTTGTTTTGAAATAATTCAGCCATACTTTATAATGCCTTATGGAACCCATCAATATTGCCTGTGTATCTGTCTAATGAGAGTTCAGTAAATTAGCATATTCATTAAACAAACAAATTATTGTTCTGTTAGTAATTGGTGACTGCCTGTTTCTCAAGAGATGGGTGATGTCAACTGGCATCAATTAGTTTAGTGTGCTTTGTTACCTAGGTAGGTAGGTAATCTGTGGTTGATATCCTTGCTTTGTTAGGTTGTGTTAGAATAATCACTGCTGCCTGGAGATGGGGAAAAGTAGTTTCTCTTTAAAGGATGAGATCCCTAAATATACCTTCTTTAGCTTTTCAGTTAAAATAGCTTCCTTATCTAAAATTGACATGTTACTAGTTTAACAAAGCTCTTCCCTTTGTTTCTTTCATGTTTGTCACCATCTTTTTCTCCTGCTGTGATGCACTGTGATTCCTGCCTTCCTCTCTCTGGTTTGCAGCAGCTCCTCTTAAAAAGAATCTTGCTGTGTGTGACAAGAGAAATTGGCTTTTCCTTGAACTTTGGGAGAGTATTCAGGGGAAGATTTAACTAAGCACTTGTTTTGATTGCATGGCCTAGAACTAAATGGTGACACAAACACCTAATAGAGTAATAAAAAAAAATCCCGTGATTGTTTCAAACTAGATTTCTGAAGTAAAGTTCTTCTGCAGTGTTACTGTTCTGGACAGTGAATTGCAGTGAATATGAGTAAGTGCTTTGGAAGGAGAAATGCTCTTGAGCAGGTAGTTTCATACTGTCTTCCCCAGGCTTGGTTTGCAGTCTCATTTTCGCTAATGAGAGCTTCTGAGCAGAGGTGGTGGCCTGTTTCCCTTCNGTCTTCCCCAGGCTTGGTTTGCAGCAGGCAGTGCAGTCTCATTTTCAGTAATGAGAGCTTGAGAGCAAAGGTGGTGGCCTGTTTCCCTTTGTTGAGGTTTTTAAACTTGGCATACTTAAACAAAACTTACACTTTCCAAGCTCTTGGCCACCCTCTCAACTGTTTGAGTCCAATTTTTGTAAACAATTTAACAATAGCAATCCTAATAATTATAGTAACTGTGAGCTCCTTTTTTAACCGAGCCTTTCTTTTTTCTGTATTTTTTGAGTACATGAAGAGAACCATTTAGTTATTTAACACAGGCATCTTGTTTCAAAGTGTCATAAATGTTAGGAATAGTGATAATTATCCACCAGAACAGGCAGTCCAGATTTACTAAACAAAAATGTAGGGGCATACTTCACATGTGTTTTTTATTTTATTTGAAGTTAGGTTTCATAAACCTTTGTTGCACGGACAGATCTCACTTGTTCTGAAAAGTGAGTATATGGTTCAGTGGTATAAAACAGTAAATTACCTCTGCAGTTTATTGATCAAAATGCCTTAGCCTTTATAAAACTGGGAAATGTGATAGTTTTGTTTTTTTTCTGTGAGACATACTGGATTTTACTGCTCAAGATATTTTGTGTGCTATATTTTCAGGAATAAATATGAAACTAAAAGGCCTATAGCTGTTAACTAGAGTTTGTGTGTTGGTTTTAATTCAGTTAAAATGAACTCCCTTTTGTAGGAATAAGTAATGGAATGTAACTGTTAAAAGGTCTTCAGCTGTACCTGTAGATTTTAAAATCAAATACTCTTATTTAAAGCCCGGTCTGCTTATGGTGCTTTGATACAGACTGAAAAATAAGCAATCCCTGACTGCTGTGAACAAAAATATGGAAACTGTTTTTGTCAGGGAAATATTCAAGACTTCTTCCTAAACTAGCCCACAGAATCAATTTTATCCTTCATAAATATATCACAGCGATCTAGATTGAGGCTTTGATCATAATACTCAGTGTTGGATGAGGCTGCTGGACTCTGCTGATACCAGAGGGACCTGGCTGCCATATGGCATCCCAGCTAAAGTGGGCAATTTGGGATGTTGATGGAAGACAGTTTCCTCTGTGGCTTTTAAATAGGATGACCTGGATGCTAGCTCCTGCTTTGGAAGATTAAAATTGCTGGTTTGTGGCATCCAACAGGACATTAGTTTGGAAGGACATTTGCTGTCCTGTTTTCCATGCTGTGCCCCCAGGTTTGCAGCGTTGGCCATCTCTGGAGAGAAGGGGATGTGTGGTGTGGCCCGATGGCACAGCTCTTACAGCCCATCAGCCTTACCATGACTCTTTCCATTTTCTTTTGTGCTTGAAAGACTTGCTTTCCTACAGAGCATATGTTTGCTTTTCGTGACTTACGTTTGTGATAAACTTCTGTTTAGTGTGGTGCCTTTCTGCTAAATTTTTGTTTCTTGTTGTGTTAGCTTACTCATTTTGTGGGCACTGCCAGCAAACTGAAATAAGTGGTTTAGTTTGTTTTCAGTGGCCTATGTGGTATATTTTAAGTATATGACCTCATAAAATGTGTTTATACCTGCAGTGTTTATATGAGGGTATTCAGTTCAGTTTATTTCTGACGGTTTCTTTTAGAGAGAAACTTCTACATCTTTGTCAATTACAGAGGCTGTATGTCAATAAATATAATAAAGGTTTATGCCTCATATTGATGAATGGTCTGCTCTTTCATTACTGTCATCTTCGTGTATCTGTTTTCCTTCATATGTGCTTGGAATTGTATTACAGGTCAGAGTGCACAAATTGAATAAACTGGAATGCTTTAGAATGTGTTGGCTAAGCGAATAGATTTTTTTGGTGACAGACATTTATTTTTGGACACATATGCTAAATACACCTCCTTTTAATTTCAGATACAGGATACATCTCACCTCCTCAGAAACACCACGGTTTTTCTTCCCAATTGACTTATTTCCAATATAACCATTACAACAAAGTCCAAGTTTATAAAACCTGATACTTCCTATATTTTACATATAATTTGCATTCATGCAAAGCTAGTTTGTGTTGCTAGAGCTGTTTCATACTGGCACAGGATCTATGAGCACAGTTACAGCTACTTGGCTTCAGCAGAGCAACAGAGGGGGAAGAAAGAAGTGGGCATTTATTTGACCAGCTTTACTGCCAGATGCTTGTGGGAGGTCCATCTTTGTTTTGTGATATTACTGCTGGCTTCCATTAATACTGTGAATGAAAAGGGAACGTTGGATGTTAAAGTGTGTCTTCCTTTTAACAGTCGTGCAATAAAATGCATTAAGCTATGCTAATGAAAACAGTAGAGCTGCTCAAATTGTATAGGTGTGTCAAGGGATGTTCAATTATCTTAGAAATTTGCTTAGTGGTGGTTTTGTTTCCTTTAATAGTGTTGATTAACACTGGATTCTCTTCCCCAAGCTAGAATTATTTGGCGTTTTACAAAAGTAGAGGTTTGACCTGGAGAGTCTTACCAAGAGAAAATAAGTATTTATGTTTAGGGAATTTTTTAGGGAAATGATCTGCACATGAACCCTTGACCTGATAAAGTGAAATACTTAGTTGTGGATGGTTAGCCAAGGTAGTTCCATGTGGAATTAGGCATGAAATGGCTAAATTTATTTAAACTTGTTTTTTTAAGACCAAGAGGCCTCAGTTGTAGTAGAGGATATAATTTGAATCTTCAGTTGCTTGTCAGACTTGACCTTTCAGTTATTCTTTTTGACAGCTTCACAGACTGAAGTGATTCTATTCTATTCTATTTATTCTATTTTAAAAAGTCAGCCTTGGATGTATTACCAGGGAGGCCAAAGAATGAGAAAACCTTATACTGAACATATAGATTCAGGTAAGAAATAATCAGTGACGTGATCTGATGAAGTTTGGCTTTTCTGATGCTGCTCCTGTTTTGTGCTTATATGGAACATTTCTTTTCAAGCAGAGTTTTGCTGAAGTAGTTAACATGCAACTTGCAAACTTCTTGATGAACGTGTTAAGACAGTTTCTTCTGGTTTTATGTGTGTGTGTTTTCTTTCTCCAAAAGCAAGCACTCAAAAGATACCTCCTGGGTCAGCTGAAAGATGTTGTACATCAGAGTAGGTAATGCTGCATATATAACAACGATGTCTCTGTTGCAGTGTTTTCTAAATCTGTTTGGGGGCTTGTGGGGGGGAGAGTTTTTTATTTTATTTTTGTGGGTTTTTTGGTTTTTGTTTGGTTTTTTTTGATTTTTTTTTATATTGAATCAAATTTCTGCTAGAAAATGTACTTGTAGTTCCGCTCCTGTTTAACTAAGTTGCTATTTTTTTAGCCCTTATTATTTAAATAATACAATTTTTTTTTGTCATGCGACAGCTAAAGAATAGGCAAATGGAGTAGTGGAGGAATCATGCAACTGCTCTCCAAGTACATTATTTGTGCAGAGCCTTTAGCATTTTATAAAAAAAATAAATCAGCAAACAAAAGGTGATAAAGAAGAGATTGTGCAGGTTATGTGAAGAATCAATTTTTTCTCTAGCAGTAGTCAATAAACCACGGATACAATTCCGCAACACCTGACCTTGTTAAGATGATCAAAAAGAAATGTTTGATTTCTTGATGTGTGTGTCACTCATTTAATCATGCTGTGGGACCAGACATGGTCTCTGCTTATATAAAGAAGGAACTTTGAACAGAAAGCTTGTTCAGAACAAAATACACAATTCCTAGTAACGGTAGTTTTCTAAATCCTCCTCACTCTATATACTTTTGGTCTACGTTAGTGGGATTCTGACTGGTAACCAAAATCTTTGAGATTGGAGAAGGAAAGGGAGATCAGAGGCGAAAACCCAACCAATACTTGGTGCTTTTGGAAAATGCCAAATAATTCTAGCCAGCAGGAGAAAATCTGGTTTGAAATTTGTACTTGATTAAATAATTCTGCCTTCATCTCACTTCATGTTACTGCTCAGTTGAGGCCTTTTGTTCCACGTACTTGAGTTTTGGAATTTTTGTTGTTGTCAGGCTCTCAGGAAATGTTATCAGTTGTAAAAGAGCCCTATTTAAGTATATTAATCTCTTTGATAAGTACTTATGTTAGAAATTTAATCTTAGGAAATATCTTACTAGGATGAATTTAATTCCTCTTTAAAGCTTTATTATTTTAAATAACAACGTTTTATTTTCTGTGTGCCCCTAGTAATGTTTTCTTAGTTTTACAAACTGATTTATTCTTAAACCTTATTTGTGGTTTAAAAATAAAGAAAAAAAACCCCTACCTTTTGATTTCCCAGGCAGATCTGAATCTCAAATAACAGCGACTCTGCATCTACAGTGTGTACGTCAATACACAACACAAAGTTCCCATATGAAAGGATAACAGAAAAATGCCACCAATGGGAAATTTTGTGGGTTTTTGTCTGTCATCTTATGAAGATGAAAGATGAGATGTCACACAGGGAGTCAGGGTTTACTGAAATCTACACACATTTTCCA
This sequence comes from Melanocharis versteri, assembly GCA_013397845.1. NCBI lineage: Eukaryota > Metazoa > Chordata > Aves > Passeriformes > Melanocharitidae > Melanocharis > Melanocharis versteri. The sequence goes on along the minus strand of VZTG01010059.1, from coordinate 775,949 downwards.
GTCTCTTCTTCACAGACTGGTGGGACAGGATCTACGCCTTGTACTCCAGCCCAAGCTTGCATTAAAGAAACAGATGAAACACAGATACATCTTGAACTGCTGGAACATACTGGGTGTCAGCTGGGACAGAGCTTCATGGAAAGATCTGAGAAATCTCTGGTGTTTTCTGATATGTTTTCTGACTAATGTGTGGGGGGAGGAGATAAAAGTCTTCAAGCAGGGATAAGCTGGGAATAGAAGGTGGTGAGAATCAATAATGAACAGAAATTACTAAAAGCTGGGCTCTGCTTTCCTGTGCTTTAGGTTCTCTTTTAGTTGCTTCCCCCATTCCCTCTTTCAGATTAAGATTATTATTCTCATGCTGATTTACCATCTAATTGTTTAGTCTGTCTTTGCTGAGAACTGGAACTGAATTGGCAAATCTAGCAGTGCTGTTTGATGCTGCTGCAAGCCATGGAACAGCTGTAAAACAAGAAAATAAGTAATACAAAGACGCATGATGGCAGAGCTGTGTTCTGTGCCAGATTAAAGTCTCTTTCTAAGAACTTTCAGGGGGAAGGGTTGGATTATGGCTGCCTGTAGAAGACTGTCTGTGGGAAACAGCTTTCCCTCAAACCTTTGCAGGCTCTTCCCTAAGCTGTTTGAGGCTGTACTTGTTTGCATTAGCACTCCTACTGTCAGTCTCAGGTGTGGATTTATCTGTAGAATATATAAAAGTTTATGATACCCAATTTAGGCCATTTGAAGCCCATCTGAAACTTTTGAGAATGCTTGGTATAAATGTATTTGGAGAGTAGGGATGCAAGATTCTTGTATAAATTCAGCTACAGATTTATTGCAACCAAAACATCTTGGAGCTGGAGATTGGTTCAAAGAATCATCTGTTTACTCAAGTTTCTTAGATTTCATAGTCACTGGTTTTTTGTCTTCACTTTAAAATGCCTACACACAGCTGTTTTTATTTTTCAAGATGGTCTTGAAAGAGCAATCACCTTTACAGATCCAAAGCTTGTGCTTTATTTCAACTCTTGTAACTGCTTTAGTTTTCCTGCTGTTCTCGTGACATATGGTGTGTATCCTGCAAGTGCTTTAAAGCAAGTTTTTCATGTTCCTTGCTCTTCAGAGCTTCTGGTACAGACTTCAGATGCTTATTAATTTTATCAAGCAGTTCATTCACAACCAGGAGTTTGTCTTTTGTGCAAAGACTTGATTGAAAGTCCTCAGCTGGCACTCAGTAAGATGGGCTCTCTTAGAATTATGTGATATAGCAGGGGGGAAAAAAATATGCCCACTAACCTGGAGTTTGTAAGCTTTGCTTTTCTATGCCATCAGTTGTTGAGCAGAACTTTTTCTCATCACCCTTAGGACTGCTTTGACACTTTCCAAAGGAATTATTCTCTTATTTCATTTCTGTGTTCCTCAGAGTGGTCTGGTTCATAATTTAGGAAAGAAATATTGTCAGAATATCTTAATATTAATTGTCCAATTTTTATACAAGAACATGTCCCTGTGCTTATGTATGTCTGTATTTATGCATATGTAATAAGATTTTTAGCATCTCATCAATGGAGTATCTCTATGGGACATTTTGAGTTATATTTTTGAGTTGTAAAGCTGTTGTATCCCAAAAGCACCTGTGAGGTGCTGAGAGGGTGTTTGGGAGCAGAGGTCACTGCAGTTCCCATCAAGCAACAGCTACAAAAGTCTTCCCCAGAATGAAATTTTTTGAATGTTTTCCTTCTTATTTATTTGATTTAGATCAGCTTAGTAATACCTACATGTGAAAGTGATTTATTGTTCTAAGTTATGGATAAAAGCTGTTTTGAAGACTTGGTCTTAAATTATAAAACCAGTGACCAAAATTTTATCAGCTGTGTTACTGATCTGTAGAAATTTTGAGATAAACCAGAAGGGTCCCTCCCTAGCCCCTAGTGTTAATCCCTTTGTGGAAATGATCCTGAAGTGATAATTGTTAGAGCCTAGCAGAGAATTTATAATAGGAAAACAAATTAAATGTCAACAATTATGAAAGAGACTTTAAATTTGGACCCTACATTTGAAGTATTGCAAAACTGTAATAACACATTGTCTGTGAATAGCGTGGAGGAATATAAATCATATGCGGTGTCTATATGATGTGTAGAATTAGAGATGGCCATAGAGCAAACTGACAATGTCATTTTTTCCCTCTCAAATATGTTAATAAGATTATGGATAAAAGGATTTAAAATGTCATCCTGAGCTATTTGTAACTGTTCAAGTTCAGTGGGAGTCACTTTTACAGAAAACATGCAGTTATATACTGTAAAAGATGGGTTTGTGTTTTCTTTATGCATCAATCTTTTGTGCTGTGTTTCAAAGAGAATAGAACAGATGGGAGTTTGCTTTTGAGACAACTCAGCCTGTAAACCTTGAGTATTGTGAGAGGATATGTGTTATTAAAAGACTTTAGCATGGAGGGTTTTTGTTTTCAGTATAAAGTGCATTAGGTTAATAATTTTTTTATCATGCTATTAGAGATCAAAGTATTAGGATAGTAAATAATCCTTTGTCTGATATTTCTAAATACATAGCACTGGCTTGCATGCTGTGTTCCTTACTTCAGGAGAAGCCAAGAACTGATTGTGGCTGGCTTCCAGGAGGACAGCAGTTTGTCTCTCCATGTGGGAAAAGCATCTTTTGCTGGCACAAAATGGGATTATACCATTGCCAGGAGGCAGCTCCACCTTTGCCATTATACCATTGCCAGGAGTCAGCTCCAGCTCCTTAATTATTGCTTTTGTGTGCAACAGTTTATCCTGCGTGGAGAATGTGTCCTTTCTTAAAACCATTCAGTAAAGATCCTGTGACTTCCGTAGTGTCTCAAGCTTTCCTGCCAGGACAAGCAAATGTGATGTCTTTGTGTGTGTGAGGTTGCTGTGGCTGTACCCATGGGGTGTAAATATGTTTGTATTCCCACAGAGACATCTAAACTGGCATGCTGGGAATGAGGAGGGAATTATTCTCCAGCTGATGGCCTTGCATGGCTGATGTGGCTGTGCTGGTGTCCTCAACAAAACCTACTTAGAAGCACAACGAACAAAGCAGAGATAGCAGACCACTGAAAATAGGTGTATTAGTGTATAGTTTCTTACAGAATAATGCTAATCCCATGTCAGTTGTTATTCTTCTCAGATATGCTTCAACAAATGCATAGAATCAGTGGAAATAATTTTATAGGGTGGAATTGCTGAAAATGTCATATAATAAGGGTATTTAATATGAAGCTGAATTTGTTTTAATGTAAGTCTGTTACTATTTTTATAGCAGAGGATAACGTGAAAACATAAATAGACTTTAGAGTTCAAGCCAAATTTGCCGTGATACTAAATCTAAGACATTTTGTCTGGCCAAGTGAGCCTTATGTAGCTTTTAAAAAATATCTGTAGCTTTCAGAGTACTTGAGATGCGCAAATGTTAAGAAAAGGCACTTAGGTAAATCAATACGGATTTTACCTTTTCTCTGGGTGTTGTTTAACTGCTGGTTTGAGATAACCATGAGGTGGCAGAGCTCAGTGGGCTGTCTCATGAACTGTTCTTAATGAGCATTATGTTATTTTCCCCTCTTGTTTTTTCTAGACTGTTCAATTAACCCCCAGACGATGGCTCAACCTGCAGGAGTACCAAAGCAAAAAAATAATGGCAGACCATGGGGTTACAGTTCAGAGATTCTTTGTAGCTGATTCTGCAAATGATGCCCTGGAGGCTGCTCAGAGACTGAGTAAGTTGACTGATAATGGGAGGACTCTGCTTCACTGGGTAGCAATCTGGAAAATAAATTGTTTTCTAATAAGTTTAAACAGTCTTTAAATTCATGCTTACTGAAAAGCTTTGATATTTTATCCAGACCATAACTATTTGCTTAGTTTTATAAGTGAACAAGTTTATAACAGCAATACTTAGAACTTTATTTTTCAAATGTTTTGCATGCAGCATGTAACATGAATTCTTTAATTAACATTATAATAATTCAGAATGTCATGAATAGTTGCTGAGGAAATTTTTTTGTGTGTACTTGATATAATTTAAGGAACTGAAATAAACGAACTTATGTAAAAAGCTGTTTTCAGAGAGAAATTTGCTCTATTGAAAAGCAAAGGAAGGAAAAGGTTGTGGCCTCTCCATTTTAAAAGATACTTAGATATTTGTTACTCTGTGTGTGTCCATATGGAGAAATAGAAAAGGTGAGTTGAGTTACCATCACAAAAGGACGTGACAGTGGCCTGGAGAGAAGACCCTGCTTCTGGAACTTTCGTTTGGTTCTCTGACAACATCCTCATTCTGGTGTGGTGAACAAAAGATGATAATGTGGGTCAGAAATGAATTTATGTAATAGCTTGTTTCTCAAAAAGAAAGTGTTGAAGTACTTTGTCAACCTGTTCTCACTCTGAAATAATTTTTCTGCTTTTTAAAAGTTGAGTAATTTGCGCAGTTTTCTTCTTTTCATTTAGCTTTTGATAATATATCAAACATCAAAATGCCAGAGGCCAGACATTATTGTGGTCTAATTGTGTAGTAACAGGAAGGTTTTTTGGTTTATGCTTTATATAATGCACAGGCCACTTAGTTAAATGCATTTCAATTTTGCACACTGGAAGGTAAATTAACACAACTTACTCATATCCAAGATCTCATCAGAGCTCAAGTAGCTGAGTAGCATTAGCATAATGGCTTGTTCAATCTCTAGAACTTCATTAAGGTGATACATTTTTCAGTGATCAAAACCTTCTTATGACAACCAGTATATCTGAAAATATATCTGAAAGAAAACATTAAATGTGAGTGTTACGGTCATTTAGCAGTACGAAATGGAAAAGTCGGACACAAAGCAAAGCACATAAAATTGGAATGTTTCCTCGTGTCTGGATGTCTGAGAAAATCAAGGAATACTAACTGAAGCTGTGGCAGGTTTATCACCAGTCTTACAGCACTTAAACTCTCCTCTTCGTGATTGAACTCATAAATGGATTGGTCTGGCCAATAACTATTGCTAGTCTTGATCTCTATGACTATTTGGAGAAATAAATTACTCCATTAAAGGCAGTGAGCCTCCTCTGTTTTATGATGCTAAGTTTATTTTAAATAACCTCTGTAGCTTGCTTGCTTTGCAAATCACAGAAATATCCATCTATTAAAAACAAACAAACAATGTTTAAATAATCAGAAGTGAAATCCAGAACCAAAAAACTTTTGCTCATGGAACTTTTTCTGGTAAATTTTATTGTAATTGTGTGGGCTTGTTAGCACTTCAGAAAGTGGAAGTTAGTGGTACGTTTCTTCATTTGATATAGTTGCATTCAACCATGGTGCACTACTGAGCATGAAAGAATTGTGGTTTATGGTGTGGAATCTATTTCATGTTGGAATGACTGACACTCCATTGATCCACTTAATAATTGACAACATCCTTGTTATTGTTCTGGTGGTGTGCTGTCCTTGTACTTCTAACATGCACTTTGAAAGCTAAGAATCAAGAACATCAGTTTTGCTGCTGTGGTCATTGTTGTTCCAAGATTTCACTGAGTTTATGTTCTTTATGATCCCTCAGATTAATATTGTCTCTGTCACTCAGGTTTATCTGCACAATTTACAGCTGAATATGCAACCACACAAAGTAAAAAGATATGGGAAAACAGGAAACTTCAGCCTACAGGAGGCACGAAATATTATGAAATAAAATAACCAGTGAAGGCAGTTTGGGGATGTTGATGATAGACAGGCAGTCTGCAGTAAAATACAGTGAGAGGCCAACCTTCCCTGCCAAGTCCTGCTCAAAGATCTCATGTTTTAGGTGCTTTGTGCCACATTGCAGCTGTCCTTCACTTTGGCTTCTTCAAACAAGAAAAGGTGCTTGTCAGCATATTTTAAAGATAAAAAATAGGATAAAATTCTCAAAACTTGAAAGTCAAAGGTTCAGTATTTTTCTTGTGGAAGGAAATTCTTTCTATAGCCCTCATGAATACAGGAGAAACAAGAATTTTCCTGTATGATCTTACAGCACTACATCAATCATATGTGTCCGTGTGTGTGATAAAGGGGTACAGATAAGGGGGTAGGAATTTCTGTCATGGAAGTCTGCATAAAGTCTAGAATTCACAATTTAATTTCACAATTTCACCAGCTATTTTGTGCTTGGCAGAGCTGTCTTTACTGCTGCAGGGCCTGTGCTTGCCAGTTTTGCTATTGTTGGATTTCCTGTTGATGCAATGGAAAAAGATGAGATTAGATGATTTTTGCTGCTGTCTTCACTTGTCGGGAAGGTGTTAATGCATGTCTTCTTGAAAGGGTTTGCCTTTATCCAGTATCAGCAGTTTTGTTACACTTTGCTCATTTCCTCTGTTTCTCTCTATTTTTATTAATATGTGCACTGAATGTTAATTTTCTCAAGGACTTCCAAAGCTTACCAACTGCACAAAAAAGCAAGGAATTTTTAATGGAATTAGATTAATTTTTATTTCCCCCTTTCTAAGATAAGAATGGCAGGTGTAAGGAAAATTAACATGACATCACTAATGTTGACTTCAAAAGAAGTTGTACACAATAAAGAATACAGAATTAAGCCCCAAGGAATTCATTGCCTTCTAAGTGCTAAGCAATTTTCAGGTGTAACTCTTGTAGAGAAGGCAATATTTACTGAGTGCCAAGAAATTCAGTCACAATAGTTTTCTGGTTTGTGTTAAAATTCCTTGGTTTTCAAGAAAGAAAAGAAAGAACGTTGTGCTGTTTTGCTGCACAGTATGGTGTTGCTTGATCTGCTCTCTGAAGAAACTCAATTTGTAAACAAGTTCGTACCATTTCAGTGCAGCTATTTAATAGAAAAAAAATTAAATATTTGGGAGCCGAGATTTGTCTGAAATATAAGCTCATGTGGCTGTTTTTGTATTAACTCGCAAGCCTTCTGATCTAATTCTCACTTAATTTAGGGCTTGTTTAGCCAGAGAAGGCATTTCCTTACTTGCTGTGTCTTTTCCTTGTACTGTAGCACCGATACCTAAGGAAATAATCCTTGTATGTGCCCTGTGTGCCCCCAGAGAGGGAGTGTGCAGTGCCACTGCCTGCACCAGGCACCATTTCAGAGCCATCACTGGCTCTGGGCTCCTCCAGCAGAAACCCTTGAGTCTCGTGCTCTGCTCTCTGTGCTCTGCCTGATGGAGAAGTTTTTAAGGGACCCATCATTTCAGGCTAGGAGGTGGGCAGAGCTGGGAGGAGGTGTGATTATGCTGGAGGGCGTTGCTGTGCACTGTCATTTGGCTCTTTGAATCAGTAGAGAGCTTAGAGGTGGCTGGCATTGCTGACAGTCCTAAATCGATGCCGGGAGCTTGGTGTGTGTTTGTTTTTCTGAATTTTAACAAAAGCAGCAGAATGCTGCCTGTTGCCACTTAGAGTGTTTCATTACATTTAGGAATCAGTCAGGTGCAGTGTTCACATTCTATCACAGAGAAATGCAGTTCAATTGAGTGCAAGGTTTTTATTCACTCTTCTTTAAAAAAAATAAAACAAAATATAGCCTCTGTATGTCCTATTTCTATTGCTTATGCATGAGGGAACTCATAAAATTCGGCTTTGGACTGAAGGCATGCTTTTTATATCAGCCTGGGGAGGTAAACATGTCTCTTATAAAGAACAGGAAAGGTTTATTGAAGCATCTTTTCATGAGGTCATTTACCTGTCATCTATTATTCACCATTTTTTAGAATATTGAAAGAGTTCTTGGTCATGTGAGCACCAGTCTCCTGCCTTTCTCAACTCCTGAAGTTTTTTTTTTTTCCCATGGCTTTTTAATTTAAAGAGAAGGCTGCATTTTTAGATGCTGTTTTAGATCCCTTATCTGAAAATTCACCTCTCTAGTACTAGTTGTGAAAAGCACTTGAAAGCAATTTATGTTTAGAAGGGATCAAAAATTGACCTTTAGGTTGGTAGTGTCCTTTTTGTGTAGATTATGAAGAATTTGCTGGTGATAATGCTGTCTGCATTTAATCTAAGCTTTTATGCTGGGAAAATTAAAAACATCCTTGAACCTGATGTTTCTGGGGATATTTGAAGTGTGAATTCAGGTTCTTTTTTGTTATACCAGGAAGAGCTTTTCTATGAGTATCCTGTACAGAGTGGCCCTCTATATAAAGTTTGATTTGAGAAACTTGGCTACTTAGCTGAACTTTTTTTACTGTTATCATGGGGATGCTTATGTGATTTAATTTCCTCTCTGTTTCTGTCCATCTGGATAGGTAGAAGAATTGCTTCTTTCAGCATTTCTGTGATTTCCATATTTCTTTCCGTTGTATGCTTCACTGTGAAGTAATAATTTCTCACCTGTGTGTAATGAGTTATTTCTCAAAAACCCTCATGTACTTAGTGGTTAAAACTAGTTATTTTTTAGAGCCACTCAGGTTATCCTTTTTTGCATATATTGGAAAAATCATATGTTGCTGCAATAGCATTCCAGGGAACTGTACACAGAGAACTTGCTCGCTGGTGAGGAACAGCTCTCCCACAAGTCCTCTTATTTTCTCTGACAGCTTTTATTAAAGTTCCTTAGACTTAAATTATAGCTTTCTGAAACTGTTCTTTCAGGCAAAATAATGCTGTAGTTATTGACTAATATGATTTTATTCTCAGATGGGTAAGTATTTAGAAAACAATCTTTTAAATTTAATAGAAAACTGGTGGTGGATGAGCTGCCTTTGGACCACGTTCAGTGGTACTGAGCATGAGTATTTCTCTATTCCACTTAATGGATTTTGCCTTGTCAGAGGGATGAAATCTAAGATTAGAGTGAATCTGCATTTTCCAGCCACTTCTCAGTGATAGAAAATACCTGCTAATACTCTGTTATTTGCAGTCTTCAAAGGCATCCCTTGAATGCATCAATTCAAAGCTCGACAGAATTTGTCAATGTCTGTGATTTTACTTTCTTTCTGTCCCTTGTTCAGTTCCCTGTTCTTTCTTAGAGCCCTTTCCTTCCTGTGTTCATTTGCTCGTTTTTTCTCAAACTTCTCCCACCTCATGAGTTCTGATTGAGAAAACCCTCTTCTTTTTTTTTTTTTTTTTTTTGGTGCTAAACAGTCAGTTGTTACCTTATTTAGCATAGTTAGAGCACATATTTAGCAGTCGTGTACTGCTAAATGCCATTTGTGTGCATCCTGGTTTTTTCCTTGCTGAAGTGCTTTGCTCAGACCCACATTTGCTTGACTTGGCAGTCATAGAAAGTAATGTTTCTGTGTATGATTAGAAGACAAATACGATTGCTAACCAAGGTTTAAATGATATTTAAATATTATCAAATAATATTGTTCAAATAGTAGGTTTTTTCTACATTTGTCCATGCTGCAATGATTGGATTTTTGGAAAAAATCCCCAAATATCATGGTTGTGCAAACAACTTTAAAATTCTCACTTGTGTCTGAAAATGATGATAATAATAATAAAGTGGAGTAAAAATTATGAAGGCAACATGTTTTTTGCTTCAGTCTAAGTAATTCTTTGTAGGAGGCTTGGTAATCAATATGTCAGTGACCCAATTTATTTACCTCATCTACTGGATGAAAAAGATCAGTCATGGAAAATCAGAGGAGCTAGGAAAGGTGTTAAAGGGTACTGTTCACCAAACGTGCTTTACTAGGGAGTCTGTCAGAAAGCCCTGGGGAATTTGCTGTGATGCAGTTACAGAACAAACCAGGAGTAAAGCACCTATGTATAATAGTTCTTTTTATGGACATTCTTCCTTTCCTCACACATTGCTTTTTGGTGCTTTAACTTAATTTGTTTTGGAAGCCGAACTGCACAAGGCACAGCCAAGGTGGAATTAGGATTTCATTTAAAGGTTTCACACTCAGTGGCTGTTGGTGCTACAGGACCTCTCCCCTGGATAGGAGCCCTGAAGTGCTGCTGCTTTCTCCTCTGTGTGCATGGGTTGGTGGGGTTTGAATCTTGTAACTCCTGCTTGTGCTCCCTCCCCTTTGCTTCCCTCCTCCCTCCGTGTCTTGTGCTGAGAACCTGCTTCACAGAGGCAGCAGAGAATGGCAAATTTTTATGTGCAGCAGTATTTAAGCAGCGCAACATCCTCAGTACACCCTGCAAGGGCTCTCTGCCTTTGCTTTCCTGCTTGTCTCGTTCCACCTCCGCAGCTCAGCAATGTTTTTCCACGTAAAGCCTTGGCACTTCTGTGGAGACCAGGCAGCTGCAGAACCACACGTGCATCTGTTGGTAACAGCCACATGTGTTGCATCCTGCATGCCAGAAAAAACAGGCAGAGAAACTTCCAGCTTCTCTAACTGGGAGTTTGAGTTTTATTCTTTTTCAGAGAAAGTTAATAATAGATTTTGTCGAAGCTCACCACTGGGTATTGTTTTGTTTCAAGTTGAACCTTTCTGTTTCGAGTTAACTTACAAATTGTGGCTTTTTTTAATATTTTAGATATGGAAATTCTTTGCAGGACCCTCTGTCTCCAGAGGAATTACAGAAATAGTTAACTTGAAATGCATTGTTACAAAAAACAAATTGTTTTGTTTCTCTTATCTGTTCCCTTCATTAGAGAATTACATGCTGAGTGTGAGTCAGTAAATGCAGGCTTGAGACTGCTTACATTAGTTGGATATTTTATAACCATTCTTTGTCACCAAATGTCTTCATATTCAATAGATTTATAGTAATATGAGTAATGGCTTGGGGGCTAACAAATCAAAATCTCATTTCAGATGTTTGGCACTAATGTTGAGCTGACTTATTGTTCTCTGTGTTGGATTTCTGATCAAATTACCAAAATAGCTGCTTGGAAGTAAAACACAAAGTCAAAAATACTCTAGAAATGGGGTACTGAATTCAAAACATGATGTTTGCCACAGAGCATGGCATTTGCAAATTCCAGTTGTGTTAAGTACGCTAACTGGATTTTTGTTCATAAAAGAAGGAGGCAACAGAAATTATAGTTCTTGATTCTGGAATTTTATCAGGTGGTAAAAAATGTAAAGTTTTACAAGGAAGGTACAAGATGACTGCTGGTATTTATTCCACTCTTGTCACACCATATTTTATGGTTCTTCAAGGTAGTTTTGCAGCTGCAGAACAATAACCAGCTGCGTAATTGAGAAGCAGCTGCATGAAATTTTCATTTTTTTTATGCATAAAGTCAGAACCATTAGACACACTTTATGTGTAAGGTATGAAATACTAAACAACAATGTTTTCTCTGTAGTACTAGCAGCTGTGTAAAGGAGAGAAATCACTCCTTTTACACTCTCTAGATGCCCATCAGCTTCTAAATATTCGGGGGCCGATTACTGAAAGCAAGTTTCATTCTTCTCTGGTTTTTTTTCTTCTTTTCCTTGTTTGTTGCTCTGTGCTGTGTAGTGCTGCATCTTCCATGTGATCAGTCCCAGTGGATAATCCCGTGTGTAGGGGTCTCAAATACAAAATTGATGCTTGTGCCTGTGTGTTTTTCATTTAAACTTTTCAGTGGAAGGACTAGTAGCAAAATCATATTGAATAAAACCTAAGAGGGAATGATAGCAGTCCTAAGATAGGATAGTTTATAATTGATATTGTCACAATTTCCGTGACCTCCTGTAGTGTCCCCCAAGTGACAGGGGGTACAGCAGGAAGATACTGTTTTTAGTTATCCACTTTCTATATGTAATTTATTTGGGAAAGTCACGCTTTTTAAAATTTGTCCGTTGTTTCTGTTAAATTTATTACACCTTTTGTCTTTATGGACTGGGTGGTGGTTTAGGATGAGCTGGACTGACGAGTAAGGATATTAACTTGTACATTTGCTATAAAAGCACATGGTTTTGAACCAAGCCAGGAATCTCTGACAGCTGACCTGTCGACTCGTGTGAAGCTCAGAGAATACCCAGCATCCAGCCTCCATTCAATGATTCCCATCCCCTATTTCCTCCTCAGCCTCCTCCAGTCAGTGAGGTAATATTAACTGGTATTTTGCAAAGGTTGGGATGACTTGAAAGAGCTTGCTTTATCTTTAAAGATGGGAGTAGTTTACACGTTGAATGTATCAGCAGCTGAGAAGTATGATCATAAGAGGCTGTGATTATTATTTTTTTTTGGTGGATAATCTCTACCTAAAATGGTAGAGTAGTTTTTGAAGCTAAGGATGTTCTGACATTTTGTTAATCTGCTACTTCATATTTGAGAAAGTGCTGTGAATTTTAAATATGTTTATCTACATTTCTTCAAATATTTGCAGTTCAAGAAAAGTAAAATATTTCAACACATTTGTGAATTCAAAGTGTGTCTTTGTAACCCTGCTGGATTCAACTGGGAGATATTATCTGACTCTCTGCATCACAGTATATTTTAAATGATGTTCTAACCCTTGAGAATGTCACCACAAAAAAAACATTTAGTGAGAATCATGTTCAGGGTAGTTCCAGAAGTTAGCTATGCTCTTATTTTAAGTGATTTTTGTTTTATTAAGAAAAATATGAAGTTGACAATTTTACCTGTGTGTGGTATACTCTCCCTGGTCCTACAGTTAAAGTCAGCTTTTGTTCCGTGCATCATTATGAAGGGGAACATTTTTCTTGCACCTCCCCTGGGCTTAGTTGGACTGCTCACCTGAGTAAGATGAATATGGCTAAACTTCAGGCTATAAATCTTAAATATATTTATCGTTCTAAATACTTAAGAACAGCCCTGGGGGTTTTGGAGAAAGAGAAGAGAAAGGCAACCGTGAAGAGTTTACTGTATAAACAGTTAACAATATAAAGTCACTGGGAAGATTCACCACTGCTGCAGTGCACTTCCCTCCACTCCTTGCCAAGTCTCACCCCTCTATTCCTCCAGTTATTCACCTGTATAGTTCAGTAAAAGCTTTCCTAATCTTGGTGTGTTGTGTTTTGTCCCCACTGAAGATTGTTGTCACGATAGTCCTGATGCCACGTCTGCATGTCCAGCACCCTCTCTTGTTCTTGTTATCACAGATGAATCTTGTATCCAGTTTTTTTGGTTTAGCTCATTAGATGTTCAGTGTGGTTGGTTATCTTACTGGCCTTTCCACATCTTGCCTTTGATATAATACAGCTTTTGCTTGGATATTTTGGAATAAAAGTGGAACAAGGGAGGCTTGAGGCTGATTATTGCAAATTTGACTGTCTTAGGAAAAACTATTCTTATGCAATCTTCCCCCCCCAATTAAATACAGGCTTATGTCTCATGCCATGAAGTAATCTGCCATTTAAATATGGTGAATAATGTATGCTGTAAATAACTTGCTTATTTTATCTTTTGAGTGGCATTCCTGTTTGAACTGCATATGCAGATAGTATTTATTTAGTTGTTTCTTTGATCCGTAAGAAGCCAAGTTATGTGCTTCAAGATGTTTGTATGGAAAAGTTACTTTACAATTTTAAGATGAAAAAATTTCATGTATTTTCATATTTTATGTTGTTGGTTTACAAGATGAGACTCCTGTGTTGTTGAGCTTATTCAGCTTTGTGACTATTTTCACAACTTTGATTTATGGGTTCTAATTTATGGCTGGGTTTTACATTGAGTTTCTGATGTTTAGTGTCCTGTAGATAGTGAGATGTCTGGACTTCCACAGGCTGGAGTAAGCATTCCTTCAGAAATCTCTCTGCTGATGAAGAAACAAAATAAACCAGTCAACTTAAATACTAGATAGAGACTTTTAAGGGCCAAAGTTCAGGGGTAATTTGACATGAGTTGCATATCACTGAAGGTGTCTCGATGTCAGAATTTTCAGTTGTGCAGAAAGGATGCAATTAGTGCAGTTAACAGCAGGTAGGGCAATGTTAATTATATGTCCTTTTGTCTCTGTGAATTGTTTTAGCTATTTAGAGCCTTCTTCTTTTGCATGCTATTAAGTAAATTATACTGCAAGAGACTTTCTGAGAGTAAACTGTGACCACAATTTATACAAATGTAATTTGTACTGCCTTAGACACCAGTTCTGAACTTGACCTTGAAGTGAGAAGGTTGGGATGAAAGAAATGGCAGAAGCATGAACAAAACATCATGCAAAAGTGTTGCCTTTAAAGAAAAATTGCCCTATTGTATATCTGACACTTCAGTAAAATCTGGAACTCTTTCCAGCAGCATAGAGAGAATCTACTGTAGGTTCATTTTCAGCTGTTACCTCGTCTGATTTGTAAACCAGGCAGACACGATTACATGACTCTGCAGAAGCTGAGACGTGGGTTTTCTGCTGTGGTAAAGCAGCTTGCTGACCTCGAGTTAATGAAATATTAACCAGTGTTTCACAGTTGTCAGGATGACACGGAGCATCTGTTTTTGAGGATTCATAGGAGGGGCCTTTGGGATGGTGCTTAGGTCACATACTTGTCATTTAAGGGGCAGACTGGGTGAACCCACACACTCAGCTGCCCAGGGTTACAAAGCTGCTGTACAGATGTGATCTGCTGCTGCTGACAAATTTGACACAGATTTGATCCATGGTCCTGCTTGTCTGAAGCTGAGGAGGTGCTGAACAGCACCGTGCATGAAGAATATGACCATTTGAGATGTACTTACTCACCTGTTGTGTCAGTCCCTCTATAGGTTCAACATAGGTTCAGGGCACTTAAATCAGCTGCACATTCTCTTTCTTTGCAAACTAAGTTGGTGTTTATTCCAATTTTACATTTTTTACCCAGAAAAGTTCCGTTTATATGTGAGTAATTGAGAAAGCTCCAAATTCCACTGTTTGATATGACTGCTCACTCATTGTGGTGTTTAGACTGTGCAATTTCATTTAAATATGTAGAGTTCAATTTCCAAGCATAATATCTGCCTTGAAAATCCCCACCGAGCTCAGATTGCAGGAAGCCTAAAAGAAACAGCTTTGCTGGTTTCCACATCACATTGAGCTACATCCTTTCCTGCAAATGCTGATTGCCAAACCAAAAGCTAATGCCTCTCTCTTGCTTTTATATTCATTTTTCTAGGCTAATTTAATGTTATGAAACCTGTAAAACATGAAGTTTAATGTATATAGTTATATCTTTGCTGCTGAGGTGGTGATTGGAGCTTGAGATACAAATGCCAAGCTGTCAAAACTGGGGGGTAGCATGTTTGCATTCCCTCAAAGGGCTGGGAAAGGGCTGTTGTGTGAGAAAGGCGTGTAAGCTTCTAATTAAACAGGGCAGTGCTATTAATAATTGAGACGTGTGCCATGTGAATGTATGTACTGCTCTCTGTCTTTAGCTAACTGCAAAGTGCCCTATTGAATACTAGAAGTTGGTTGTCTTGTGTACCCTCCTGCTCTTTCCAAGTTCTAAAAGCTGATGATGTATCTTGAGGAGAATCACAGATTGCATTCCTTGTGTTTCAGCTTAGCAGTGGTTGGCCTCACTACAGCCCAGTAATTTCACAGAATTTTCTGAGCTGTCCAGCAAACTGCTCTGAACAGAGTCCTGTCTGACAAGTCAGGTGCTGAATTGATTCAAATGGAATGCTTGGGCAAAGCAGTGTGAGCCCTTCCAAGTTCACAGGAAAAGAGGGATTAAAAAGACTGGAGTAGTCAAGGGAAGCACTGGGGAACCTGCAATTGGCTGGAGGCTCTTGTGTTCTCAGTGGGCATTGGTGTGTCCTTAGCTTTCCTGTGAGGTTCAAGAGCAGGTCAGCAGTTTGTAAGCTCAGATCTCTTCAAGGACTTAATAAGAATTTGTGCAAATAACTCGGGAAATTTGTGGTCCAGCGGTACCAATAATTCCTGTAGGTGTTAGGGCATGCTGGTTTCTGCCAAAATCAACACATTAGTCTGAAATACAAGTTGTGACAACAATCAAAGAAATTAATTAGTCAATTCAATAATTTTGGTCTCACAGTGGGTTAAAATGTGTCTCTGGAATCTAATGTCCTTACTACTCACTGTGTACAGTAAACTCAGGGGAGCATGGACCAGTGGGAAGAAAGAGCCCATTTTAAAAGAGTGAGGAAGAAAGAGCCATCAAAACTAATATCATATTCCTGCCAACAAAGAACTCCAATGAAGAACAGCCCTAGACCAGAATGAAACTGTCCACCTTTGGACGGAGAAGTGCAGTGGAAGGATGAGCATAACACCAGGAAAAGAGGTAGCAATTAGGAAATAATTGTATAAAAATTTTAACTGGGTTATTATAGAGGTTTTTTCCACACATGTGAGCATTTATTCTTGTTCTGTAACAAGTAAATCTGGAGTAATAAAAAAAAGCCTACATTATTGAGATCATGCGTATATTTATAATATATTCTTGGCTTTATATGCATCTAAATATGTAAATTGTGCTTTCTCTTTGCCCATAAACAAGGTTTTGAGTGTAACATTGCTTGTGGCTCAGGTTTATGCAAACACCTAACAAGTGTGACCTGCTTTCCTGAAGCTTCTGTACCTCTGGAAGGTTCCTGAGGTGTGTGTGCTTCTCTGCAGGGGGCCAGTATTTGGATTTTTAAACACCTTCCCCCTTTTTTGTTATGAATCCAGAGTCAGTACACTGAGACCGTTCCCCACTTGGAAATATTTTTTACAAGAACAAAAAGACAGTTTCTTTTGTATATAAAGAAAGAAATAGGCTTATGTGCAGGAGTGAAGGATCTTAAATAAAACATTGTCCTTTTTCTACCTTAGTTCAACTGGGAAAATCAATTTTTGGTTCCTCAACTGCAAAGAAAGATCAAAAGGAAAAACTGACAATCCAAACAAAGGGCAAGGTGGTGTGGGCTGCTTGCACTCCCGTTCCCTGGTGTGCTTCATACAGGCATTTTTCCAAGCAGAATATACTTACAGAAGAATCAAGGGTATTTTTTTTTGTATCTCTGAATCAGCGATGTTGGGACTAAAAGTGACCTGAATATAAAAGTAAAAAAACCCTACTTTATATTACAATTTGTGGAGTTCTTTGGTGCTAATATAGGCAACAGTTCTCAGGTGTGTCAGGTTCCTCATTGCAGAATACTTGTGTTTTAAAGAATTGTCATTGATTTTACTTCACTAGAACTGGTCAAAGCCAATACTTTTTTATTTTTTAGCATGTTATATAATGCAAGAGAGAAAATATTTTTATTCTTGCTTAAATGCCAACTGGCTGCATATTTAAATCTTCATATGAAAACTAATTTCAGTCACTGTGGAGGGAAACTTTATGGAGATTGGCTTTCCTGCTTTGTATTGATTCCTGTTTATATCTTTAATAAATAAAACATGATTTGTTGTTATAAGCTCATATTTACAAGGGGAGGAGAATAGAGTGTCAGCAGGAAAAACAGAAAGGAGGAGTGTGAAAACTCTTTAAAACACACAAATGAAAAAGCACCCCAAACTGAAAAACAGCTTGAAGAGCTTTTATGAAGTGTATTAATTATCTTCTGCATAAATGTAAGAAGTTGAAAATAGTTATAAAAGTATTTGATTTTAATGTATTTTCACTTCATTGAGAGAATTATTGTGTTGGCATCAATTTTGTAACCATACTAAATGTTAGTTCAATGGATATTATAAATACAAAATAGAGAGGCTGCATCTGACTCAAGGCACATCTTTGCAGGAAAATATTTTTTTTCTATATGTTGTGTATCAGTGTGTTGGGTCTTTACCCATGCAGGCAGAAGGCATTTACATTTGGGACTCTGTGTTTGGCATGTCTTGGCATGGTAGGGATGCAAATAACTACGTACAGAATGCTCATTTCAAATACAGATGGTCCCAAGTTTCAAAAGCAACAACTGTAGCTGGCAGCTCTGGACTTTTGGGAGTTTGCAGGGAAGGGCACTCTGCTCTGGAGCATTTGAAAATCAGAGCCTTTAGAAAGTGCCTCCAGATGATTGGCACAAAGGACCAGTGATTTATAAAGGCTAGGCCTATGATTTTTTCCTCGAGCACTGATTAGCTCCAAGACCTCCCCGTTCTTGTCAGGTGTGTTCCAAGGAAAGTTTAGAAAGCAAATCCATTGATTTAAGGCCTTAAATTTGTGTGCCTATGTAATAGCTCTGTAAGGCTGATGCCAATATTGCATAATCAATAAAAATAGGTCTGTATGTTTGATCTGTGTAGATTTTGAGGCAGTTCAAACTGCTTGCAGCTTGTTTATTGTGCAGTTAAATCTTAACTTGTGATGACAAAGTGCTCTGAATTAGGTGAGTGGTAAGAAGCCATGTCGGAAAATTATTATGATAGCAATGAAATGTGCCTGATTTTGTAACTGTGCTCATTTGCAAGATTTTCTTTCTTTGTCTATTCATTAATTGATTGTGTAGCAGGAGAGTTCCTGGGAGATGTTGACAGAAAACTGGCAATTCCACCTGCTCAGTGTGCAGTGCCATGGGAGTGTCATTGTGGTACTTCATCACGTCACTTCTTAGACAGGAGAGCAGAGGTTGGCTGCAGCTCTCTGCTGAAAGTAATGCACTCTTCATTTTCACTTTTATTTGTTGTTCTGCTTCTTCTTTCATTAGTCTGGGGCAGCTGAGAGCTTTATGAAAGGCTTATTGCATGGAGCACACGTGGCTGCCCGGGGTGGCCAAGGTCAGAGGCTCGGATGTCTTGTTCTCTCCATCAACACCTCTCCTGCACTGCTGGCTGGAGCTTCTCTCCAGAGCTGCCCTGGACAGAGCTATGAAACAACCCACTCCTGGGGGAAATTACTTGATTTCACACGAACATTCCTGTTCATCCCTGATACTCCTCTCACACTGCCAGGTCCCTTGTCCCCCTGCAGTTTTCCTGGGTTACAAGCACAGTGACAGTGCTTTGCCCTGAGGGTGGGGATTTATGCCTTGTTTTGTCTTCTGGCTTGGCCCTGGGGGTTCCACACAGGCTGCCTTGGAGGGTGCAGCATTTCATTTTACTCAGGCCATTGTTCTGTAGCATGCTGGGGTTTTGTTTAAATCTCTTTGCCTCCGAATGTTTCCAATGCTGAAAACTCAGGAAATTGTTGATATTTCAACCTTTCTACAGGCTCCAATTGAGTAGGACCGACCCTCAATTTAGTCGCTGCTGCTTCAAAATTCCTTTAACAAATGCAGACTTGGTTCTGCAGAAATCAGCCAAGGTAATGTCAGAAAAGCACTTTGTGTTAGTCAATTGAGAGAAAAGATGCGATTGTAGATGTTCAGTTTCAGATCAGTGGTAACGAAGTAAAAGAAAATTATTATGTGCATTATCAGATTTCATTTCTCGTGTATCCAGAACACTTGGCTTTAAAACTCTAGTCCAGAGGCTTTGCATCTGATTTACTTTGAAGAAAAATCTATTAATATCACAACAGCCGCTTCTGTGATGAATTTGAAGAAGTCTTTCCTTGTGAAACAAAGGAATTTGTACAGACAAAGAAGAAAAAAATAGATTGTGTTTAAAAAAGTGCGCAAGAAGAAAATAAGGAATGGTTTAGATTCATGTAGGTCTGTTTAGGACATGTGCTAGAGATAATCTGTCTTAGGGGAAAAAATAGGAAAACTATGAGTCTGGTTGATAATTACTGCAATATTCTTGTCACTCTGGGATAAATGACTCTACACCAAGATGGACAACTTTACTAGCAAAGTTCTGTAAAGGTGAAATGCTGGGTTTCAGTATTTGTTAAGAGTTAAAACATCAGTAAGGCTTTTAATGTCCCTAATGCTCAGAGTAACCTTTAACCTCCTATTAATTAACGTTTGGGTTTTCTAAGGAAGAACTGGTTTTTTATTTTTACTGTGAAATTGTTAAAACTCAGCCGCTGGGATTTTCTTGCTCTTTTTTGCTTGGGACTGTGCTAGCAACCAAAAAGAGTTACTGATTCTGGCTTTGATCTGTAAGGCAACATCATGAAATTTGAATTCTCTTCCCACTGCCTCCAGCCAGATAACTCATTACAGCACTACTCTTTGGAGACTCGTGCAAAGATGTATATCCAGGGTGAATTGGTTCATAAACTCAAGTGTTAAAATTACCTTGTAAGATGGACACTTCCCCATGATTTTGTTGGATAGCTACAACTCGAAATATGAAACACAGTTGTTTCTTTGTATGGCCTTAATCAACTAATTAGTTACAGGCCTCTTCAGAAGAGATCTTCAGGAAATACTTAAATTTATCCCATTAATTGAGGAAAATGTGCACTTAACCAGGGTTACTTATGAAATGGTTGTCTTCTTTCAGACTGTATCTGTTTTCTCTAGCAAAAAGTGGTATTTTAGTTTGAAACTTTTCAAAGCAATTTTGAAAGGCAAAATGGACGAATGAATGCGATTATCTTTGAGGTGCTGTATCCTGCCAAAGAGTTGAGGCGCTTTTCTGCTGAGGAAGCATCTGTGGAGACCTGCTCTGCACCAGCTTGCTGCCAAATATTTTCTACTACTGTGTGTAACGTTCTAGCTTGGCTTGAATTGTGTAGGCTGTGCTGCAGGTTCTGGAAAATCTAAAGGGAATGCCAGCATGAAATACCAAGGAAAGAAAATGCAAGCCATGGACTGCATGAATCGACTCACCCCTGAAGAGGATTGCACCAACTGATATGTGTGAACATATATAAACAAATATACTACATATAAATGTGTGTATGTATGTCAAAAACTGCTTATCAGCTTGACTTCCAGTAATGGACAGCAGTAAAAGCAGTTATCCCAGGTGCTTGTAAGGAAATTTCTCCCCTTACAGATGTTTTATTAAAAAAAAACATTCCAATGATGCAGGTAGTTTTTTATTTCCATTTTACAGTAAGAGACTTTAAGAGTTTATGTAACTTTGGGTACTCATTTGGGACTCTCAGACCAAATTGCTCTCCAATCAGCACACACACAAGGTGTAATAAAGGGCAGGGAGGAAGAAGGTGGCTGTTCTGGGGTCATTTAGAGGAGCAGCTTGCAATGATTTGGAGGAGGCTGGTTTTTCAGCTGCTGTGTTGGGTAGTGGGAATTCTTAGTCTCTGTAAAATGACAAGGGTCTGTAATGAGCTGACAGGCTCCCAGTCCAGTTTTGACCCATGGATGTCATTTCTCTGCCTGGCAGAGCTCTGCCAGATGCTTCTGGCTGGGCAGGAACCACCCTGTTAGCAAATCCATGGAGTGTGTAAAGGTGAAGAGTATCAGAGTCACAACACAAGTTGTGCTACACAGTTCATACAAGCTGTTGTTGTGAAGTTCCACTTCTAGAAGAAAAATATCGATTGTGATCTTTGAGGCATGCACTGTGATTAATTGTAACCTCCAGTGTCTGGCATGGAACAGAAATGTGTGATTGGGAAAAAGGCTGAGGGAGTGTTTGGAGCATCTTAGACATATGCAGACATTCCAAAACATAATTTCCTTTAGATCATTCCAACCATATGTATTTTTATGGGCTTTTTTTAGTGCCTAAAAATCAGAAAATAACTTTTAATTGTTGTTTATGAAGCACCATATGGCTGTCTGTAATTTTGGCTTCTCATGGAATGAGGAAAATGAAATTAATAGGAAATCACACTCAGAAATCTATTATTAAGTTAATGAAGCTAACAGCTTGTCCAGTGTCCTCATACAGATCACATTGTAGCTGCATATAATAAAAAGCAACTCCTTACAAAACCACTGAGAAAATGAAGTGGCAGAGTGAGGCCAAGCCAAGAAGCTGCATGTGTTGGTACTGGGCATGGTCATGAATGGCTCAGCTAAGAAACTACTGGTGAAAATCAAGGATACAACATGTATTTTGACAGTTCCTTTACCATATGTTCTAAATAATTAATATTTTCTTTTAGGTTTATGAATTAAAGGCTCATCTCAGGAAAAAAATCTCTTGTCCCATTTTTTATTTTCGTCTTTCAAGTAGAAACTTGTTTGGGCTGCCCAACTAAGTTGTTCAGAGTTCTGTGATTTTTTTTTTTGTGGCTTAATGTTTAATAAATAATGGGAACACTTTAAACCTATTTTTTTTCTCTCTTAACCTGTCCTAATAGGCAGTGAGTTTTCAGAGCTGAATCTGTAAAGTTTGCATTATCTTGCTTCCACCAAACATTCAAAATTGAAGACCTTTAATACGATGGTGTGAAAAAAGAATACATCGCAAGATGAAAGACTATAAAAATTATCAAGCTATGAAAAGCACAGCAGGACCTTTCCCCCCTGCCCTTATCTAGAACATTCCCTAAATTGCCATTCTTCAGCACTTTTCAAAAGTGTCTGCGGATAATGTGATACTAAGAAAAATATCACAGAATAAAAAAGAAATCTAGAAAAAATAACCAAAAGAATTTTTTTTTTCTTAGAAGGCTGATTAATATTGGCAGGGATGCACTGTTAGGAATGTGTTCTGGATAGGTTTATGTTGAAATCTTGGCTGTCTGTGGGTGAATTGTACAGGTTGGGTAATTTTATAAAGCTGTAAAAAGATCATTGTTCAGGTAATACAGATTTGAAACTATGTTCTAAACAAAAGTTTTTTGGGCATTGAATCTAAATTAACCAGTGTATCATTGATCAGTTAGATGGCCTTTTTATAGAGTAATTAAATCTGAAATATTGAATTAGATATTAGAGATTCTTATAATAGGTCTGCTCTTAACCTTTTTCCAGTGTTAGATTATTTTGGCAATTGCTTCTATTTCACATATGTGATGAGTAAACAAAATCAAGAGGAGGATGGTAGTGCATCCTCTCCCTTATTACTGAGGCTCCGTGATTGCTGGTGTTATCTGACATTGTTATAAACACAGATGCTTATCACAATTGAAACTTCATCTGTCTACAGTAGTTAATATTTACCAATTGCCAGAGGACTAAAATATTTCTTTTAATACTGCTTAATGCAGTAGGATTTTTTATGCAATTTAAAGCTAGATACCATGAAATCTAACAACAGGAATCTTTAGGAGGTTTTTAAACAAACTGTGCAGGAAAATATCTCCAGGAGTAAATATGATGGTTATTCTGCTTGCAGTGTTTCTATGTTTTAAATAGATATTTCTCCGTTCATTTTTGTATTCCGTTGTCTCCTGCATTCTTTGAACCTTTATGTGGTGAGTTTTCTCTGTCTGTTTCATACTTGGATAACTCTGTTTTCTAGATCTGGAGCTCTGGAAATGAATGAGCTTTTGCTCAGAGTCTCCACTCAGTTAGCCTCTACTTGACAAGAAGGAAACATTAGAACCAACTCTGTTCCTTCTTCTTGGATTGTCTTTTCACTCTGGGTAAAATTCATTGCTACTCCAGATGGCCAGAGCCATACCTGTTCATCATTTTAGTCCCACTTTTATCTGCAAAAGAATTTGAATGGTCACATTTGTGCAATCCCTCAGCCCAGCATCTCAGTTACTGGATTTTCCTTCTCCATCTGGTTTTTACACCTGATGTCAGGTGTCTGTTAGAAGCTGTGCTGGAAAAAGATTCTTTCCTTTAATTGGGATAGTGTTTCTTTTCATTGTGGGGTCTGATTTTCTTCTTCAAATAGAAAATACTTCAGTAAATGAGGCTACATCTCAGTGGTCAATGCTGGGGTCTTAAAAATGTCCTCTTTTCAGCGTGTGATTTGTGTTTGTAGGTAGTGAAGAAGGTTGGGAAGGTGTTGGTGGTGGTCATTGGTTGTGGGAAGGGGAAATTCAGGTATCTTGGGTTAGTTTTGACAGGGGGTGGCAAATCAGTGTCTTGCTTCAAAATCAGGGCAAAGAATCAAGGGCATATGTAGAATAACAGCTCCAAAGTAGTACTTTTCAACTTTCTGTCTTTAGCACTACTGACGCAGACATAAATTCTTCAATGTGATCATTTTCCCATCCAGATGTTTCCCAGATAATGACCAGTCTAGCATGATTCTCTTCAGGGGCTCAATAAATTATTTCAGCAATACATTGAAAACTTTGTACTTAATTCCGCTGAATAAGTTGGATAATGAATCAGGCTACTGGAGGACATTTCAATCCTACTGGGCTTGGCTCAGATCAAAATACTGCCAGCTTTGCTATTCTTTTGCATGTTTCTAGTTTTGGATGTGGATTGATTTATTTATGGTCTGAACAACAAAATGTGTGGTATCTAATGCAGCCCTACACAATGAAACAAAAGCTAAGGGTTACAAGGCTAAGAGCTAGAGAAGAATTGTGTAACAGGAGCTGTCTCTGGGAGAGAAATGTTAATTTTGCTAAAAATGTAAATTTTCAGCTAAGAGCTCTTCAGTATTTTCATTGCTTTGGGTAAAAATGCAAACTGTAGAAGAGATTTAGGTTTGGAGCTTCATTAAGAAATTCTTCATGAAATGTGTCAAAGCCCCACTGAGGGAAATATTTATGCAGGCACCCAAATGCCAAGCTGGCATTAGTGTGTGCTTGGAATTAAGCAGATAATTACCTGTTTGATGAAAGCATCTGTGTTGTGTCACTGTGAATTATTGTAAAGAGGAGAAATGACCACTGTGGTGGTGAGTAAAGTGAGCTCCCTTGAAGAGGGGCAGTGTGTGTACGTGGATACCTGTCAGGTCACTTTGTCCCAGCTTTTACAAGGCAGCAAGAGAGTATGAAACCCTTTGAAGGAATTTGGTCCTGGCCTAGTATTGGCTGCCTTGTAGAAACTGGGTCTAAAATTGATGCACATTCAGATTTCTCCCTTTGAGCCAGTGGCCTGTTCCTCACACTTTCGAAGGCTCCACTGTGTGATGTCCTCCACATTTCTTTAAGCTTTGGCTTCCATTTTAATGCTTATTTTTAAGGATCTTGCTGCGCATAGCAAGCCTGTGTGGAAAGATTGTGCTTGGCAAAGGGCTAATTATCAAGTCTCTACTTGAACAGGGTTCACCTGTCACATTATGGATTTGTTAACCCTTCTTAAGGAGTTGCAGTTGTCTTTACTCTCCGTATTATTTCATATATGAAGGAGAGTAAGTTTAGATTCCATATCAGGAAAAAATTCTGTATCATTGGGGGGTGATGCACTGGAACAAGTAGCCTGGAGAAGCTGTGGCTGCCCCATCCCTGGAAGTGTCCAAGGCCAGATTGGATGGGGCTTGGAGCAGCCTGGGATAGTGGAAGGTGTCCCTGCCCATGGCAGGGGTGGAACGAGATGGGCTTTAAGGTCCCTTCCAAGCCAAATCATTTGTGATTCTACGATTCATATTAACTTGCTTTTTTACCATGTGAGCTCCCTGGTTTCTTGCTTATTTTTTTTATTTCATGCTCCATTTTTGAGAGTATTTCCAACTACAACAACTCCTTTATGATTAAAAGTGAAATGTGAAAAAAACTAATATATATGCCTCGGTTTTTGTGTATTCTACACTACGTACAATTTTGTCAAAATCATCTCTGCAGTTCAATAATGGATAAAAGAATTAGAATCAGTCAGAGAAGGCTTTGTGTCTTTTGTGCCTTACATATAATCAGAATGAAATTTTGAACACGTTCCAGGAAAGCAGGTGTGTGTATTGTTGCAGCAAGGGGCGAGAACACTGTTTGTTCCTAATGGCTGCTTGACTTCAACACTACAGATTGCATAAAACCTGTTCCCTGAACTGTATTAAAACAAATCGTGTTATGGTATTTAGTTAAGAATTTAGGACACAGTTGATCTGCCTGAGTCTGCTAACTTTAAAATATATTTTACTGGGGGAGAAAAGAGAAAAGGTTTGCATGTTATTTTGGCAAGGAAAACTTGAAATCCTTGTAAGCTTTAAAAGGTAAAGATACAACGAAAACTGTCAGTGTATTCATTTCACTTTTCTTTTTTTTTTTTTTTTAGTTTAGGGAAATGGGAAGGCTAGAGAGAAATGTCTTGATAAGAATCTGTTAAAACTGACAATTTTTTGAGTGACAGTTTTAGAAATCAAGTCTTGTGATTTATTCATGTCTTTTACACTTATGAGGAAAGCAGGTCTACTGAAGCACATGATTTTGCATCCCTTAGTTTCTTAGTGCTTCGTAGAGTATCCTGAGAAGCTTCCATGGTGGTGTTGTCAGGTCATAGGGATTGTGACTAATACAGAAGGAAAAGTCTTCTTTGCCTGCTTTTGCAGCCTCTTACAGTGAAATCATCAGAAGAGGAGAAAAGTAATATTGGTTTAGGCATAATATAAAGAATATTTTGAAGTCTAAAAGTAGCAAGATTGGACCTGTTGGGTATAATGTTGGAAGAAGCCTGGATCCCTTTGCACGGATTTTTCCATTTTTGTCCAGTATTTACTATTTATGTGCTGCAGGATGCCAGGGTGACTCCGCAGGTACAGAAATTGCCTTTCTCTGTTTTGCCCATAGAATAGGTGTTGCTTTAGAGCTGGCAGAAAGAACTTTTTCTGTCTTGTTAGTGAACTTCAGTGCTCTTCCACAAAAGGACAAACTTGCTCTTTTCCTGATTGAGTTTCAAACCACGTCTGCTCTCAAGTTTGTAAGCAGATGTGAAAATAGCCATTTTTCTAAGCCCTTTGTCTATTACAGAGGAAATTTATGTAAAAAATAATGAGAAGTTAGGTTGAAAAAAGAAACTCTTAAAGGCTGAAAAATATCAGAAATAAGATATCCCATGGAGTTTTAAACAAGCACATACAATGAACAGTTTCAGTATGAGAACTGTTTCTTCTGGATCCGTGCCTTAATGTGCATATTTTTCCATGCATTGTAGTGGTGCTGCTGGATCTAGGGAGGCTCCGTTTGCTGCACAAGTAATTTATCAGGTTTAACTTAAATGTAGGATGTGTGAATACTTGATTACTTTTACTCTGAGAAGGTTTAAGACTGCAATATTGAGAGTGGGCTTTAGCTTAGCTGATTTTATCTAGCCTTAAAATTTTTATCACCGGTGAAGTGTGCAGTAATGGCTATGAAAGCAATTAATAATAGTAGTGACAGAATCAAGAGACTGACTAATTTATCATTATAGATTTTAATGAGGCTTGTAATCTAGCAATAAATATACTATATATTTGAAAGTATGGAATTATAAAAAGGATGATTTATTTAATTTTAATTCTAAAATAGTCTGCAAACTGAAGGTTGTAGAAAGTAGCCTTGTAAGAACAAAATTCTTTTTGGTGTTATGGAGCAGAAGGATGAAAATAACAGAGGAAGAGAGTTTAAATTAAAATAAAAGGGGGGGAAAAATCATTGTTTATCTTCATTCAAAAGGCCTTTAAGCACAATAGTTGTGTAAATGTGGGAGGTGTCTTGTGGACAGCTTCTTTTTCATCTCAATCTGCTCACTCGGCAGAGCGTGGGAGCTGCCTGGGATGGATGCTGCATCCCTGCAGTTCTCACAAGATGGGCAGCAGTGGAAGTGGCAGCAATACTTGGAAAAAGCTGTCTCAGATTTCAGACCAAGTTGGTGTAAAGAGACCCAAATGTGAAAAGTTATTATAGCACCTTTAAGATTCAGTGTTCAATTTGGAAACCAAGATTTACTACAGTTTTTCTATTGCTGTATTATGTTTGTCATGGTCTTCCTTATTACTTTTACTCTTCTCCCTTCTTTCCTTGCTGGAGTAAGTCTACAGGATGTCTCTGGCCAGGAGTGTTGCTAAAAGGTAATAAGTGCCTGACAGGATCTTGCCTGAGCAGCATAAGAGGGTGGCTGAAATTTGGAAAATTAATTGTAGCCAGTCCCACCCAAAGGAAAGTTGGAAACTCAGGTGGTAGGGGTGGCATTAAAACAAGAAAGAAGCAACAGGAATAAAACAGGACAGATGAGACCCCAAAAAGTAGGTTTCCCTACTGCTGGATCAGCTAGATGTGAATAGTAAAACCCAAAACCAATCCAAACTGGACCCTTTTAAAGCTTGTAAGGGGAACCCTTGGTTTTGGAAGAAAGGCTCTGAGCTGTAGAGATGCAGTTTGGGAGAGATTATTTAGAGCCCTTACAGGACACTTGAGCGTTTGTGGGTTTGCATCAACACTGGTGAGGAAACAAGTAGGAATGGCATGTAGGTGTTCTGGGGTTTGTTGGTATCTTTACAGTTCTTGTGTAATCCAAAATAAGGCATAATTGCTGTCAGAAAATGTCTGTGACTTCTGCCTTGTTTTCCTCAAATCTCATGTAAAGAAGGCAAACCTATTAAGCAGAGTGGGGGAAAACCCCTTGCTTTGGAAAAGGAAGCACTGGATTTACTTCTTTTTTTAGGAAATCAGTGTTAAGCATAAATGCTTGGGAGGTGGAATTGGTCATGCAGTGAGAGTCCCAGCCAGTCCTTCATGGANAGTGTTAAGCATAGATGCCTGGGAGGTGGAATTGGTCATCCAGTGAGAGTCCCAGCCAGTCCTTCATGGAGTAATATTCTAGACAACCATGAAAGAGATGTGGACTAAAGCCTGGCTGGCCAGAGCAAAGCTTGAAGATGCACGTGTCCAAACAAAGAAGTGATTTGTGTCCCTCAGAGCAGTTTTACCAGGTAAATACATATTTAGGTTGCCCTCTGCCTCTTTGTAGGGTTGGAGAGTTTGGAGCTGGTTGCAGATTCCTGTACCTCATCTGGCTCTTTTGGGATTCGGGGCGGAGGAAGTGCTCCAAGAGTTCTGCTCATCAAGCACAACTTAATTATTTTACCTAAACAAGGGTGATTATCAAAGTTCTTGAAACCAGTGACTCTGCCTGGCCACGGTGGGCTGGGGTCCTCCTGTGCATCCTGGCACTCAGCTGCCTCTGTGGGCACGGCCTCTGTGTGTTTATACAGTCAGTGTTTGGTCAGTAAGGAGACAGGGCTTCTGTAAAACCTTGATTTGGCATGTCTGACTTTGCCTTCGGTGTGCAGCTCCCGTGACAGTGGGTTGCTCTCACCTGCTTTGCAATGTGTGCTAGGCTCATTCCGAAGGAGATCAGGGCGTTTCCAGGGACACTTTGCTGCTGCTGCAGTGCTTACACTGGAGTCAGGGGTTTGCAGTGAACCCTTCTGCACTCAGCTGCCTTACACTGGAGTAAAAATACACTGATGTAGTAGTGAAACAGGTTCTGCATTTTAAAAGGAGACACAGACAATAATTAATTTACACAGAGCCCCTGCAGATAGAGAAGCCAGACCACTGAAAGTCGCATGGTGAGACAGAAATTTGATTAGGAATTCATGTGAGACCTCCTCCCTTTGTCCCAGGCTCTAATTCTGTAGTGTGGGAGGTCTTGCCAAAGTAGTCCTGAGTTCTCTCTGGTAGAAAGGCTTTTGTTCATAAACGGGGGAGCATGTGAGACCTGTTCCTGTGCAGCCACACGTTGTGTGTTCTTTACAGCAGTTTATTTTTGATAAGCTACAGCACATTTTAATGTAATTGTTAACATGCCTAATTTGCAGCCACACAGTCGTATCAATAATAATGGAAAGTTGTTCACAGGTAATAAATTTGCATAGCATATAACCAGCAGAACTCTGCTTCTCAGTATATTGTTTCATGATCAAGAATTCAGTAGTTAAATATACACAGCAGTGGGCTGAGAACAAGCTGTTCATTTTTGCTGCAAGCAGTACCAGTGGACCAGAGTAATCATAGCTCCCAAAAGCAGGACTGATTTTATTGATTTTAAATAGGCTTTCATTATAGCACTGAGCTTATTCCAATTGCAAGGAGTATCACTGCTGTTTGTATTCACAGTGCTGGCTGAGGGAAGGAGAGGTTTTGTTGGAGGCAATGCAGAGGCTCTTTGTCCCTCAGTATCCTAGCTAAAACATCTGAATTTATTATAGAAAAATAAGTACTTAAGGCTTTTCTCCTGTGGTTGGAATAAAGTTTTTTAGAAACTTAGAGCCAGCCACAGTTCTGAAATTTTGCATTTTGAGTATTCTTCTGAGGAGTAAAGGTCTTGCTTATTTCTTGGCATCTGACTTATGGACCAGCTGTATTTTGGTTCCATTTTTTTAAAGGATTCTTTAGAAATGATGGAATCACTTTCCTTAGAAATGATCTCTAAGTTCACCAAGTCCAACCATTTAACCTAATACTGCCAGGTCCAGCACTTAACCCTATCCCTAACACCACACCTGCACCTCTCTCTTTTTCCATAGATTAATGTAAAAAAGGCAAATACAAGAGCTGCTCAGTCTGAGATATTAATGTATTCAGGTTATAATTAGTTAAGAACACATGCTGCTACCAGCAATGCGTCATTAATCTGCACGGAGCAGTTTGCAGCTATTTGTTGCTAAATTAGTGACACTTAAAAGCTGTCAGGTTTTTGTATTGTTTCTAATGATAAAGAAAATTATAAATCTGTGACTAAAAATCCACATATGCGCACTTAAGAAGCAGACTGGTTTATTATTTGGTTTTCTTTGGGGTTTTTGTGTTTGTTTTTCTGTTTTAATGTACACAAGGCTGGTTAGTCAGTGGCCATACACAGAAGTTGGTTGAAGCCTTAACGCTGTTCAAAATGTTGTACTGTACTTTATGGTGCTGTAAAAGCTTGTTGTTTGTGATAGGTTTTCTTCAAATCCTTTGTGTGTAACTACACAGTCCTGCTTAAACATCTTTCCAGTGTTACTAGAACAGTTTAGAGAGGTATTAATAGAAATTAGTTACACCTTTCTGGTTTTAATGGGTTTAATACTGACTTTAGGTGCCTTTTTTATACTTTTTTTCCCCTTAAACCAACCAGTGAAGGTGAATTACTTCAGATATTCTAGCTAATCCCACATTTTTATTTTGGCATGGTCTTTCATCACATGATTTGGGAATTCAGGCAGGAACAATATAAAAACTTTGTGTGAGCATTTCTAGAAATCAACTCTTTAAATAAGATGGTGACATTAAGTAGCGAATCAGCTTGATAAGAACTGAATGATCAAGCCTAGTTACTGTAAAATGAGATCTGGATGGTTTATTTCATTTTACAGAGTTTGGGCAAATAATTGTGGAATTAAATTGCTTCCTGTTGGTTTCCTGCAGGGTATGAAGAACCTGCTGTACTGTGCTCTGCTGAGCTCCTGCATTGATTAGTTCTTCAGGTCTAATCTTTACATGGCTGTGCTCACTTTCATGTCTGTTTGTTTATGGGTTTGATAGTTGTTTTTCTGAAGTTACCGTATTGCCTTGGTAGTCCTCTAGTGGATTATAAAAATGTGTGCATTAATTCCTTTCTCTAACTACATTTGTTGGAGCCCAGTGGAGATAATTGGTGCTCATGGAACGTGGTGGTTGAGAATGAGGGTGATGATCACTCCCAGAACCGATACCACCCATCACTGACAATCAAAGCTCACATTGTTGGGATGGTTGGAAGCTAAAATTGCGTAATTAAATGCTTGCAGCATCTATTAATACCATATTAGATTCTTTATCACAGCAGCTACTGTGATTTTTAGAGTTTGCTTCTGCAGGTTGAAAAGTGATTTATAGTTTTAATTCATCTTAATTTGTGTGCTTAGGAAGCATTTGATATAAAACTTCTTGTTGCATTTAAATTTCCTTGTTATCTACCCTGGAGTGGCATGAGTAATAGGGAGCCCAGAACATGAATATATTGGAATGCATGAAATATTTTCAAGGAGAATGCTTTTAAGGTTCAGAGTGATATATGTCAAATGTTACTGGATGGATAAACATGTGGAGAGATTTAGCCTCAAGAAGCTTGGAAATTAAGCATCTTTTAGTACAGTATCTATGTTAAAAGTAATTAATAATAATAATAGAAATAGTAATAGTGACTATTACTACTACTAGTACTGTGTTAAAGTGCAATACTTGTGTTAAATAGAATATTTGTTTCATAATATTTATTCTATTCTAAGGTTCAGCTTTTTTTTTTGTAGCTGCTGAGATTTGTTATGGAGGCACTTTGAAATGATGCTGTGCCAGAGCTTGTCTGCACCAAAAATTATTGCACCTCTAAACTGATATTTAATAATCTGTAAAATGTTTTTACAGCCTAGAAAGTCTGTGTGTGTTTGAATGAAAGTATCTGTATCCTCTGTGCCAATTAAACAGTAAATTTGCCGATTTAACAACAAATTCTCATGTTTTCCTGATATTTAGATAAAATATTATGGTTTGATGTGTGACCTATTCCAAATACCACTGAAATCAGAGGTTTTCACAGACTGCAGGAGAGGGCAACAATGAGCCTTTTCTAGGCACACTTAATGATCTGTTAAAATGAGGATCTCAGACTTTGCAAAGTATCCAGCACTATTATGATAAATGTGCAAAGTGGCAGTAGTTGGTGTTAATAAACATCTTAGAGGCACCTGAGTGGTGTTCATGGTTCAGGAAGTCGCTCTGATCCAGCGCTGCAGAGGTGATGAGTGATGGTTTGGTTTGGTTGGTTGTTTTCTTTTCCCCTTTTCCCTCCGTTTGACTCTGTAAGGATGTCAGGATTGCTTTTGTTTGGAATGTAGGACATGATGCAATTGCTTTTGTCACTGTCTTGCTGCACTTTCTCGTTACTAAGAGACTGTTATACTCAAATTGCTGAAGATCCAAGTGATGCCTCACAGACAGATGAAATGTTTTCACAGCTCCTGCCCTTGCTCTGCACTCACCTGCCCTTTGGAGATAGGGATTTCTTCTTTTACAGCCACATCCATGCATTTCCTTCCATGTGTTCAGTGCAAGGAATGGGATTTATTTCCCTTGATGAGCATTGTTTTGTTGTGCATTCCAGATAAAACGTGATCTGATTTATGTTTAAAAACCGTGCCAGTGTGTCAGCCACGGAGCTGTGCTGGTTGTGTGGTTTGTTGTGCAGGCCGTGTAGAATTAACAGCATGTTTCTGATCTCTACAATGACTTATTTATCCATCTAATAAGCTGTGTACATTCATCCCTTAACTTCCTTGAGCAATTCTTTTTTGGCAAGGTTGCTTTATAGAAATGACGAATTTACTCTTGTTTTATTGCTCACTAGTTATGAACAACTTTTTGTTGTTTCTATCGAGTCCAACCTGGAAATCCTTTTTGATCTCATACTAACGAGCTCAATAATTGACGAACCACAGAATTGCAATGTGCTTTTTCTTTTACAGAGGCAAAGGAAATTGTTCTGAAGGCACAGATTCTGGCTGGAGGGAGAGGGAAAGGGATTTTCAATAGTGGATTGAAAGGAGGAGTTCATCTAACTAAAGAGTGAGTAGTTTAAATTGAAAAAACATTAATAAATTGCTCCTTTTTAGGAGCAATATTTAGGCTGTTTACAATAGCTATAGACTGTTTCTTTTTATATCTTTCAATAAACTGACATTTTTCCTTTGTTTGTAGCCCTAAGACTGTTGAACAGCTTGCTAAACAGATGATTGGGTACAATCTGTCAACCAAGCAAACTCCAAAGGATGGTGTGACAGTTAAAAAGGTAAGATTTTGGCCTCTTGGAAGTTGAAAACTGTGTTCAGCTGCAATTTTGTGTTAATAAGCTGGGATGTACGACATAGATTTTTTTCAATCTTTCTCCAATTCCTGATTGATTACATCTAATTGACAAAAAAAAAAAAGAAAATGTTACTTCTTCTGTTTGTGTATGTATTTTGTTCATCTATTTTGGCATACCCGCTGATGGAAAAATAAATTGATTTCTGCGATGTATATTGAAAAGAATCCTTTGTCATAGGCTCGTCTTTCATCAAACACAGACTAAATAGTGATGTAACTGCACTATAGCATCAGCTGTACACGCTTATTGACATTCTGCTTACAGAAACAGTAGATACATGATTCCCTTTAGTAATAATATCTGTATTTCAGTCACCCTCAGGTCTGGGCAAGCCTTAATCAAGTGACAGATGAATCACAGAATGGTTTGAGCTGAAAGAGATCTTTAAAATTCCTTCAGTCCAACCCCCTGCAATGAGCAGGGGCATCTTCAACCAGATCAGGCTGCTCAGAGCCCTGTCCAACCTGGCCTTGAATGTTTCCAGGGATGGGGCATCCACCACCTCTCTGGGCAAACTGTGCCAGTGCCTCACCACCCTCATTGTAAAAAGCTCTTCCTTATATGTAGTCCAAATCTGTCTTCTTTAGTGTAGAAGCACCTTGACCTATTGCAACAGGCCCTAGTAAAAAGTTTGTCTCCATCTTTATTGTAAGCCTCCTTTAAGTATTGGAAGGTTTGCGCGAGAATGATCTCAATTGAAAAAAAGTGTGTGAGCAGTAAATTCTTACTAATTGTAGCAGATACAGACTGAAATATGTTCGTAGTAGTGGTTGAGGTAGCACATGGGAGTTCATTTTCCAATTATGGTGCTTTCTGTAAGGCACCAAGATGCAGTTCAGCATAAATGAATTGCTCTGTATTGGCCTAAATAAGAGAAGCAAGGATTCAGCAAGATTCTCCTTCAAATTAGTAAAATTTTGTGAGTCAGGAAATCCTGGCAGTTGCCTGTCTGCTGTATCTGTTTTTATCTCTTGCTTTGTTTGACTGAGCAAAAATCCTCATACAGGTAAGTAGTCAAGAGCCACACTGTGTGTGATGCCAGGAAATAATTTGGCATGAGCTGAAGGAACTGCATTTAATATCCTGTGAACAGCTTGGTGTATTAGCATAGAAGGGGAAGGAGCACCTGTCTGGAAAGATCCTGTCTAATGAGGGCTGGAGGAAGGTGTTCAGGCAGTTCTTCTCTTGGGAGCAAGGAGAGCAGATTACCATCACTGCTCACAGTTGCTCTTAAAAAGAAATACTATATATTAAAACGGGAGAAACAGTATTACCATTAAGGCATGTCTGTCGGAGATCCTGATAATACTAAGGATATAAGAAAGGATATACCTTTTCCATATTAAGGCACCCTGCTTGGGAAAATTAGTATTGTAAAAGCAGCTTTCTTGTATAAGTTCTTTGTTTTTATTCTTTTGCCCTAGTTGGCTTACCTTGAATACACCTATAAAGAAATTCTACTTTTTTGTCAGAGAGCAAGCCTGTTCAGCACTAACAGATTCAGTTCTGAAAAAGAAACTTCTCATTTACTTTGCAGTTGATAGAAATGGAAGAAGGGTATGGGTGTTGGGGGGTTTCTGACCTGGATTATTCAAAGGATTTATATTAGGATGACTTTTGTGCCATATAGCTATAGAATATTTAGCTTGTGGTTCCTCTCTCCCCCTCCACATGCTGTTTGTATGAATTAACATTGGGCAGGACAAAGCAGCTGTGGCATAGGTGAAGTTTAAGGTGGAGTTTGCACTCCTGAACTTCAGATATTTATTTTGGTGGTACAGGATTGTGTACAGCCTTGAGAGACTGTGTGTTTGCTCCTTTGCTCCAGAGTTCCCAGGAAACCTCTCAGGATGTGGCTTGCTGGTATTTTAATGTTGATCCATGATAAACCAACGTGATGCTTTTCACTGGGAGAAGCTGATCATTTGCAGTCATAGACTTGCATTCTGATTAAAGAGCTGGCTTTTAAAAGTATGTTGGCTTTTAACTAGTACGTTTTATATTTTTTGGTGTTGAGTTCTTGATTCTTAGTAATTAATGGTAAAAGCATACACCCTGCTTTGAATTAATTCATTTTGTAGCAGTTTGCCCCATGTTATGCTTATTAGATAGTGAAGAAAGCATATTTAAAATTATGCACTAGTTCATCAAAAAACTATTTCCCAGCAAAATTATGTCTTTTTAAAAAGAATTTCTCATTTACAAAGTTGGCTCACGTTGGGATCTTTAAGGCAGTTAGAGGAGCTGAGGTGCTCGGGTTTGTGGTGTCAGGACGACAAAATCAAATACTGACATTTTAATCAAGGGACAAACTACAGTAATATTATTAAACATATAAATTTAGCTGTGTCTGAGATACCATTTAATGCAGTGAGAACTTAGTGCACTGAAAATGCCAGGCAGAGTCTTTGGGCTTGCTAAGGGCAGCAGGGAAAATGAGAACAAATCACTGGCATTTTTTTTTCTGTTTCAAGGCACGTGCTTTCTCTCTGCAGGTATGGAAGAGTTTGTGTTCTACGTGTACTTTAGGAAAATTGCATTTCAGGAAGAAAAGGCGTGTTTTAAAGATTTGTGCTTTTTAAACTTCAATGTTCTGGAAAGTTTGAGTGGTTTAAAACACTCCTATGTTTTTAAAAAATTAAGTAATAAGCATTTTTCAGAAGGCAAATACTTATTATGTAACTTTCTGTGAAGCAATCAATGAGCTAGTGTCAATTTAGGGAGTGGAAGTCATGTACATTTTACATGTATTTGTAAGGAAGGTATAAAAGGTAGAAATTTTCTACAATTAGAATAATTATGAAACAGAAAATTGTGGTTTCAGCTTTCTTTCTCAGCTCGTGCACCTGCTACAGAATTTAAAGTGTGTTTGTGCCTCTTCAGATTGATGTTTCTCAAATAAATAGCAATCTCTTCAATTCTCTGGTAACTTGGAACCTGTTTTGTGAGTTTACTTAAAATCCTCTTATGGCAGTTTGGAATTTGGAGAGCCTGGCTATCTGTGATGACAGTCTTCTCTTATCATGACAACCGGAGAATTCGCTACCTGTGTTTTCTCTCCAAGCAATAACAGAATGAACATTTTGCATATTTGATTCTGTTTAAAAAAGGCTGTTACGATTACCCTCAAGAAATTCGATGTGTGACTTAAACTTTTAGGTAACGATTTGCTACAGAGAAGGAAAGCTTGAAGTTGTCCGGAAGTTTAATCAAAACTGAATTTTCTTCTGATATGGTAAACAGATTATGATGCGTCATATTCTTTATCAAAAGCAAAACAGACAAAATGTGAGAAGAGTCAACAATCTGTAGATTCACTTTCACTATTCTTGACTGTTCATCAGTGTGTTTGCATTAATTCTGTTGTGTGAGTGATAAGTAGACTTAAATTATGTTTAAAGACCTTGAACACCAATTTCCCTGGCTTTGCTCTGCATCAAACAGGTAGGATGGTGAAGGAAAGTTATTTTGTTAGGAGAAATTAGAGATATTTTACAATCTGACAATTTTTGCTCTAGAGTTGCCTACTGCAAAGTAGACTCTCAGTAGTTTTGTGAATTAAGACAGAGAAGTATCTGGTGATGTTAACGTTAATTAGCAACAGTGAGGACAATCACTCCAGCTGGAAGTTGCAGTTGAAGATACCTGATTTAATCATGTTAGTTCCACCTGCTGTGCCTGCAAATGTACTCCTCAAAACTTGTTCAGTGTATTCCTATCCTAAGTCTGGCCCTGACCCTGAGCTCTGTGGAAACTGTCTGAACAGCTCTGACAAGATCCAGTAGGACCAGTTGGTTTTATCTCACTCATGTCTAAAGCAACTGACTCACATTTTTCAGATACATTGATGCAGGATATATAAGAAGGTGAAAACATGGATGCAGGTAAAAATAGTAGCAAATCAAAGATGCTTTCCCTACCCTTGCTTGTTAATTTGACAAATCTTGGCAGGTAGCCAAGCTATGTCTCTGAAGTTGTCTTTTAGCATCCCTCTGTAGTAGACTGAAGTAGGCAGATGCTTTTAAGTAGTACAGTAGTTTTCTGCATTCTCAGTTCTCTCCTTCACCCTGGCTTTCTGTACTTTTCTTTTGAACAGTCGCTTATTTGAACTATTCCTTTACATCCCCCTATGTTGTGTAAATAAAGCGAGGTAAAACTAGAAGGAAACAAAATTACTATAAAGCAAATTTCTTCCAAGTCAAAAAGACCATAAAGAAATTTCATCTTTCCTTTAATTCTGAGCACTGATGGCTTTATTTGATTCCTTGTTTCTTACTTTTTTTTTTTCCTCTTCTCTAATACCTACTGCCTGGCAGAAAGTCCCTACATTCTTTCTTATGTACTCTGGAATAGAATGTCAAAAAAGCGACTTGGGTGGAAGTATAGTGCATCTTTCTTGTTTATAGTCCTTGAACTATGAAAACCCCAGGAATACTTGTTTGATGGAGCACCTTGTGCTGGGTAGGCAAAGTTTTAAGGCTGCAGGTATAAAAATGCCTCTTGGATCTGTTGGCTGAGAGAATGAATTTCTCCTTGTGGCACATTCAGTGATGATCTTTGTCTGCAATCATTGTTCAAAACTGTCACTTCATAAACAGACCATGTTAGAACGATGTTGCCACTTAATCCTTCTTAATTATATTAATGTTTGGGAAGTGATTTTCCTGATTTCTACCACTTCCATTGAAAGATGGGAAGTAGTAGCTCTCTTAAGGAAAAATGTAGTGCTAATTAAATTGCAGAGGTGGATGCTTAACTTTCAGACTGAAAAGCAAAACTGTAGTGCAGAGCAGAACTACAGTCTTTGCACCTTAGATTATGGCATCTGTTATGATCACAGGCAACAGTTATTAATGATCATATGCAGTTTTTTCCTAAAATTAAGAATATTTTAGGAAATTTAGTATTCTGATAGCAAAACAGTTTTGTGAGTCCTTTGCACGTGTAAAACTACTCAGTCTGAAATTGCTTCAATAGCTGTTGTTAAACTATTGCAAAAATGGACAGTTCAGGTGAGGAGGAAGGTACAGTTATTGTAATACTAAAATAGAAAGGACCTTCTCTTGTTTTTGGGAGGAGGGAAAAAATTGTAGCAAAGCCTTCATATGGGCCAATTTCTGTCACTTTTAATGTGGTGCTTGTAGATTCCAAACATGTGGGATTTGAATCATCTTTCTGTTTTGTGCTGTGTTGTCTGTCAGATACTGGTATAAAATGGCTCTGTGGCTTATAGTAATAAATAGACGGTAGTAGCTGTTTGGAAGAATAAATATCTGTGTTTCTAGATTGTGCCAGTGTCTGAAGGACACACGCCTGCTTGACTCTAAACTGAAAGTAAAAAGCTGAATGGCAGAATTATCTGTAAACCCATTTTCTTAGGAAATACTTGGGCAGGGCAGGAATTCAGTGCGGAGATTACAAAGCTTGGGTGGCCTTTGGTCAGAATAAGGGAGAGAACTTAAGCCTGAGGTTTACTGGTAAGGAGCAGCATTGCTGGTGAGATGCATCCAAAAGCCAACGTGCTTGTCCTTGTCCGGAAGTTTAATGTAAACTGATTTTTTTTTTTATGATATGGTAAACAGATTATGATGCGTCATATTCTTTATCAAAAGCAAAACAGACAAAATGTGAGAAGAGTCAACAATCTGTAGATTCAATTTCACTATTCTTAACTGTTCATCAATGTGTGAGCTGCAAACGGAGTCCTTTGTGACTCAAGTCTTTCTGGGAGCAAGACGTGATTGGGATGAAAAGGTGATATAGACATCTGCAGTATGGACACAGCAGCAGCTCTTGGAAAAACCCCGACCCTGAGATGTTCCTGGTTTACATTCCTTGCTACATGCCCCAGTGAGAAGAGCAGCATCAGAGGAGTCTCTTACTCAAGGACAGAGCATTCCTTGAGAAAAAGATCTCGGGGTTGTAGTTCTGTAGTAAAAGCAGTGAAACACACGTTTCTTTTCAGGATAGCAAGTATCAAACTGCTGCATTTTGAGGCAAAGCAGAAGGACCAGTCAGAACCATTGATGTTTTCTTTTCTTCCCTCTATTCATTTGTAGGTGATGGTTGCAGAAGCGCTGGATATTTCCAGGGAAACATACTTTGCAATTCTGATGGACAGAGCCTGCAATGGACCTGTCATGGTTGGCAGTCCGCAGGGTGGTGTGGACATAGAAGAAGTTGCAGTAACTAGCCCAGAACTTATCTTTAAGGTATTGAAATATTGTTTTACAGTGACAATTTTCCTTTTCATTTATCCGAAAGAATATTTTTCCCCCTTTCTCCTCCCATTTTTTCCTTCTTCCATGTAGAAAGGAGACAGGAAGAACCATAAAAATAGTGTTTCATCAAATACACGATCAGACCTGTCATCTAGTAAATGAAGCATATTTAACATCTGATTTTACTAAAATTTTTCAATTAGAAAAAGATCTTAAATCTGGCTGTTATGTGATATGTTAAACTTCATATCTGAAACATTTTATGAGTTTCACTTTCAGGAAGGTACGCAGTTTTTTCACGAGTGTGTTGGTGCCAATATACTTATTGTTTCTGTGGCTGTTTTTCTCTAATTGACAGAGTTGTTAATTATTTTTTTGTACCTGCAAGACTTTTGCATCTGAAATACAACTGTTGTAATTACTTTCCTAATGATGACTACATTGAAGTATTTTTTATGTTACTGTGGCAAGATAATGAGTAGACAAGCTATTCAGCTGAGAAAATAATTGATACAATCAAGTATAATTATTCAAAAAATTGTAAAAATATTTAATGTGCATTTTAAAATTATATAAACTTCACAGTGTTACTGGGCAGTGACACTCATTGCCTTGAAAATATTCCAGAATATGTCATAAAAATTAACAGACTAAATATTCGTCAATGCCATCTGTACAGTAATTAAAAGTGAAAACTGGTGTCACATTGTCTTGTCAGCATGCCACCCTGAAGAATTATATATTTTTTGGAAGGACTGTTTCGTAGTCAGTGTGGTAATTATAACATCCCCTATAGGCAGCTGCTATGGCCTCAGTCTCGGGGAGCCTTGGCAAACAGCCAGGCTTTAATTACTAATTTGCACATGTATACTAAGTGTTTTCCTTTTTGAAGTTATAAACCTCCACTCAGACTGAATATTTAGTTATATTTATGCATGTTACTGTTGCAGGAGGAAATAGATATTTTTGAAGGCATAAAGGATCGTCAGGCGTTGCAGATGGCAAAAAATTTGGGATTCCAAGGACCTTTGCAGCAGCAGGTAACTTGACTCTACTCCCTGGGTTTAGGCTGAAGACCTTTTAGCCCAGCTCTGTGTTAAATGTTTTCCAATAGGCAAGGAAAGGCCAAGTGTCCATTAAATCAGCATCACTTTGACATTCTAAATACTAAATTGCACTTATGTAATTGTCACTAGGCTTTAGCATTTTGAATAAGTTCCTTATGGTTTTAAAGTGAGAGTCCCCAGTCTTTGAAGCAGTCGATGGCAACACGCTGTTCCACCATGTGGGATTCCTTTGCTTTCACTGGAATTCCATTGGAGCTCCATGAATGGTATGTGTAGAGCTGCTTTTGAAAATTGGCTCTTAATTTAGGGAGAAATAAAAGTGTATCTGGCTTTGTGATTGAAGCCTTTTAAAATTTTTTTAATCTTGAACTCAAAACAAAAGGCTGCCAGTTTGTTGTATTTTCAGTAGCTCTTTTCTATACATATATATTTTTTGAATATATGTATTTTTTGAATATATGTATTTGCCTTTATGCATAATTTTGGAGAGAAGAGAAGGGAGCTCATTTAAGCTTCTTTGGTCTGTTTCTTTTCTGTAGTATCAAACCGTCATTTTTTGTAGAGCTCCTTTATTTTTAATTCAGTAGTTTTAATTATTTTCTATCCTAACATGCAATTAACAAATGCATAATGATTAAGTTGATTAACACACATTTGAAGATTTAGCTGTATATCTAATGAGGAGGAATGATTATGTAGAACCTTTCAACCCTTGAAGAGTTCTGGTACTTAACAATTAACAGCAAATATGTGTGGACTTTTAAACAACACATTTAAATAATGCTGCAGGAATGCATTTATTTCCTCGTGCTGTCAGCTAAAAGGAATTTACTGAAGCATAGGGACATAGTTTTTATCCAGACAAATCCTAGTATTTGCTTATACATTCTCTAGTTCTAGGCTGGGATTTTCTGCTTGAAGGGCTCAGTTCTTACAGACCTTGAGAAAGAGAAGCGTTGCCATTAAGCAGCCTGATTCAGAGAGGTGCTGAAGGATGGAGCAGCCCTTAAGAAAAGTGAGGTGATTCTGGTGTTCTGGTGCAGTTGCAGCAGAGGACTGTGCCACAGCAGCTTTTCAGGTGGCCCAGAGTCAGTGTGGGGTTCATGGTGGGGCTCCCTCCCCAGGATCCCTGCTGAGAGCCTCACCCCTGTGCCCTTGGGGTGGTTTGTCCACCCGAGGGTTTGTGCCAAGGAAGCTGCTGCACATTTATAACTGATAACGTTTTTAAAGTCAAACTAACTGAGAATGCTTCAACTGATAACTCTTGGGCAGGCAAGGCTTCCTAAGAAATTTATGTGCTGCTTCCCAACTGTGACTCTTAAAAGAATCTTATCACAGAATCACAGAGTAGTTTGAATTGGAAGGGACCTTAAAGACCATCCAGTTTCATGGCTGTGGGCAGGGGCACCTTCCACTAGCTCAGGTCACCCAAAGTCCCATCCAGCCTTGCCTTGAGCACTTCCAGGGATGAGGACTCCACAACCTCTCTGGGCAAAACTGGGATTGGGGTTGAGTCTTTCCAGTTGTAATGGTTTCTTTTGCACGACTGACCTTGTAGGAGAAAGCTGACTTATCCTTTCTTTATTCTAATTCATTTTACTTATCAGGAGAGGTCCCAAATATTTTTGGCTTGTGTATTTCAGTTAGCTGATCAGTAATGAGAGGAAAAAAATTAAGTGATTCTTTATTAGCGCACTTCATCTGCAAACTTATTTCAGCTGATAGGTTCACAGTGTGTAATGAACCAAAGGGATTTTTTTTATACACGTTCATGTTGCTGTTTTGAAGTGGTTCTATTAGTGAAAAAATGTTACAAGAACAAAAGACTTGGAAATTAGTAGTCAGTGGTGATCCTTTTGGCCACAGAATCAGGCATGTAATAGATGGTGAGGACTAATAGGGAACAAGCAGGAGTATCTTGTAATGAGTAAACAAGCATGCTTCAGACAAAAGTTCCTCAAGAAGACATTTCCAACTGATGTAGGAAGGAGAAATAGATATTTTTTCTAAGGTCACCAGAGTGCACAAGCTACTTTGTGGTTTCTGACTTTAGACTGATTAACATGAATGCAGCTCAGATCTCGGCGTACCGGAGAATACTTCATTATGTTGGTGCCTAACAGTCACTTCCCAAATTAAACTTGTCATAGTAATTGCACTGTCTATGTGGTAGAAAATCTCCAGTTCATGTAGTCTTTAAATGCACATTTACTAAATGTTGCACAGTATGATAACGCTACATTATAGCCATGTAAGAGACTATATGAATATGGTTAAGAAAACAGAAATAAAAGCAGTAATTATCTAGAATTACTGTGCAATGTAATACATTAAAAGTAATCGATAATGGTTTACCTTTGCCTTGAAAACATGAACTTTTATTTTTCTGTGTGGTAATTGTAAATTGTTTGGTCACATTTAGGCAGCAGATCAAATTAAGAAGCTGTATAATCTCTTCTTGAAAATTGATGCCACTCAGGTTGAAGTCAATCCCTTTGGTGAAACTCCAGAAGGGCAAGGTAAGAAATAGAAGGAAACAAATGAATACATTATAATTCTTTATTTATGCAAACTATAAATTAAATTGCATAGAAGGTTGTAGCAGAAGTTTTGCATTAATTTCATTTTGTAATGTAATTTAAGCAACATTCATAAATATTCCCATGGCAGTTTTTATATTTCAATACCTTTTGTTGTTTCATCTAAATATGGGAAGTATTGGCTTCTACATGTTCTGCTTGATGAGAGACAGCAACATTTTCTGCTCTTCTGCTCTTGTACAAAGTTGGGTTTTTCTTGATTTTGTTTTGTGGGGGGGTTTTTGTGTGTGGGTTAATGCTGCTGGAATGACTGAGATTGTGTGGAAAGAAAGTTGTTCTTTTATGTTTGCATTCACATGAGTAATTTAAATTTTAAAGTGCATGACTCTGCAGCCTACTAGAGCACAGGACAAATTTCAGCTGGAACAGATGCTTGGCTACATCCTTTGGGAAGAAAAAGGGTCATTGATCTGCCTGCACCATGACTACAGGGCTGAGGAGGTGTAGGGTAAAAATAGGGAGCTGAATTATCTTTCTCCTCATTGTAATAGTTGGTGTTCCGGCTGAAACCTTTCCTTCCGTTTGTAATTTTTGTCCAAGTAGCTTGGACAAAGGTGAAGAGGGGAGGAACTACAGGTGCCTGTGGGATATTGAGATAGAGTAGGGCTGATCCAGGGGGATCACAGTTACCTCCTCACTGTTTCATTTCTCTGAGGTGCTGAAGGTTTGTTTGATGGGTACCAAGAGAGGAAATCGGTGTGCAAGTAGAGGCGAGTGGGAGAAAGGACAGTAAGTAATGAGAGGAAATAAAATGTGGTCCTTAAAGATTGGGAAGAACCATGGTGGTACTCACTTTGCATCCTTGCTGGAGTACTGCGAGGTGGCACTGTGCAAGTAAAGATTTGGGTAAGTTACCAAGTTAGCTCTTCTGGAATGGCTGAGCATATTTAGTGAGAAGGGCTTCATCTGAGGGATGGTAGGAGCTTTTATGCTGTTTTCTCCGAGGTTTTCCCCACGTGTTTTGCATGCAGGAAGCTGAGGAGCAGAAACAGAGTGGGTTCCAAGCTGTGAAAGCCATCTTGCTCGCAGAAACGCACAGGAGTCTTCCTGTGCTTATTCCTTTTTTGCTAGCAGTTTCTCCATCTGAAATGTCTTATGGAAGAATAAAGATAAAACAAATGGAAGAACATTTGAGTAGCTTAATGCAGCTATTCCTAATGATAAAATATAAGTCTCTGTATGAAGCCCATTATTCTTGTCAAAGTAATGGATAAGATGGATTTATTTCTTGCTGTGTTTTGTGTTATTCACTTGTGTGGATTTCCATTAGGTTGTATGTATTTCCTTGTTTAATATCCTAGCAAATTCTTTGTTAACACTAGTGGGTCAGAAGCCTGAAACTTCCCTTTTTTGTTGTTGTTTGTTTGTTTGTTTTTGGTTTGTTTGCTCTCAGTGTAAACTGTTGAATTGGCAGATGACAAAAATCCTACACCGCTAACAAAAACAACAGAAGTACTTCATGAATATAAGTGTTGGAGCATTCTTTGATATTTGTTTGGAAGAAAAATCCATTTGTATAATCTATCATGCATGTAACAATGTGCTTTTGA
Organism: Melanocharis versteri; assembly: GCA_013397845.1. NCBI lineage: Eukaryota > Metazoa > Chordata > Aves > Passeriformes > Melanocharitidae > Melanocharis > Melanocharis versteri. The sequence goes on along the minus strand of VZTG01010059.1, from coordinate 731,253 downwards.
TAGTGAAAATGGTTTGATAAATATTAATACATGTTTTTGCTGTTACTTTGTACAGCACGGCCTTTGTTAAAGATGAATGTTCTGTAGAAATGAGTTTCTATTAATGTGGCATGGAGGATGTTTGTATGTAAGGTAAACAGAGCTCTGAAACTGCAGTTGTACTCTAGCTTTGTGTGGGTTTAGCAATTTAAGCACCTGAAAGCTTGAAGAAGAAAAACTGTCTTATTTCATTGCTAAAAAAATAATTAAAGCAGCTCTAGTGCACTAGAAGCATATTAGGAACTGCAGATATTTCTGCTTTTGACACATTCACACATGATGGTTGACCAGGTAAGATCTGGACTCTTCCAGGAGATTTATTATACGCACTCACAAACAATTTTCTGAAACTGCAGTCACTGACATGAAATTTGATACTGTTTTAATCTATTATCAGTTATAATTCAAATATTAAAAAATTTAAAAACCCCATCAACATCAAAAAACCAAAACAAGAAAACCCAATGCAAATCAAGATATACAGTTGAGACTCTGCCACTCGCTTAAATGTTTTGTTTGCTGTTTCCTTAGCTACTTTTTCCTGAGTTAAGAAACTGTATATTAAGAAGAGTTACTTGTCCCCCAAACAAGATTGTGTGTTTTGTTATTTTAATTGACGTGTATCTATAGCAAAGACTAAAATTGTTCTCTTAATTGTCATTGACCTGCAGATGTGTGCAATGCTCATGAACCTGTGCACATGTACCATGTACGTGTTTCAATGGCAATGTGAATAAAAAACCCCAGAAGATAGAAAAACTATTAGATTTTTATGGACACAGCATTTAAAGGCACTTAAATCTGATTGGTTTGCCTTGAGAAATCAATTATGCTTAAGTCAGTAATTATAATCTGAGTATAGTACAAGGGAAATTACTTGCATAGTAATACGATAAGTATATAGTCTTACATTTACTTAGAACATTTTAATCTAATAAAGCATTTGCCTATGCAAACCCATAGAAATAATGAGTCAGAAAATAGGCAAATAACACTCTACAGGCATTTCTGTTACTGGTGTGTTTATGTGAAAATTGTAGCTGCTAGCCAGTCCTTTGTATCTTTTATTTAATGTAGTCAGATTTAGCTACTGCTTAATTTGTTTTTACAAACATAGTGGACGTTGATATTGATGAGAAGTTTTGTATTTACTTTCCTAATTTTCTTTATTTAAAAGTAATCTTTTGGTCATTTTTAGCGTATTTAGCTTCAGGTTTTTTGAGCTCTTTAATGAAATAATGTGTGTATAGTTAATAACACCAGAAATTCAAGATATGGCTAAGGAAAGCATTTTGTGTTGCTGAACTCTGAATGACTGCATGTTACCACACATGGCTTTGGGTGGGTGTTACCTGTTGTATCTGTTATGCTTTCAAAATATGGAAGGTAAACTGTCCTGTGGCATTGCTGCAGCCCAGCTGTCCAAATCACAAAAACTGCTCTCATAACACACAGGGACTTTGTTGGAAGCAAACACAGAAGATCTTCCTGTGTGGTGTGGAGATCTTGCTGTGCCTTTTCTCAGTAGAGGATTTATAGAAAACCTGCCCTTTCCTGCTGGACTCAGTGCTAGAACTTCAGCTGCTCCTACGTTGGAGGCAGCATCATTCCCAAAGCAGCCTCCCCCTTGCTGCTGGAGTAGCTGTAATATTTCAGAAGCTCTGACTGACTGGAAACTCTAAATGCCTGGGTGTTGTTTTATTTTTCTCCTCCAGTTGTTTGCTTCGATGCCAAGATAAACTTTGATGACAACGCAGAATTTAGGCAAAAAGAAATATTTGCCATGGATGACAAGTCTGAAAGTGAGCCCATAGAGAATGAAGCTGCCAAATATGACTTAAAATATATAGGACTGGATGGAAACATTGCTTGCTTTGGTAAGAGCAAATACACCTAAAAGATATTTGAAAACAGATTTATACTTGTTCAGTGTATAGACTTTGTTTACATCTGATATTCGAGCCACCCTTGACAGAATTTCAGTCTGTTTTGCTGAGCATTTCTGCAGTTTTGTCTGTCCTTCCACAAGTTCTTGCAGGAATGGAACTAAAATTGTGTGGAAACTGTGTTGATGGCCACAGCACACAGGCAGGGCAGGAGTGGTGTCAGAGAGAAGGCAGGCTAAGGGGTCTCAATTTCTGAGTTTTTAACCTGATGTAATTGGTCTTTCCAGTAATTAAAACAAAACCAGAAAAGTTATTAAAACCTAATCATTAATTTTTAAAAAATAAGAGCGTATTACTTAAAAGACACTTGAAAAGTATGTTTGTATAAATGTGACGTTCCCAGTTACAATTGAATATTAAACTCCATTTCCCTTTAAGGAAAGCTGCTAAAGAATCTGCTTGGAAATGGCAGGTTTTTTATTTTCCTGAAGTTTCTGTAGAACAGAAATTACTCTGCTGTTTAGAAGAGATAAGTAGAAAAGTCAGCTATGCTCTAAATAATTCTCATTTTGTACAAATTCTTTTTCCAATGCAACATTTTATTATTAATCTAATTGAATTAGGCATTTTTTTTTTACTTGGTGAGAATATGCCCAGCATTTATATTGGCTCAGATGTGTACTCCAAACACAATTCTAGAAGATTCTGATAATGCGTTGCAGTTGATTCAATAAGTGACAGTGAGACTTTAATCTCTGTTTAAAAAAACCACCAAGAGACTCCAAAACCCAAGCAATAATTGCCAACATTATGCTATATTTTTAATGCTCTGTATTCCAGGTGGCACAGGAGCCATCATCTTCTTTTCCCAGTTTAGAAGATGTTCCTACCCATGGAAATGCTTCTAGATTAGTGCAACTCTAAAATAAAAGGCAGTTTCAGGAACATCTGAAGTCTGTCCCCAAAGCTGACTTATCTGTGATGCAGTGATACAAAGCATCCACTGCTATCAGAGTGATGGGAGAGGAGCTTAAAGAGTCAATTTGTCCATCACATCACGATTCCCAGAAGTTTTTATGTCTCTTTATTTTTAATAAAATCAGAAGGTTCTGCATTGCCACAATTACCATTCCAGTGCTCATATGTGCTTAAAGGAAGGTGCACATCTAAGCCCTAAAGAAACCTAAATGTTGGTGTGTTTGCACCAGATTTTGAATTATTTCTTGCATTGGATATCCCTGAATAGCTACTCACCTTTTTAGAAATAGCTATGTAATATTTTGAGCCGTGTTCTGGCTTGTGCTGATACATTTTAAGCCTTTTCACAAATCTTATCTATGTGAATTATAAGCACTTGGTGTTTGCAATTACAGTCAATGGAGCTGGACTTGCAATGGCAACGTGTGATATAATTTCCCTGAATGGTGGAAAGCCAGCCAACTTCTTGGATCTGGGTGGAGGTGTGAAAGAAGCACAAGTCTATCAAGCATTCAAGCTGCTGACTGCTGATCCAAAGGTAAAAATGTTGGGTTTGGACTGGGAGCTTCCCTGTGCAGCAACAGAGCTCAGTAGGACCATGAGCAGTGCACTGAAAAGCCCAGATCATGGTGAGAACGCTGAGGGTGAGTTACTAAGGGGTGATCTGGGAGGAAAATTATTTCAGTATTAATCACTGGACAGGCTTTTCAGTTCCTGATCCATGCTTAGGTTTCCTGGTGAGTTGTGAGTGGGAACTTTCTCGAGGAAGTTCAACACAGAAGTGCAGGTGTGCTAATGCTGGGCATTGCAGTGCTGAACTCACAACATCTCGCTCCTAAAATGGAATTTGTGAGACTTAGATGCTTAAAATGTTATTCCTAATAGTGTAGTGCCACAGTAGACTGAGGAGAAAAATGGGAAAATTAGGCAAATAGCTAATTCTAAGGGCCGATTTGTACTCTTTTAAACTCAAAGTTTCTAAAATATCTGACTCTGCACTGCAGGATAGTCTGTATTTAATTAACATTCCCAGGCTGGAATCATAGCCTGGAACGTTCTGACACTTCCTTTTGCAGATGGAGCTGCAGTTGCTCTTTTCTTTCTTGAACAAGAGGAGAAGACATGAGTCTGTGTGTGCTGAGTAGAAGTTATTTCTAGAGATGCGTGCTGAGGTCATTGGTCCCCTCTGCAGACAGAACTGAGTATCTGCTGAGAGAGTATTGATCAGGCGTGGGCTTTGGAGCAGTGCCAGCTGCCCATCCTGCCAACGTGGAGTTATGCTTTTGTGTGTAGCCAGAACTTCGTTGCTATTGATATTTTTACTAATGGAAATCTGTCAGAGGGCTTTGATCATCTCTCCCATCTCCTGCACCTATGCATCGCAGCTAAAGTCCTTATTTCAACATATTGCTTGTTTTTGTGGATCTGGCTTCAACCCCTCACTTTTTATCTCACTTTTTCTGTGATTCCAGTCATTTTCCTCATGTTCATTGTGATGTGATGCTAGCTTCTAAATGCCACCTTCCTGTGACAATTACATTGCTGTAATTGTAAGCTCTGTGCAGCAGGAAGTGACAAAATGTTGTGGCTTTTCAGACAGAGGTGGATATTGTTTGCAGCAAAATTTCAAGGCAAAATTAGGAAGAAAATTTACAGTACAAAATAAGCACAGGTCAACTTCATATTGTGAGCTCTTTGCCGTTGTAACTCTCCCTGCATATTTTTTAAGCACCTGGTACCTTGATGTCTCAAGTGTTTGTTGTTTGAGCTGCTCTGCAGTGCGTGCTTCGTGTGATGATCTGGGTTTGCCTGAGATGTAATTTAGTTCTGAAACTTGTGTTAGTGGTAGAGAAGCAGGTGCAGTAAAGTCTCAGATACACAACTTAGCTGGTGATTATCACTGTGCTGAGTAGTTTCTACTGTCTGCTGCAGCACAAACAGCAGGTATTAATTTTGGTGATGAAGCTTACCAAGTTTAAACAATATTAAAACAAAAAGGCATTCTAGTAGCTCTCAGCTATAGAACATCTGCGTGCCCAACATTTGACTTGCAGATAGATCCTTCTATTATACATTCTGCTTATATGTTACTGCTTAACTATTTCTAACTGCATGCACCAGGGCCAGTGAAGCTCTGCTAGTGAGAGAAAGCAAAAGGGAGCATGGAAAGGACCTGGATTAGGCATTTATGCTGTGGCTGTGCCATTCCTGGCATTGACTGGCTGAAGATGCAGAAGGCCAAACATTTCATGTTTTATTTCATTCTGTGCAGAAAATACAGCAAATGTCTGTTATTTCCTCTCCTGATACACCCTGTTCATTAGCTCACTAATATATAATCAGATAATTCAATGAATCCTCTCTTTTCTTAGCTAATGGTAGGGTTTCAGTCTCCAGAGTCTTTGTGGCTAATGCAGCATTCACAGGTTGTATCTGCTCAGTCATTTCCCTCTGGCCTTTAACTTGATTCCCACCTTGTTTGAGAAGATAAGAATTTGTTCTTGGGAACTTGACATTCAGTTAATTTTTGTAAATATCCAAATGTCTGGAGGCTAAAGAAATAAAAAAAAGTTTTCAGGGCTGTAATATGGAGAATTGCTGTCTTTTAGTTGTGCTGGTGGAGTTAAAGACTTTGCAGGAGATGAAATCTTCCAGAAGGAAAGGATCAACTGCACTTTGAAAAAGATCTTTTTCTCTCGCTTTAGTTGTCTTTAAAACATATTAAAGCAAAAAAAAGAACCAACCAACCAACCAACAAAAAACCTCCACAAAAACCCAAACAAAAAACCAAACAAACAAAAAACCCCAAAATAAAAACAAAAACAAACAAAAAAACCAACAAAACCCCTTCCCCCCAGCCCCCCAGACAAAATAAACAAATCAAGGTATGCCATGATTTGATTTAGTGAACCTGAGGATATTGTTTCTGGGAAGAGTGAAGATCTGGGCTGGTTTGCTGCTGGTTTCATCTGTCAGCTCTCAGTGTCTGTAATTCTTGAGGGAAAAAAAAATGTGTGAGGGTTTTTGTTGCAAAAGGTGATCCACTGGCTTTTGGATGGAAATGCTGTCCCTGGAGCCAATGACCCTTTTTACACTCTGCTGGTTTTGTTTGCTGTCTGCCATATCCAATACTTCCTAGGTTAGACAGGTCATTGCAATGGTTCTGAATTCCTTTCTATTCACTGTCTAAATTCCAATTGCTTTTTTGCTTTCTTTCTTTTTTTCTTTTCCTTCTTCCTGCCTGTCTTGTTTCTGTAAGTTTGTGCTGTGCATCTGCTCTGGCAGGAAAGGAAGAGTCTTCCCTGGTTTTAGATACTAGCAGGAAAGGGAAAGATGGCTCAATTCTGGGAGTTCAAGCTGCTGAGAGACACTGCAGGAGCTTCATTTATCCCCCTTTGTCCCATGGTGAAGTAGAAGTGGTTGTTTCCTTCGGTATTTCCGAGGTTCTGGGTGGTGCCTGGCCCTCACATCCTTACCAAGCTCCACAGGTGCTTCTTTTTGTTCATGCTGAAGACCTGGTTACCATATGATGACTGCTCGTGTGATTCAACAAGGTTTTTTGGAAAGGCTAAAGCTGAAAAAATCCCTGCTCCCTCATGGGTCTCCATGGGCTGCAGGGGAATCTTGGCTCTGGCACCTGGGGCAGTTCCTGCCCCTCCTCTTTCCCTGACCCTGGTGTCTGCAGGGCTATTCCTATTCTCAGTCCTCTCTCCAGCTGCTTTTTTTCAGGTTTTTGTGCCCTTCTTACCTCTGTTATCCCAGAGGTGTTGCCACTGTCCCTGATGGGCTCAGGCTCCATTTCAGTGCTGATGGCATTGGCTCCATCGGACATGGGGGAAGCTCCTGGCAGCTCACAGAAACTGCCTCCTGTCCCCTGCTACCAGAACCTGGCCTCACAAACTCTTCCAAAAGCCAACTAAGCTGTAAGCAGGTTTGTTTTGCCATCAGCAGACTCTAGCCCTGATCTTAGCAGTGGACTCCTATTAGAAAGTGTCACTGAAACACAGGCAGTTAAAGGCCAACATGGTTTGTTGTTCTTCTTCTCCTTTTCCCACTGAAGTTCCTTTGAAAACCTTTTTTGAAGCCTGTCATTGATGATATGACTGAAGACTCACCAAATCAATTGATGTTAACAACTGTTGGCTTGTTATTTAGGCAAAATACTATTGACAGGAAGACAAACGTTTCTCAGGAAAAGATACTCCATATTGACATCTGTTAGCTCATATCCAGGGAATAATTAATATCAAACACACACAAGACTTAATTTTTCTTCTTGAGCAGTTATCTAGTCCAAATTCAGATTATTGTCTTTATTATATTAATAGACAGATATTCCTGTCACTTTGCTTTGCCTGTCTATGTTCAGATGTATCTCTGTGCCCACCACATAACTGGCACTGATGTGTCTCACTGCTGTGTGCCAAGCAGTGCTTTCGGGGCTTTTGTTTTCCAGGCATCTGAGAGAGTGACCAGAATTCTGAAAGAGGGTATCATTAAACCATAACTTTGCAATTCACTTCTTTTCCATCTCTGTTTGGTGTGAAAGTAATACAGTTTATACATCCTTATTATACAAGACATTTTTATCGCCCGTTTATCCTTTTGGCTCCAGGGATTTTTAGTATTAGCTTTCTTAACATTTGCAGTCTGTTATGTGGCAACAGAAGGGATAACATTATACTAAGAGGAAAGATTTGGGATATTCTTTTCTTGGATTTCAGAAACAAAAATAGAGTTGCCATGTATAATGTATTTGGTCTTTATTTCGGGTAATTAATTCAGAATTGAGTGAGCTAGTTCAGTTCAGACCATTCAAAACATCTCCAAGCAGTCAGGCAGTTTGGAGTGTAGTAACTACATTTGTGTGTTTCTGGACTGTTTGCTCTCACTCTGCAACTTTAAACGATGACCTGCTCGCAGTTTTAGGGGGAAAGTTTTAAAAATACAAGAATTCCAAATGCCACATTTCTTGTGGTAGGGAACTTCCTCGTGGTTAGAGCATAGGCTGGCTGTGGACAGTTCACTGCATTTAACTGATTGTCAGCAGTGGATTTCTCAGTGTTACAATAATGCAAACCCATAAATCAGTAGGAACAGATAACCTTCCCTATCACACATGCTACCTATGTGAGTGTGCACATAATGTTGGAGAAGAAAGGGAAATGTAAAATAAGATTCAGCTGCAGACATAAAATAGAGTGTTAGCGCTGAATTTGTTTGAATTGTCAGATTTTGTGGCATTTCAGATAATGCAGAGGAACCCTGTTCCTGCAGACTCACTAGGAATCTTTTTGCTTTCTCATTCACATATCATGCACCCTTTACACACTTCATTACCCAGCTCTTCTTTACACAGCATGAAAATTCTTTATACCTTGTGTGTTCCTCTGATTCGCACAAGAGGGTGAAGCATCATATGCTGGTTTGAGTACTCTTAAAAGCTGCAGCTGAAGAGCTACTCTAGTGCACAATATCTGTGTGCTGCACTGCACTGTTCCACAAGTATCAACTGCTAGTGCAGTGTTCAGACTGAACTGGATATCTCAAAATGGTGACACTTGAATTTAGTGGACACTTTTGGGAGTCTGGGCTCTGACTGCTTTTTTTACCCCTCTGTGTGAACTGTGGGTTATAATAGTCATCTACCATCTACAAACATTGATCAAAAATTATATAGTTTGGTAAAGAAATTAAGTGCTATGAAAATAATAAAAGTTATCACTGTTCCTTCACTGCTTATTACAGAGCCATGTCCTCCTGGCAGTTTAGTAGTCAGCACTGGTTTTGTAGAAGTGCAGTATTAAATTTTTTAAAAGAAAATAATAATCAATAAACCTGTTGTATTTTTCCCTAGCAATTTTGACATTTCTTTTAGATGTTGTCTAATCAGTCATTGAAAAATTCCACATAGTTTTTGGAAGCTGGATCTCCCTACATCATCTTAGTATTATCTCCTCATAGCACGTAGAGGGGCCTTTCTGTCTGGAGGGGGAGTAAACAGGTAGGTAGAGACCAGTATTTTCTCTGGTTTCAAATATACAAATGATTCAAGGGTTGAAAGAGGAATCAGACACAGGAAGGTGAAGGAGCCTTCAGTTAACCTGGGCAATTTGCCTGGTGTTGCAGGTCAGTGTTTGCCTCAGGCAGGCAGGAAGTGAGTAAGGGTTAAGAGCAGCAAACAAATGTGGCTGTACAGGGTGGCTGTTCTGAAAATATTGCAGCCAAAAATGGTAGTTGAGTCCTCCAGCAGTTTATTTTAGTAATTTCTAGGCTATCCAGCACCACAGGTTTTTAAGGGCTAGCTAACCAAGCAGTTACCCAGGATGTTTCAGGGGGAGTTGATCCTGCCTTGGAGCCAGTGAATGGTCTGGAGCTTCCTTTCTGTGTTTCAGAGAACAGCTCTAAACATAAAGCCGTGATTGGTAATTTTGTAAGGGCAATAATGTCTTGACTTTGGAAGTTTGAGATTATTCTCATAAAATGACAGTTTGTGGAGGCAGAAAATACCTATTGGGGCACAGAAATATCTTGTAAAGCTGGGTAAAGTTCACAAAGGCATGTTGTGTTTTTTGTCTCAGAAATTTGTACGAGTACTTTGCCTTTAGACAATGGAGCAGCTCATGGTTCTTTTAAAGATACTGTAGGTTTTGGGTTTATAGGAGTGATTTAGGGATTTCCCCACATTTTAAATTAGCTCTGCATTGGTAAGAAAATACAGACTAATAGAACTTTAGCAAGGATTTTTTTCTGATGTGCCTTTGCAGTTTTGCAGAATTAATATGAAATGACTATTCGTCTTTTAAAACACTTAAATATTGAAAAGTCATTCTTTCATTTCACTGAGGCATTTTTAGAGACTGATAGCATATTGACAATATTTATGAAAATGGGAGGACAATTATGCATTTAAAATGCATAATTGAATTGTCTTGATTTATAACCAAAAGTAAAATATTTTTCAAGAGCATGTGTAGTATTGAGTCCTAAGTAATTGATATGTAAATATACTTTAACATGAATCTGCCATTATTTATGGGCACTGACAAGTTGAATGCCTTTTGGCATTTTATAGTAGGCTATAATGAATCCTAAAAACTGGATATGAAAATAAAATTCCTAAGCAAGAGGAAAACTTGCAGTGATTTTGTAATTGCTTCCTTTGTGGCGGAATAGGGAAAATTCACAAATGTTCTCGTAGATGGTAAATACTGGCAAATTTGTGGAAGAACCACAACACAAATTGAGCTGTTAGGTTTGGATGGAATTTGAACTGATTGTGTGCTAATTCTCCTCTGTGTAGTGTTGTCCCTTCTAAAACAGGGAGAGAAGAGCAGGCATTTCCATTTCCTTGGAGCACAAACAGCATCGCCCTCCTCAGACAGCTGCTCTGTGGGCAAGGCTTGGTGCATTTTCCTGCTTGTTTGGAGGTGTGCTTGATCAGTGATCAAAGTGAGAAGGGATTTTGTTATTGGCTTTGGCTGTTAGTGCTTGGGATTGGAGAATATGGACTTTCCTGAGGTCTCCACTGATGAGCCAGGATGGCTGAGCCTGCGGTGGGAAGTGGTTGGGAAGTACATGGGGATGGTTATGGAACCTCTCTCAGTTAATGTCACAGCCTGAGTTCACCATCTCACTCCAAACCAGGGCCTCAGGTGGAAGGTGATGGATCCAGGCAGGAAATCCCCACCCTGAGCACCTTCCAGCATCTCTGGCTGCCAAGGGCCTGATGTCGTGTCCAGAGTGTGCCATAGAATGTGCAGTTATGTCTTGGGATTGCCCAGTAAAAGGAAATGCCGTGTAAAATACATCAGACAAGTGTTTAATCCTTCAGTGGGATTTCCAAATTGATTAAATTTTGAAAATTTATATGACTCATTTCGCAATTAGCGAGGATAAAAAGAGAAGATATTTTAGGAAACTCAATTTGGTAATTCATCTTGGTGAGATGAGTAATTTATTATGAATCTACTTTTAGGTCATCTCTCGAGCACACATACAGGAGAATGAAAGACAAATAATCTGATAATACAGGTAGGAAATAGTATATTAAAAGAAAAGTTGTAGGTGTCCTTACTTAAACTCTTCTGTGGAGAAAATCACATTTTAATTCTCGTTATTTTTAAGTGGGTGTTATGGCAGTCTAGGAAAGTGTTTGTTCTTTCAATCAAAATGAAGAAATTTAATCACCTTGCCTCCATCTGTTCCTGATAAACTGGCCCAGATGATGAAATGTGTATCGTGAGTAGGTGCTTTCAGCCATTTGTGCTGGGTTAGGCACACTCTTGTGACAGTGAAATAAATAACAACTGCTTTTACTTATCATTTCAGAAGCACCCTGGATGGATGGAGCACAGGTAGATAGGACTTCATATTTTTCTTACTGATAAGACTCAATTTGGAGAAAAACGGTAAACCATGACAAAATTAACAAGCATTTTCCCATCATAAAACTATCTTTTAATGACAGAAGGGCCTGATATTGCTAAGATTTTTAGAGTGAAGATGCATCTATACTTTTTTTTTAAGAGGGTATCACAGGGTGATGGAGAAGTTTTGGAAAAGACAAAAATTGTTTGAAATACAGCTTAATGAAAGCGGACAAAAGTTATTTCTCTTGAACCTCTGTTTTGCTTCAGGTAGGACGGAATTATTTCACAACTTCATATTCACACTCAAATTCAACAAGTATTCAAACCTGTTTCAAGTTTTAATCTTTTATTATCTATTATTCTGAGTGGATGGATAAAGCTGAAATAAATGAGTTATTCACTTTTAAAGCTTATTATGTGCTTAAGTAGTTGGCAAATCAGGTCCACATCTACCACAAATGAGTAGCTCTTAGTCTTTTTGCTCGAGGTTTAGTTTCATCTTCCAATAAAAAACTACCCTCTTATAGGAAGATAAACTTAGTCCTGTTTCTAAAAAGCTGTTGCATTTTTTGTACCTGTCATACTCAGCAGTCTGTAAAGTCTGGTGTATTCTTTAGAGCAGTGTGAAAAGTGAACAGTTTATTTCTTTTAGTGCTCCTACTTTGGGGAGCAATCTGCAGAAAACAGAAGTTATTCCATTTCCATCTCCCAGTGGCCAATTCTTTCATGTTTGTAGTCTGGGGTGTTTGTAGGAATATTCCCAACAGACTCTGGGTGCATCTTCCCACAGTCCCTCCAGTTCTCAGGGCTTCAGCTGATTTGGGTGGCTCCAGGAGTTGTGTAAACTGTGAGTAGGGAATGGTGGAGTGTGGAGTCTGAGTACAGCAGTGTGAGGGTGTAAGGGATGAGATCTGCAGGAGGAACCACTTCAGTCAGAGCTGGGCAAAGCCTGGGACTGGCTCTGTGGATATATTGGATTTTGTGGGTGCCACACGGTTATGATCATGCACCAAAGCTGAACTGTCCTGGAGAAAAAGCACATTATGGGCTGTTTGGGTCAGGTACAGTGAGCACATGTCAGTCACTTGATCTTTCAGTGGCTTTGGCTTGAAATGTATATGTCATGTATATGTAATTATAGCCCTGAGTTTAAATAACTTTTCGAATTTTCTTTAAGGTTCTACTTAATACCTTTGGGGACGGAAATAGTTTTCCTGTGGGTGTTTTGTTCATTTGTTTTGTAAGCTTTTCTGTCTATACTGAACATCCTCACATGTTTGTTTTTCTGTCCCAAACACCATAGCAGATTCTGGCTTAACTCTGGTGAGCAGAAAGCAGGAAATTTTTGCTGCCCTATTTTTTCACTCCTTTTGTGACAACTCAAAAGGATGTTTCTTCTCTGTCTCCTTTGTTCAACAGAATTGAATTCTTGCTTGCTATGTGAGTACCTTTAAAAGCACTGGAGGGGAAAGTAATCTTAAATATCTGTATTTAAGGAACGCATTCCCTCTCCATTATTAAAATGACAATATGGATTCCTTTCTAAAATTGAATTGCAGGGGAGTTGCCTGTGGTTGTGGACGCCCAAGGAAGGGATTGCATCTGGGAGAAGGCAGCAGGTGGCCATGGGGGCTTGAAGGTACAAACTGGGCTCCTGCTGCCTTTTGGCATAGGTTCCATGGCTGGGATCCCCTTGTGAAGGAAAACAGGCTCCCAATTCCCAAGCATTTCCCTGTGTCTCTATTGTAAAGTAGAATAGAAATGCAAGCCTTTTTTTCTTCTTTTTTTTTTTATTTTTTTTTCTTTTTTTTCAATGGTAGTGCTTAAATGTTAACAGAATCTGTCACTTTAACTGACTGGTTTTATTTGGAAATCTGAGATCTTTTTAATGGAAACTGTTGATTTTCCTTGGGGTTGGTAGACAACCACACATTTCAGGGGAAGAGAACTGTCTCAAGGAAAAGAGCTAAAAACTTAGTTTTTCATAATATTTTTTATGGAAAAAGAGTAAACCATTTTGAGCCAAAATACCTGAAAAATTCCAACTAAAAGACAATTAGTGCCTGTATGTGGAAAGACAGGTAGGTAATGTCTGGCCAAATAGATTTTGCTGAAATTTCCAAAATTATTCAGATGTTTTCAGCAGAAAAATACCAAACATTTTAAAGATTTTTTTTCAAGCAATTAGAGGAGTTGCGTAAGAATAAGGTAGCCTTACTTGTTGCAAATAGTCATATAATTTCTTCTACTTGGCCAGGATGGAGCAGGTATTGTACTACTGCAGCTATGCCAAATGAATTTAAAAGACATTTGACAGCTTTTACAAAACCGTTTTCACCTTGAATCTTCTGCTATGGCTGTCATGTTCTTTTTCATTTACATATTTTACTCTTCAAATAAGTAAAGGGAAAAGAGAACTTTCTTTCTAACTTTCACATGCAGTTTGCTGTGGTGGAGGTGAGTAAATCTGCAGATCTACACCCGGCCGCTGCTCTGACACAACTCGTGTGCACGATTCCACAGCCTGCTTTGCATGCAGTGCTGGCTGCTGCTGTACTTTAGAAACCATTTCTAATTATTTAAGGGTAAGCCTGAGTAACCAAAGAGCTGCAGAGCACCAGATGTTCATTCCCTGGGAATGTGGGGGGGAAGGAGCCTCCCTTGCTGCAAAAAAACTGCTCAGGGCAGAGGAGCTGGAGCTGCTGTGGCTCCCACCATCCTCTGCCCTCCTCCCCACAAGAACCCTGCAGTGCCTGAGTGCAGGAAACACAGCAATCCTGCTATCAGTGCCATAAAATTGGATTTCTGGGTGGCTGACAGGTGAGCTGACCATGGAAGTCAGTATTCACTTTACCAGAAAAGGGAATGAATTCTGCACCTTCAGACAGGGCCCCTGAGAGGGTTGTTCAGCAAAAGTGTGCATAAAGCTCTGTCCTGTGACAGAGTGATGCCAGCCCTGTGATTAAAGCAGAAACCTTTCTATAAACTATGGATGGCACTTCCGAGTGGTAGATTTGGAATTAATAGCGATGACATGGGAAAAGAGTAAAAACATCTCATTAAGAAAATAGATTACATACATGCTTATGTGGTGCAAGTTTTAATCTAGACAAGATTAAAACTTGAAAACGCTGAGGATTTCTTTTTCCTTAACTAAATCTTGATTAAGTCAACCTCCCAGAATACTGTTATGGGCCTGTAACAGGCAATCAATTATTGGGTAGAAATGAATGAATGTGCAGAGTCAATATTTTATAGTAGGTGGTGAAAGTTGAATGCCTGATGCCCACCAAAACATTTGATTTAAAGGTTTGGGACTGCAATGCTTGACTTCTCATTGAAGAAATATAAAGGAGCAAATTACTATTTGCTGAAAAGTCACAGAAACCTTATCAGAATTGTTTAGTTCCTGCTGCTCCCTGGAGGTTTTCCTCTTCAACCATTGATTGAGTATGTGCTCTCTGAATTGTGAAGGATTTGCCTTTAATCAAAACTTCCATGGGGCTCTGCACAGTTGTTCTGGGATTTTTGTGTGTATTACTTTGAGAGAATCTCAAATACATTTTTGTTTTCACTTAGTCATACAAACTGTGGAAGTAATTGAACTGAAAAGATAAAAACAATTGGAGCAAAGATGGTGTCTACATATCAGCAACATTCCTTTAACTCTCTTAATAATGCTGAGCATCTGTTGAACTTCCATAAGAAAAGCAGATGGGTTCAGCCTTGCCCCTGACCAGTGGAACAGCTTCCACCTTACTGACCACTGCAGTGTGAGGCTTTTTATCAAAGAACTTCCTTCTGCCACTTGGTCAGCTCTGTCTTTCCCTTCTGTCAAGATCTATTGGGAGTTTTGACTCAAATCCAAGGGGAAAAAAAAGGATTTTTGTGTGAATATGTTTTTATATTTAATGTCCTCAAAAAAAAAAAAAAAAAAGAAAAGGATTAAATCTAGAGAGAGATTTTCTGCAGCTCACTCTTATTAGGAATAAAATATGCTGCCCTCTTCCACCCTTTGTTTGACACGTGATTTGGTATTTTCTATATTTTTTAGTCTGGCTGAGTTCAGTGTGTTTTACCACACAGCACTCCAGAGTGCTCACCATAAAAATCTGGCCACCAAACTTCCATTATTCATAATTTATCATTTCAAACCAAAGGAGAAAATCTGGCACAAGTTTGATTTCAGCAGAAACTATTATTAGTATCCTGCTGGTATTTATGCTGCAGTTCTGTACAGTGAGAGAGCTTCCCTTTGCATGAAGTTGAGCAAAACCAATATAAGGTTGTCCCAGCAAGCCAAGAAGAGCAACTCCACTATTGAATTCTCAGGTGCAGCATCTTGGCATGGAAATCAAACCCTGTGTAATTCTAGTGCCAACTTCTTGGTCAAAATCTCAGCCCTGGTGCTGAATTTAATTACACGGTGGATAAAGAGCATGAAGTACTTTCATGTTATTTAGGAAATCGTGGTCGTGACTACTAAATAGCTTTTACTATTCCCTGAACTTGGTACAAGGATAATTGTTTATCACTCACCAAGTCCCTCATTTTCTCACTTCTTACAGTCAGAGGTGCTGTAAGGCCCCAGAGTCAGAGCACCACCCTCAGCAGAGGAAGGTGATGTTTATCAGAAATCAGGGGAACTTGGAATCAAGCTAAAAGTGCTTCAAGGGTGGGGCTCTTTTCCCCCTCTTAAGAGAAGAGAAGGAAATCTTCAGTGGAAATTATTGTGCTGTCTCAGTTCCTTCTCTGGTTTTGATGTACTTTCATCAGCTGATTTGCTCCACAATAAAATGCCGCAATGAATTACTGTAATATAAAAGAAAATACTGTTTTGGTCAGCTCTTCCTTCTCTAGAGGTGCATTTTATATGCTAATGCAATGTTTTGGTTACTTTGGGGAATTGTATTTGCAGAAAATGGGGATTTGTTTTGGAAGTCAAATACTCCACTCCATTTTCACTCTGGGGAGGAGGGGCTGGTGGAGTTGGGTTTTTTTTTTAAAGCATTTGTCAGGCCAGAACAGCTCTAGAGGCTTTAAGTAAAGTGCTGATTGCCCTGTCAATCAGGGTGCTGAGGAACTGGGAACTTCACAGATTGATGCTTGACAGAATAATTAGAAAACTGTCACTTGAAGTAACCACTCTGGTGTTCCCTAAAGAAATGTGCCGGTGCCAAATGTGTGCTGTCCAGATCTAGAGGTTAAATGTTCACTAAGACAAAACATAGCATGTCACCAGAGAAAATTACTTCCAGCATGCTGTGGAAGTGATGCTCCTCAAGTCCCTAAACAGGGACTACACAGTTTATTGAGCTTACCTGCTTTGATCTTGCTCATGTATTCAAGAGCTTTTCAGCCCTGAACGAGGGGGTTTAACTTGGTAACCCACTGAGGCATTATCTAACATTTTAGATAGCAGAGGGTCTGGAAGGGTTGGAGGCAAAAGCACTTAAAGCTGTAACAATATTTTCCAGTTCTGGAAAGGTTTTAAGGCAATTATCTAAGTATTTTTGAGTACTTTTCACTAAAAATAAATGGGGGCAGGTAATATCACAAGTTTATTTCTTAATCCCTAGCTCTTGAGAAAACTTGGATGTATTTTTCTGATTTGGGTTAGTTTAGAGACTGCTCTGAAGGGCACAGGACGGGGCTGTGACATTTGTGTGCTTTGGTTTTCACTCGTGTTTGTGCTGCGTGGTCTGCATGCAGGCTGGCATGTCAAGGCTTCCAGGAACCAGTTGTGGAATCTCAAATTGAAAAGATCCAAGGAAGGTCTCTCCCAGGAAGTGTTGCTATGCTGGAAAGCTGTTCTCCAGAATGGACAAAGTAGATTTATCTTTTGCAACCACACTTTCGTAGTCATTGAGTTGAGGTTTGCCTAATTTGCAGCTTGGAGTTTATTTTAAGGTGTAAGGGGCTTTTTCAGTATTAGTGTTTCACCTAAATTGCTTATGGATTCTCCAAGTAGTAAATACAAAGGATAATTCAAGATTTTAACTGAAAGCAGGCACTTTCCTATTGATTTGGAATTTTACAGGAAGATTTGCTTTATGTTTTCACTCCAGTGCTGAAGATCACTTCATATGTGAGAGTGGTTTCCTGATTGCTGTTATCTGTAGGGCTGAATCTTGAATTGTGCAGTTCTCCTGACAAGGAAAAACTGCTTCAATAAGTTAGAACGAATGAGTTGTAGATGCTCAGGTTGCATTTCTCAACACTCACACTAGAGCTGCTGAGACTGTGTTTACAATGGATCTGTCAATCAGAAGTGCAAGTGTCTTTTTCTTTGAACATTGCAGATACTGAAGGTCAGTGCTTCTATGTGCTTAACTGAGAATAATTTTGAAATTTCTATTTTCAGAGTTGGAGATGAAATTTCAAAACTGCCATAGGGAGAGAAAAGGTTTTATTTCCGTGAGCAGTCAATGTCTGATTCTCTCCTCAGCGAGATATTTCTATTGTTTATAAATCTCCTGGTACTGGAGTGTTAGTGCTGGTTTGCATTAATCTACTAAAATCATGTTGGATCCTTAATACCTGTTTAGTTCTTTTCTGTGCAGAGTGAATTGAACTGGTTCTTTTTCCTAGGGAATGCACCTATGCAGTTCTGCACGTGCACAGAGCCTGAAGCAATGTTCAGTGTGTGCACACTGAAGCCAGGTGTCCAAGGCCAGGTTGGACAGGGCTTGGAGTGACCTGGGCTATGGGGAAGATGTTCCCCATGCCAGGGGGAGGAATGAGATGAGCTTTAAGGTTCCTTCCAGCCCATTCTGTGATTCATTCTAACACAACAGGGTTCCTGTGGTCACAACAGCTCTGTAGCAGCACTTCTTGGAAAATCATTCTAGGAAGACAGGAGGAGCTGTCTCAGCTTTCTAGAAAAACTGGAGTAATTTCAATCAGCTTAGAAAAACCATCAGGAATAGATGAGACAGGGATCATCTCTTTCTTGAGACTTAGGATCAAGGCAAAGAACTCGTAGAAGGCAGGATTCCTCTCTTGCATAGGGTGGGATGCTAAGACAGAACCATTCCCTTGGGACTGTGTCTGAAAGGTCCAAATTCTGCAGGAGTTGGAAATTTTTGAGTTACTGTTCTTTCTCAGCTGCTGGCTGCCTGCAGAGTGAAGGAAGCAGGTTTCTCCATGTGTTGGATGCAATGCAGTGAAGCACTGATTGTCCACTGGGTCAGGGCAGTTGGTGCAGCCACAGATAGAACACACATTTCACTACAGTTTATGTTGGATTTTTTTCCACCCAAACCACCCTTCAGATTTCGAAATGGTGCATAAACTAACTTTTCACTGACACAACTTTTCACCTGCTGCATCAGTGACAAAATTGTTCCCACAGAAACTGATTTCCTCCAGAGACCAACATCAAAAAGCCAAAATCAAATAAATGGCATGAAATAGAATGTGATGGTGCAGATGCTCTATCTTTATGATTATTGTCACTCATGGGGGGAAAATCCATGTAGGACACTCCTATCTCTGGCACCCGTTAGAGATGTTGTCACTTCAAGCTCACAGGAATGAAACCTTTAGAGGCTCCCACACTGTCTCCTATTAATTTTTATTCCCTTTTTTTCCCTATCACACATACCAGTTTTCCATGCATGCTTCGTACACATTTTTATCATAACAGTTTCAAGCAAACTTCCCTTATCTTGCTGCTGTTCTCTAGTCCAGAGTTTTTAAAGCTCTAGTGTACCTTTCCTATCCTGAGCTGTAAGAGTTCTCTCTTTTTTCCTTGTTAATATTTTTTTAAGGATTTGGTGAATTTTGATTGCATTTTGTAAATATGTGAAAAGGGAAAACTTTTATTTCCTGTCCTTTGAAATCATTCTTGTGTAGATTTTGATAAAATGGATCTGGCATAAATGCCTTCATTCTGTTCTTCCGTCAAACTTCTGCGTCTGAATAAATCAAAGAAAACATCAAAAATAATGGAGGCAGGGGGTGAAAGGGTTATAGGGAAGTGGTAAAAAATTATACTCCCTGGGAGGAGGGACATGCTGAGCATTTTGAAGTGTATAAAAGGTGTAAACATGAAGGAGGGAGTATAATTATTTAATCTTAGTAAAACTGGAACTAAACATTTTTAAAAACAAAGAGAAGTGCATATCATTAAAAAAAAAAAAGCCCTATCAGCAAGAGCTGTAGTGTGAGACTTTGATCCTGAAATTAGCTCAGTGTGTGCCCTTCCTGATGAGGCAAGGAGTCTGCTGAGTAGGTTCTTCCCTTACTCAGCCTGCATTTCTGTTTGCAGAGTCCTGCCAAAAATCACTTCACATTTGAAATGAAGTACAAGCCATCTATCTGGAAAACTTTAAAAGTAAGTAGGCAGAAAAAGGAAAGATATTTCATGGTCTGCCAAGTGAGTAACTGGAACTCCTCGCAGGTGGTTTTTTTGGGGTTGAATTAGTGGTCTGGTTGCATGCACAGAAGATGGCAGGTGGTGAATGCTGTTTCCATAGGCTGTGGTATAATTCCAGATGTGCATCTGAAAACAGGATCTGGCTTCAAATGCCTTCTCTCAGTATGCCCAAACTTTTGCAGGAGTTACTTGTACGGTTCCTCCCTCTTCTTCTGGATGTTCATCCTTTCCCATGTGGGAATCTGTGTTCCTAACATCTTTCCATTCCTCCTTTATGGATTGTCCTTTCAGCCCCTGTGCCCCGGTTTGCAGTGGCACTTCTGAACACGGAGCCAAATCCACCTCCCTGGTAGAAACTGGCAACCAAGCACATCTCTGTTCAACACCTTGCTGGTGGAGGGGGCAGAGACTGTGAAAAGATCAGTAAGGAGATGGGAATGGTGTCCTTTGGTGCCGATATCAGGGGTTCAATCCATGCACTTGAGTTGGACTTGATGATCTATGTGTGTCCCTTACAGCTCATAATATTCTGTGAAGATGTGTCTGGGTGAGGTTTGGTCAGATTTGGGTTGTGGGTTTTATGTTGTTTTGTCTTAAAAGGTTGTTAAAACTCCCCAGCTCTTCTTGAAATCTATTCAATACTTGGGGGAAAAGTCAGTGTCAAAGTGTCAGTGTCCAAGGCTGAAGGGTCCCAAGATTGAGATCCCAAAGTAGCTTCGAGGAGATTACAGAGCTTGTCAGTCTCTGGGACAGAACCACAACACAGACTTGCCCACGCTGTTTTCCTTTGATTTGTGTTGGATATTACCTTTTTTAGACTCAATATTTTCAAGTTAATCTCTTTGTTTGTAGCTTTTATAGCAGAAAGGAAGTGATACATTTCTGTCTATGCCTATTAATTTTCTATCTTTATTTCCCGGTCAACACATACCACATTTCTGCCTTATCTTAAAAGCAAGGCTTTGCTGGTGCTGGAGTAAATGTTCTAATTGAATCCCTCCAGTTGGCACTCTAATAGCTTGTCAATTTGCTCACGTTTGACAGCCAGCCCTGCTGCCTTCACAGCTAATGCTCGTTGAGTGCCAATATAAATGAGCGTGATAATAGTCTGATGTTATGTCTAGTCTTTTTCTAAATTTAATGTCAACATTTTTCTGAATCTGTTGTGGTGTTTTCCTCAAAGAAAGTGATTGAGGAATAATGAAATCTTGCTGTGTTTGTCATATCTGTGGACACTGAACCCTACAAAAAATTTTTCATTTTCTTGTGAACATCAGAGTTGTGAACACTGTAAAACACATGTTATTAGCTAGAGCATTACAATGAGGAAAGAATGTAAAACTTGATGTCCATTTAAAAGAATAAGAGAAAGGGAAAGAAAAGGATGAAGAAAGGCTACCCTTTAGATGATTGATGGGCTGCCTAGATCAAATGTGTCTAAATTAGATAAATTTGTATAATTGACTTTCTGAATGGATATAGGTTGTGTGATTGATGATGTCACTATTTAAAGAAAGACTTGAATTTTTTTGCCATTTTTGATGGCTTATTCTGTTGGCATCCAGGAACAATAAAGCAAATAATTTGTCGTGACTTTTTAAAAGACTAATAAATGGTGTGGAGGAAAGGTGATGAGTTGTGATGGTTGTGAGGGTGGGGAGGCCCTGGCACGGGCTGCCCAGAGAAGCTGTGGCTGCCTCATCCCTGGAAGTGTCCAAGGCCAGGCTGGATGGGGCTTGGAGCAACCTGGGATAGTGGAAGGTGTCCCTGCCCATGGCAGGGGGTGGCACTAGGTGAGCTTTCCAGTCCCTCCAACCCAAAGCATTCTGTGATTCGATGATTTTTACTCACTGTACCACTGCAGTGTGCAAAATTATGTACAGGGGAATGCTGAGTTTAACAGGCTCTTGGAAGAGATTCGTTGTAATTGTTTATGCTGAAGTACGGAATAGAAACCTGAGCTGAAATCGAGGTCTGTCCATCCTCATCCTACAGTAGAACTGTTGTTTCCTTAAGCAGTTTAACCTAAACAGGCAAAGAATGAAGGGGAAAAGTTCTCTGGAGGTGTCAATACTCTCCCAAGTTAGCCAGCAGAGGCAGAGCTGTGTTAGAAACCAGGTTGTGTGACCTGAGTTGTGCAATGCCACATCCTCCAGTGTGGTCTCCTGCTGGGCTGAGCTGAGGGAGAACATGTATTTATAGCAGTGTCAGAGACGTGCTGGCTGAAGAAGGTTTGGTATCCGAATTTTGACAGGAAAGGAGATGTTATTTATTAGTGCCCAAAACAAATAAATGCAAATAAACACAAAGAAATGCTATTCCTTGGTAAAGTTGAGGAGAATCCCTGTAAAATGAAGTCACTTTCATCTCATCTGTTGCTTTGTTGAAACAGAGGTCTGTGAAGAGAAAAAGGTTACTTTTTGAGATTTAATGCCCTGAAAATTTACAGGCTTGATGCTTAAGCAGTAATAAGTGAAGCATTAAGGCATTTCTTGTGGATTAATGACTGGCTGGGAGGAGTTGATGATTTGAAGAATAGCTGAGGGCCATTAACCTCCACTGGTCATTAATCTTCAAAGGCTGCCTTGAATACTGAGGTCATTATTGCTATGGAAAATAAATATTTGAGGAGGGGGAGAGAGGAAGGATTATACAGACTTCTAAAATATATGGTTTGAATGGTTTAGTAGCTCTCCTTCTATCATATGTCATTGTAGGTGGACAGTCACTAATATTATTTGTCTACAGGATTAATAATGGTTTTGAATTTTCACTGCTCCGGTTGCTTTTATTTTATTCAATTCAACTGTAAAAATTGTAACATCAGCATAAATGCAGTTGTAAGAATGTGACTGTAGGGCAAACCCTACAGCTGCCTGGTCAGAGAACTGGCCATGTAATGGTGCTTCTAACATTGTTTTCACATTTAAAGGAGATGTTGTGGCTTCCATTGCCCTTTGTTCTGCATTCCCTTCCCCTGTTCAGGCCCATGGTAGGTACATGCCTGTGTCTTATTTCCCTGCCAAGGGACGTACCTTTCCTTGGTGTAAGTGCTCAGCAGTTATTCTCAGCAGTTCCTCACAGAATTACACGATGCAGCATTTCATTTGCTGCAAGTCAGCTTTGCTGTGTGGATGAAAAGGGCTCAAAGTGGCCTGTGTGCCTTGAATACTTGTGAAAATCAAGCTGGCAGTCCTGCTGCTGTTCACAATTCCTTGTCTTCAGCTGCAGGACGGAGAACAGTGACGCCTGGAAGAGTGGATGCACATTTCCAGTCTCACCTGGAAATGGTTCTTTCCAGCAACCTCACGAATGCACTGCTTCTGTGTGCTCTTTGTCCCAAATTCAGCACGTGAGGAGTGTTTGTGCTATTGAAGTGGAAATGCCAGATGAAAATCAACTCATCTTTATCTTTGTTTGGGTTACAAAACTGAGCAAATTCGTGAGCAAAACATTTGGGGCAGGGGGCTCTTCCTCTCTTTGTTCCATTCAGCACAGCTTTCCATATATGCTGAATTTCTTTTCCAGGTTGAATTCCCCTCCTCTCATCTCGTGTCTGCCATCAAAATGAGCTTTCAAGGGAGCAGCTGATGGATATTCTGATGACCAGCTACCCTGTTACTCTAGAGTTAGAACAAATTTATGTCAGTAATATGCCAAAAACATTGAGGTACATGGAGGTTATGCAACCCCAAATCTGTATGTGCTCCTTGAGACAGTTTTGAAGATTAGGAAACACCTTCAAGATCATCTAGTGTGACTTCCCACAAACATTTGACCAAAAATCCCTGCCTTGAGGTCAGAGTTCTGTGATCGAATTAGCATATGTCTTTTTTAGAAGTAATTCTCAGTGTTCATCACTAGTTTAGGCAGATACCACGTATATTCCTGGAAGTTTTTCCATAGTTAACCTACTGTAGTATGTTGTTACCTTCTGAAGTATTAGCTGTCTCCTGTCAAAAGTTATTCTGTGGTGTTCCACTCAGTGGTGTAATAGAATGAGTTTCCTGAGTGAGGTTTTGCTATTCTGGGTAACTCCTCTGACTCCATTTTCTTGCCAAAAATCTCAGAATGTGAGACTTAAATTGAATTCTAAGAGGAGAAAAGGCTGAGAAAACCATTGCTTTGTAGTCCTCCTATTTTGCACAGGAAGGAGTATCCAGAAAGCAGAAACTCCATGTAGATAGCAACAGCAAAATTAAGTTAAAGACTTCCTTAACAGCTGTGCATAATATCAAATTTGAAACTGTGACAAAGATGCTGAAAGTCCTTTTTCTGGTTCAGTTTGTAAAATCTGCCTTTTCCTACTAAAACATTTTAAATGAGAGACTTTACCTCAAGTGAAAGATGAATTAATCAATTTAAGCCTAAGGCAAGACAAGGTATATGTCAAGTTACAAGTTTTTGGTGAAAAGCTGTCTGCTGCTGGGGTTGATGTGTGCAAGTTGCATAGCAAGCTATGCAATGGAATTGAAAACTTAGGAATAAATACGTGTCTGGTGTTGAAAAGTGCATGAAACAGACTTGCACTGACACTTAGTGCTCCCAGGAAAGACTTTTTCTTGTAGGAATGAAAAATTAATGAGAAACAGGCGACAACTGCAGCATCACGTTATACTGAAAACTGCTACCTGTAGCTTTTTCATAATTGGGAAACCAAAATAGCTATCCAGAAATCAATACAATGGGTTTTGTTTCTTTGAGGGTTTGTACACATTTAAGTCTTTACCATTTGCAGCTGTGTGCAGTGTTGAACAGTGTCCATGCATTTTTTTTGACTTTTTTTTTTAATGGACCAACATGCTTTTAGAAGAATGTTTACAAATGCTTGCCATATATGGGAAGGCCTGAAAATAACCAGTAAGTGAAGTGAAAACCCAAACATCCTGGTGACATCCCCATTCAGCAATAAACAAGCTGAACTACTGCATTATTCTGTGCTTTAAAGCAGTTTGTCCTGCCTACATTTCAACCAATGACTGTAGCTAAATGACTGATTCTGACCTAGGAGTTGTGTGGCTTGTGATTTAACAATAAGTAAATTCTTGTTTGTTTGGTTCTAAAATGTTTGAAAGAATTCCAGCTCCTTCCTCACATGAAGCATTATTAACTGTGAACATTCACAGCTCTGCCATTACATGGGTTTGTGGAGCTCATTTGTCAAATAATACATGTGGGGCATAAAGTAGGGTTGTAATTCCTCGGTGTTGGGTGGGGTGCAAGGGTTTGGACAGACACAAAAAGTACTTGCTGGGTTTTGATTTCAAAGCCTGAAGAGTGGACCATTATTTCAGAAGTAGCTTTGTAACTCGTGTGTGAATTTTATACCAGAGGGAGAGCAGGAAGCTCTCAGTGTAGAACCGCTTTGGCATTTTCTGCCAGTTCCAGTGTTCTCCAGAAGTCATTTTCACAGCTGCAGCCATAAGAGGAAATCAGGGATATTGGATTTGCTGAAGTCCTGGTAATCAAAGCCTAGCAGGTAATAAAAGGGGCTGGCTATGATGGTGATTAACTGAACCATTGTTTTGCAGGAGGGGAGATTTTATGGAAACTTGAAGCCCAGGCCAGAAAATAACTGAGGTCATGACATTGAATGAGGGCTCTTTGTAAGTAAGTGCAAAAAACAATGGCCAGTTTGAGGTGTCAGAATCCAAACATCCTGGTGACAGTCAACTGTCATGTCCTTGGGCTTGCCTTGGCAATTTCCATTAAAGGATGATGTTGGCTAAGCCTCCTTTGAAACACCAATACCAGGAGTTTGTTGTACTCCAAGTGCCCATCCTTGAAGGGAAAGAAACCTCAATAAACACAGGACATGAGCAAAAATATTGCCAATTTGGATCAGAATTGTCATCTCTACTAGTTATTACATCTCTGATGATAACCTTTAACAGATGGCTAATTAAAAGAGAAGGGTTAAAGAAACCCCTTAAGAGGCAATTAAGAACCAAAAATAAAATATCTTATTCAGATTTCCTGAAATATTTTTTTTAATTTACTAAAATATTGTATTGGCTTTTCAATTATAAAATCCATATGCCTGGAGTGGTTAAATATATTTGTAAAGATGGATCTAAGATTATAATTTAATAGCAATAGCTTATTTTAAATAGTTTCATGTATCTCTGTACTTTTGATAGTGGTGACTGTAAAAGAATGTTCTCTTTATGTGAATGAGTGAATATATTAATTGCGTACAGATTAATGAAATATGAGTATATTTATGTTGCTTGCTTTGTCAGGTACCACACCTGTTTACATTTTAATCCATTGCAATGGAGTTCTGCATGAGATTTTTTCTTATTTGTGCTGAACTGAATATTTGTAAACCTATAGAAAAATGAAGAATTTTGCATGTGTATTTTGGTGCTTTGTTTTCCAAACTTGATTATCTGGGCTTTGAGCAGGTTTTGGTTTTTTGACAGAATGAGTAAACCACTCCTATGTACATTAATCTCACTGCTCTACTTGAGCAGAGTAAATCAGACCATTTCAATATTGCTGTATTGTTGTTCCTTCTGTTTTCCATCAACTATAACCAGCTAATTTGCTTTCTTCAGACCACTGGTTGTATCACTCCTCACCATTCTAGAGAACTTTTACATATTTTAAATTAAACTTTGAGACATTCACTGGTAGATACCTGCCAAAGTGAAAACTGACCCTTTTCATTTTGCATTTTGCTTTCCAAATCCAGCCTGTCTTATTCTTAATCCCTGGCAATGCTGTTTCTTCCACATTGAGTTACTCCTTTGGTAACCTCTTGCAAAGGGACATTTACAAGTGCTTGTGCATTTCAATTATAATGCATGAGTGGCCATAACTTGCTGACACAGTTCATTCTTTAATTCTGAATTCCAAAGCCTCTTGATATATTGTTAATCAAATATTTGAGGTTTGGCATCTGGCTGGTTGAAAAAATCAAGAAATAGTGACTATAAAGTATTTGAGTATTTATGAGGGATGTACTGACTGTTTCAACAAGGACCTAGCACATTTTTCCAGTGCTTCTCATTTCTGATTTACATCAATTTTGTCTGCAGCAATGTGTTGCCCGGAGTTGTGACTGGTAATCATCATGTTTCTGAGATGGCTTTGATCATGTGCTCATAGAGGATTTTGTGAACAATCTATTTAATTCCATATGATCAGAATAGTCCCAAATGAAAGGAGCAATGCAGTAATCACTGTACCATTTACCTTGGCTTTAATTCGTTGATTTTTTTTTCTGTTTAAGTATAAATTCTTCTTTATGCAGTTTAAGTAGTGTTTCACACTTAGTTTTGTAACAAAACTGAGGAGAGCATTTTTCTTCATTGATATGAACAGCAATTTTCACTCTGTTTAAAGTGTTTTTGGTGAATTACATACAGTAGAGCAGATTTAAACACACACAAATTTTTTTTTGGACTTCCTAATGAAAGTCCTTGGAGGTTTAGATATGCTTCTAATTTGGATCAAAATTGGAACTAGTCAGAAGTTTGTAAGGCAAAGAGATTTCCTTGATACATTACTTTTGATGCTTCTTAAGTTTTTCAACCAGGTTGTGATTAATTCTGAACAGAACCAGCATTCCAGGAAATGCCAGGGAACAGCCCGCTGGGTTTTCTGTTAGGTATGATACAGGAGTTTTTGGGTGTCTTGAAGCAAAGTCTTGAAACATTGCCCAGTTGTTTGTGGAAACAATTAAATTCGTATGCTCAAGTCGAGGGACTAATTCAGAAGTGTTTGCCAGTTTGCAACTGGCAGAGGATTATAAATGAGTGTATCTGGCAGCTGCAGACACTGAAGACAAACGACAAAGTGAAACTTTGATAATGAATGTTTTATTATCTGTTGTTATTCAAGAATCATTCTTGTTGACTTCATGGATTATAAAGTTAAATTGTCTCTCCACCTTTCCCACTTCTCTTCCCATCACACCAAGGCAAACTAGTTTGCAATACTGTACACGAGTTGCAGGTATCTAAACAAAATCATTGATTCTTAAGTTTCTGTATTAAATTTCTGGAGCAATCTCACATTAAGTCTGTAAGAAATTTGGTGTTTTGTTAGTGCAAGGTTAACTATAATGAAAAAGATCTTTTAGACGGAGAGCATCGTGCTGTTCTAGTCTAGGTCTTGGCACATCTTCCATGTCCTTAATTGTGTGTGGTTTAGCTTTTTGTTTGTTTATTTTACAGCAGAAGTTTTTTTTGTCTGTCAAAGATGTCACTTGGTCACTATGACTGCACATTACTTTTATTCTGGTTGAAAGTACTGAGCTTGTAAAGATCTTGTACTTTTTTTTTTTGCTATTAAAGTGGAGAAAAAAGCATACAAATGCTGCCATTACATTCAGAACTGTATTCAAGCAGCGGATTACATTTCTGGTCTATTTTGGATTAATATAATATTCTTACAAAGAATTTATTTCTTTCCCATGAGCAATATGGTTTCCTCTGTCTTCGTATTGACTCCTAATTGTTGGCATTTGAGGAGATTAAAGTAAGGTCTTACAGGGAGTGCAATCATACAGCCTCTCAGATCTAAACATCTTGTTGATATGGAAAGCAAAATATTCTTGCAAATTATTTAAGCCTAAAATTAAATAAGTTCTACTGAGTATTTTTTTTGTATCTGAAGCTCAGCCTTTATGCTTTCAAAATAAGACAGGATTTCAAGCAGTTAATTCCAATGACAACTTTTCACAGCTTAAGAGTTACCTTATTTTTGCAGAATTAGTCTTAACCCATGGCCTTTAACATTTTACCCACTCAGGCAGGCATTTTTCAATTAATAAGAGGGGTGGCACCTCTAGCACTGAATATAGACAGGGAAGCCTGCAATTAATAGATAACCTGAAACAATAGTTTTAATAGCCCATGATTGAGTGCATTTAATAAGTAAGGAGATTTTCTCACTTTAAACAAAGAATAAGAGAATGTGTGTGGGATTAGCAGTTTGCATCAGGGGAATGCTATTGTCTGGGCTGAAAAGAGCTGCACATCTGTAGATAGTTGATAATTCAGATAATTATTCATTTATGTGTAGCTGACTATTTCATAATAAGAGGGGGTACAAGTTTGGGGGTTTCTTTTTTCTGACTTAGATAGGGAAATGATTAATTACAGAGCTGTATTTCGTGTCAAGTTGTGAATAAATATGTTTAGCATTCATATGGTTGTTTACAAACAGGAAACCCACACCGCTTGCCAACAGTTTGATTAAAAAAAAAAATCATTCAATTCATCATTAATTCTCTGTAGGAAAGATCTTTGCATTTGTGTAGTTTGGCATTTTATAATTAAATTCTTTTAAAACATTTTAATTAGGCAGAAGTAAACCAGAGTCCTTTTGTTTGCTCTTTGTAAACACTCAAAGGTGTCACTGAGGTGAGAGCTGTCGAGAGTGCTGCAGGGTATCTTGGCTTTGAAGAGTGCTCAGCTTGAGGTTTGTATCTACACTTCGTTGGGAGATGGCTTTATCAAAGCAAATAACAAATTCAAGAAACCCTTTTTCAGTTCAAGTTCCTCAACTATTTGTTGGTTCCCCAAAGTGTGGTGGAAATCTTTGGGCTGATGTCTCACAGAAAGGTATTTGTGATGTTTTCCATGCCAAAAAAGAAGGACATCTGGGACAGGGACTTGTAGCAAAGCACTTTGGTCATCACCTGGCAGGACAGAATCTAAGCAGGATCCTGTGCTGTTGATGCTTGAAGAGAGAAAAGGTGGGGATGACAGGGATCTGTAGGAACAAGTCCAGAGGAGGGCCA
This sequence comes from Melanocharis versteri, assembly GCA_013397845.1. NCBI lineage: Eukaryota > Metazoa > Chordata > Aves > Passeriformes > Melanocharitidae > Melanocharis > Melanocharis versteri. The sequence goes on along the minus strand of VZTG01010059.1, from coordinate 701,844 downwards.
CAAAGAGGATCTGAGTGCTGGAGCATCCCTGCTGTGAAGACAGCCTGAGAGAGCTGGGCTTCTTCAACCTGGAGAAGAGGAGGCTCCAGGGAGACCTTAGAGCACCTTCCAGTGCCAAAGGGGCTCCAGGAGAGCTGGAGAGGGACTTTCTGCAAGGGTGACAGGACAAAGGGGAATGGCTTTGAGCTGAAAGATGGTACTTTTAGGTCAGCTATGAGGAATAACTTCTTCCCAGTGAGGGTGGGGAGGCCCTGGCACAGGGTGCCCAGAGAAGCTGTGGCTGCCCCTGGATCCCTGGAAGTGTCCAAGGCCAGGTTGGAGGGGACTTGGAGCAACCTGGGATAGTGGAAGGTGTCCCTGCCCATGGCAGAGGGGTTGGAATGAGATGATCTTTAGGTTCCCTTCCAACCCAAGCCATTCTGTGAATGAGATTGTGGTGGGCCGTTAAAGGCCCTGGAAGTGAAGCCAAGGCTGTCGTGGTTAATCAGCACTGCTATTGCAGACTGCAGCTCAGCATGAAACACCCACTTGGAAATGTTTTTATGTAATCTCCCTTTTATGTAATTCCTCTTTAGCCACTACTGTGCATAAGTACTTAAAAAGTAATTAACAAAAACGACATGAAATGCATGCATTGAACTGTTTCTGCCTGCATTAATTTCCTTGGTTATAACCATTTGCATTGTTTTCTTTTGAAATACAGACTTTCAATTCACTTTTACAGTTTAGCCCAGATCACAAGTTTGTCTTGGTACTGTGTGTATTGGAAAACAAGGTGTGTTTCTCAGGTGAGGAAATACATTCTAACAATGGGAATTTTTCCTTTTTGTGGATCATCCAGCAGGAAATTAAAAAAAAAAGTCACCACGAGAAGATATAAATGTGCAACTTCACTTTTATGCTCTCAAATTGTCGAATAAGTAATCTGCTTTGGATGTACTTGCTTATCTGATTTTGAGATTAAAAGGTATGAGACACTGCTGGACTTGTGTGCTTAGCATTAAATATTGCCATTGAATTTTGCACTATATTAAGGTTCTGAATTTATTTATTTATTTGGGAGTTGTCTCTTTGTATCTTCGGAATCCTACACCAAGGGACTACATTTAAGTTGCTGATACCCAGCAGAAAATCTGAATTTAGAAAAAGTGCTGCTGAAGCCAGGTGACAGCTTTTGGCTGTGTGAAATGTGGTTGGTTGTGTAACTGAGTATTTGCTGGCTATTTGTTTGTTTTCATCATACTTATTTTCAAGTGCTATGGGAGCATACATTCGAGGCTTGTTCTGACATTTTTTTGCAATTTAATGTGGGAGTTTTAAATCCTCGTAAGCTTTTTCCAGTTCCCATTGAAGTTAACAAGTCTAGGAGAGCCATTTTTTGAGATAGACATTTTTCTTGACCATACTGCAAAATCACTTGTAAAGCAAGGGAATATGGTTAACAGGGACACCTACAATTCCATGTGTTGTTCTGTACAGAACTGGGGTGAGATATAAGAAACAGCCTGTGATTTACATGCGTCTCCTGTTAATTTTGATGTGCTTGACTCCGCGTGGTTGCCTTGAGCATCTCAACCTTGATTAATCTAAAGTTAAGTTCCTTTATGCTGGCTTATCTGTGATTGTTTTAGGCTCACTCCATCTGTTTCTTAATGCAGCTCTGTAACTCCTTTCACAGTTCAGATTTGCTGATTGTATCACTTTGGGTTTGTGGCTAAAACATTCAGTTCTGGTTTTATTACAAGATGCTTTGATAAACTTGTGAAAAGTGGATGAGAGATTATTATCGAATAATTATTTCTCTGAAGGTGATTCCCTTCTTAATGCAGAATACAGGTGAAAAAAGTGCAGTGAAGATGAAGACGATAGGTTAAATTATTAGGAAGTGAAGTCACATCACTGATTTGTACTTGTCAAAGATTCAGGCCAATCTTTTCCCCCTTGCTTTAAGGAAAAAATGTTAAGTTGCATTTTATGATTTTGCAAGTAGCAAGACAGTCCAAAAAAGTATGTAGAACCACTTTGTCAACTCCTGAGTCATCGCATTTTGCAATAATCCAGTTCTTAGCTTAGCATCCTATTTGTGAGGATGTTATTACTGGTCATTAATTTTTAAACTGTCACCTTTTTTTTTAGTTTAAATTACTTTATAGAAACCTTGCGGAAGATAAAGATCATTATCTGTCTTTCAGCAGTCCTGTCCAGAGCTGAATGTCTTTAATATATCATGCCAGAGTGGACAGCCTTTGGAAGAGGCACTTCTGGAACAAAAATTCTCACTAATGTTGAGTTGGCAGCGAGTCCTGCTGGGTCACCGACTGCTGGTGACCACTGGGAAAAGTGTGAGCTGCTGGGTGGTCAGGGGATGTTGCAGGCTGAGTTTAGCAAGGAGGGAGGAGAATGTCCTAATTCTGCTTAGGCTGTGTTCCATCTGGAGCTTGGCACGTCCCAGGAACAAGCTCCTCCCCCTCTGATTGAGCACCAGAGGCTCGATGGAGCAAGAGGGAGAAGACACATAACCTCTTCTTGAGCTTGTTCCACATGTGGACAAAGTCATAGGCATTAATTTCTGTTCCCGTCTTCCGATTGGGATCCGATCCTTGAAAGGGTAGGAAAGAGCAAGGAAGTAATTGTATTAAAATAAAAGGAGAAGTAATCAAAATCACAAATTACTTGTCCGGTGCCACATTCCTGATTGATGCTAAGTGGTAACTGCTGAGATTAGACAGTTTTGCAATCAGTGAAACTGATAAACGAACATATGACTCAGCAACTATTTTGTGATTTAATTTGGAAAAGGGTCGCATAGATATATTAAAGAAATGTAAGCTGTGTTTTACTGGAAGAGTGTAAACGCATTGAGTAACATTTGGATCTGTCTTGACCTGGTCTGTTTTCTCCAGCAGCAGCCAGAGGCAGGTAAAGAGGATCACAAGAAGAGGACAAGTGTCTGAGGATGCTTCCTGGTGATCTTTGATATCCTTGTATTTACAAGTCTGTGGTGGTTTTCTTTCCAGGAATTTGTTGCTGTGTATTCTCAACTCATGTAAGCTTTTGACGTAACCAATATCCTGTGGCAGCATTTCAGACTATAACTGTATGCTGTGTTTGAAAATAACAGTAAAGGGACACCTTTTGTATTTTCACCATCTCATTACAAGAGTTAAGGACTAAGAAATAGAACTACCTGGAGGCAGGTACAAAATGGTTGCACCTGGTTTCCTTTTTCCCTTGCTAGTTGCAGGCTTGGCTCTGAATCCTCCTTCTGTTTCCTTTGCTAAGATGGAAGGTTGTGGTTTATTCAGAATATTCTGTATACAAAGCTTGTCCACTGTCTTTACCACTCTTCTAAGTACCTTTCTGAGTTTTACTAGTTCTGCTTTGGTTTACTGCATTTTAAAAGTGAGCTGATTTTTATGTGGTGGTAATTTGGAACCCAATGAGCACAGCAATTCACGTTTTTGATGACTACAATGTTACTGTAAAAGAATGTGTTTTAATTATTTGGAGATTTCAGATGTGTATATGCAGTTCAGTACCCATGACAATGCATTTTTATACTTTAATTAAGCTTCTTGAAGTACAGAATTCCTTTTTAAAAGTTTCCGTTGTCTCAGTAAGAAAAGCAGCCTGACCTAGATAGGAGCTTCTAGAGCGTTTCATTCTCTTCTGCATGGGGACTTGAAGTCAGGGATGTTTCTCAGGTGACAAAAAGGAGGATCCCAAATCTTTGTAGAGCACAAGAATAACTGTTCTTCATCTCTTTTCTCCCTTGTGATGGGTACTTTTACTTAGTACTTTGATACTCCAAATAAACATGGTATTTGTATTTCTAAGGGTATTTCTAAAGAGGAAATAAAGGTAGGTTCTACTGACTTTCCATTTTGGGAAATAAATTTCAGTAGTGGACCTCAAATATTATTCACATTAAGATTTCAGATCTTAGTTGGGCTTTGGTTTTTGGTGGTTTGTTTTTTTTTTTTTTTTTTCTTGCCTGAATTATGAAGTAATTCTCTGTTTAGAGCAAGGCACATTCTAGCTGGACTTAGGAACAAGTCAAACCAGAAGGAAGAGATAAGGGACACCTTGAGATGTCTCCAGACTGATTAATACATACATTTTTAACTGTTGAATTAAACAGAAAGTCTTGCACAGAAGGTCATCAAATCAGCAGCTCTGTTTAGTCAAGCCTTGTTGTGGATATTTGTGATTGTGCCATTTAACAGCACTGGCTTTGGTAATTTGCCAGGTGTCTGCCACACACCACAACCCTGTAACTCACCTTTGAACAATTCATCTGGCAGCAGCCCACGCTGTGGATTGTCCTGCACAGCTCCATTTCATCATATATCCATGCTCTCCAGGTGCTCCCTCTTTTGAGGAATACTGCACATTTTTAGTTGAAACGATTTAAACTTGTCTGACCTTTTTGCCTTTTAACACGCCATAAAGGATGATGAAACTGTACACAGAGGCACCACAGGGCAGAACATGTTGTTGAAATAACAGGGACACGTTGCTGCCTCCTGTGTCACATGCTTCAATAATGATGACACTGCTGCATTATTTTTCAGAAAGCTGATTATTGTTTAGCAAAAATCGAATTGAAACTTCAGACATTAAAAACATTAGAGAAAGTGTATGATGTGCTTCTGAGAAATTAATCAGAAGTGCAGAGGCAAAATTCAGCAAATATTGGATCAATGTTTATAGACTTTGCTGTTGTGGAAGAAGTACTTGCAGTCATGCTGCTGTATAAACTGTCTTGGATGAGTGGGTTTGGAGGGGGTCTGTAACTTACCCTGCTAATATGGAACAGTCAATAGGAGTTCCTTGAGTATTTAATGACCAGAGTGCACTGCTTGTGCCTAAAGAGGGGTGGTGTGGGTGCATCTTGGTTTTGCTGGACTAATATCCCCCAAATCAGGCCCAAACATGCAACTGCCCTTAGTTCTGGGTGCACAAAGAGGGATTTAAAGGCAATCTGAAATACTGCACTCTCATCTGACACACAAGAACTGATGATGTGTGGTTTTTTCAGTCTTGCAATATGTGGTTGTGTAGGTAGTTGTCTTCCCTAGGTTGTTCTGAAGTCTGCTCTGCTCATCCAGGGGTTGATCACATTGAAGCTCAGATATTTAAATGAGAGTCAGAACAAATTTATTCCAAATACCCATGATCCGGTTATCCTGTCGTATTTGCACCAAAAATACAATTGTTCTAGCAACTACCTGCTGCATTATGTCCCCAAAACAATACTGAAGGCTATTGTCCTGATTCTCAAGTATACTTCAGAGTGCTACTTTGTGGTCTCAACATTTTATTTTCCCTCTCTTTATTCTTTTCCCTTATTATCATAAAGAAGGATTATATTAGGAGCTGGCTGTGCTTCCTATCAGTGAAAGAACATGCCTGCATGGTTGCAGGCACTTGCCTGCTCTGCTTGGATCATGAAGTGGGATTAATTAACTCTGTTCTGTGTTAACGTGGGGGATGTGGCTTCAGGACAGGAGCTGGCTGAGGCCTGGCCAGGTGGGAGCACAGGCACAGGAAGCAGGGGATGGTTTGCAGCTTCCCAAGCACATCTCAAGTTGATCCCATACCGAGGGGTGCATGGGAATGGTGGATTATCGTGTGGATGTGTTTGTGCCAGGGCTCAGGGTGGGCAGTGAGTGTCCTGCAGATGAGGAGACGTTCCCAAAACAGGCTTGGCGTGAGACTTCTCACTGAAACTCATTGACATGGAGGTTCCTGAGATCACATTGCTGCCTGCCATGATATTTTGGAATTCGAAGGAGGCTGTGTGTCTGGAATTGGAATATTTCTGTTCCCAAAACAAACACTCCTTGGAGCTGGGCAAAGGAATGAAGGAATGCCTCTGGGGACTGTTTCCACTGTGGTACAGTGATGTGTAATTTGCCAGTCCTCATTTCATCTCTTTCCATTAATGAGCTCTGATTCCCTTAATTTTTATTTTTGTGTCAGTGCTACAGAGAATAAAGACAAAAATCCCACAGTGGGGATGTTCCTGGTGGTCTGTTCTGGGGGGTCTCTTTGGTATTGGAGAGTACCAGAGCTCTCCCTGCCCCAGACCCCTCCTGGCCTGCCTGTTTTTCATACCCCAAGGAAGGGCCACAACCTGGGGCTGGTCAATTAGCAGGGGATTGTTGCTGAATTGTTTTCAAACCAGCAAAAGCCAATAAATTCCTGTCCTGTTCTAGATCCTGAATTTGCTGTTAGTAGGAAGGACTGAAGGCTGTAGGTGGCTGTTTCAGCACATCAGAAACTGGACTTACAAGGTTTAGACTTTGCAAAAATGTGTTATTTGGGACTCTCAGTGTGGCACTAAGGGAGTTGCATTTCAAAAAGGCTTCCCTCCAGTGCCAGCCAGGTCCTGCCCTCTCACCTGCCATCCAAGAGCAGGGCTTCACTTACAGTGGGATGTGGCAGAACCAGGGATCTGCTCTCAGTGAGATTGGCATTGCTGAGGGACCTCTTGAATACCAACCAAAAATCAGCTGTACACAAAATCCTTAATCTGCTTTTCCTACCTAGCAGTTGGTGCCCCCAGACAGAAAAACATGAATTGTGTTTTGGAGGTTCATCAGAGTTCCTTTCCTGCCAGGGCAACAGGGTGAATGACTAGTGAATTTTAAACCTTGACCTGTTTTAGAATAGTGCACGACATTCAAAATTGCATTATATCAGTATTCCTTTACCTGACTGCAAACTTTCTTGCTTTGCTGTTTGTTGATTCAACCTCTTTAAACTTCTTGCTTTCAGACTTTCAAAGTTCCATCCCAAAGAGGCAGAATGATATTTTGCATAATTTTTATAAAGCCAAATCATATAGTTTGGCTTTAAGTAGAAAAAATAACCCTGCTCTCCTCTCCAAAGAGATTTTTAAATCCCTTTTCCACATTGAATTGCACTGTCCTCTAGTGGGTGTTTTAAGCAAATGTTTTTGTGTTTGTAAATCTTTCATACTGCTCAGATACAGACAGCTTAATCTTTATTTTCAAATGAACCATAAATGTTCTCTGATAGAAAAAGATAGAGGATTGGAGCAATATTTCAAAACCGAATAAGAAAAAGTTACATTTGACCTGTGGTCCAAGCTGTAATAATACAGAGATATATAAAAATGTTTACATCTGATTTATCAGTAGGAGGAGAAGGATAAAGAGTGAAGACGCAAATGTATGGCATCTGTCTTTTATTACATTTCATTACTTTGTATTGAGAATTGGAGATAATCTGCTTCTTTCACATGGAAACAAATTTGGTAAACTATGAATGAATGAATGAATATTGAAGACCAGTGGACTAGTAGGAAGGATTAAATGCACCACATTGGACTAAAAGTGAAGAACTATGTATCCCATTTTACCCAGTTTGTTTTTTGTTTTCTTCTTAATATTGCTGTTTACCTCTTAAAAGGCAATGCCCTTCTTTTAACTGGGATTCTCTGGGATTTGAGGTGTAAAACATCTCTGAAAATCAGAATGGGAATATAAAAGTTTCACGTGACAATGATTGTCAGGCTTCTGGATGTTTGCAGTACTGGATGTCTGGATCCAGCTGTAGGTGACATCACCTTCGCTTTCCCTCCACGGGCTGGGAATACATCTGGACACTGTTTTTGTCCCAGCTCCCAGCAATGTGAGCTTCCCCCCAGTCTGTGACATGTTTGAGTGATCTGAGATATTGTCCTTCCACTGGTGTTTATTCTGTTGAAGGAAGGAGGGAAGAAACAAATGCCTGGCAGTGAGCTGCCAACTTGCTTTTCTTACTTATTTCCTGGCAACTCAATGACTTCATTTGGTAAAAGAATGTGCTTTTGTCAACAAAAAATATGACTGTGCTGACCAGAAAGACTAGGAGACACGATGCATGTTTTAACCTCAAAAAGTGCTAGGAGCCTCCAGGCAGGAAGATATTTGCCAGCTGTACTGTGCAAACCCACTGTTTTCCACACAGATGTGCCCTGTGGCATCCTAGAGAAGAAAACTTGACTAATACAATCTTTTTCATACTGTCTGGGTACACTTCCAGCTGGTGAAAGAGTTAGGAGCGGTCAATAAACTAATTCAGTTTGCTTGAAATAAAAGGTGGTTTTTTTCAGACTTCAATCAGACAAACCGTGAGCACGTTCTTTGCTAGTGTAGCTTTTAATGTGCTGCAGATGTAGTTTTACTGACAGTTGCTGCATACCTTGTTTTCATCTAAAATACATGGATTGAACTTCAAAGTCACAATTTCCAGCAAGGTCAGAGATTATATTGGTGATTTTGTAATATTTATAGTTCACTCTGTGAATGTGTGTGCATATAAAGGAAAAGATGTGTACAGAGTCTCAAGGCATGCATGGAACACTGTGAATAATCGGAAACTGTTGCAAGTCTTTGATGCCATCAGATGAGATAATGTGGGGAGGGTTGTGAAAGATGTTCTCAGAAATACGTGAGGAGAAACAAGGCACAGGAGAGGGGTTGTTTATGTGCTGAGGGGGAGAGGGAAAGCAGGAAAGCTTCTTTATGGGGCTGCCCATGTTTGGGTCATTCGCCAGTGTTGATGAAACCTCAGTCCAAGTTAAACTGCACCCATGTCTGGATGTGTGCTTGATGTGAGATTCAGAGTTTGCCTTGTAGGAAGGACCTGTTGATGCTGCAGCACGTTGCAATCCTACACCTGTTGTAGTTGTGCTGTGGCAGCAGCAGAAGTGGGAAATCAAAGAGGAGCAACAACTTGCCAGTGCCAAGCTCTTGTCCTCTCTCCTTCTGTGTGCAGAGCTGGTGTGGTTGGTGCAGGCTGGGAAGGTGAGCAGAGAGGAAAGCAGACAGCCAGACGTCCCCAGTATGGATTTGTAGATGGGCTGTGGGAAAGGTGGAATGCTTTGTGGTGCTGCCTCTATTCATCCTGAAGTGTGTGATGATCACATCTCAGAGTGTGTTTCGTTAAGGCTGGGAATGTTTTTAGAGAAAATAAGAAGAAGAGAATATAGTAAACGCACACAGCAGCCAGCTGTGCTAAAGCTGCTTCTGCTCTGCCTAAAATGCCCTTAGTTCTGGAGAACCTGGCAGCCTTGTGGATCATGTTGGTGACCCAATACATTCTAGCAGTAATCTCCTAGCACCATTACTTTGGTTAGTACACTATTACATTTCTTTGCAGTGTGGGGCGCTTTTTTTGGTGCCAAACATTCAAAGGAGAATTGCAGGCTTTGTCAAGGCTGACTTTACCAAAAAGCGACTGGAAATTAAAACTGTTTGTTTAACCAATAAAGTAACAGAGATTTTATATAGATACAGCTATACATAAATATACCTGCTTTCATGTATAGAGGAAATACTCTCTGTGTGTCTGCCTAGTTGTTCACACAGCACTTAGGAGCTGGGGGATTAATGGCTATTCCAGTATTTGCAAAGATTTAATACCATATCTAACATGAAAACAGTGATGGTGCAGCACTCAGTTTCTATCCCTTTGGCTTCCCAGCACTGGTGCTGGGGCCTGGGAGACTGTGGGGTTTTACCAACACTTCTGGTGATGTTTCCATACCATTGTGGGTTCCCTTTTTTTCTCCAGAGGAATCCATAATCAGCTGCAAGTACATTTTGTGTGGATTTCACATCTGTCAGTTGTTTTCCTGCATTAAAAAAGCTTGACCCGTGGATATGCTACTATCTTCTGTTTCCTTAATAATGTTACTGAAATACAAAAAACATCTATAAGGCATTCTGGTAGGTAAAAATGGTTATTAGAATAATGATGCTATTTAGTAACCTGTCTTGAATGAAGGCAGTTTGTCCTCTCCTTAACATGTCTAATAGTCCATAGGCCTTAGATGCTGAGCATGTGGATATATAATGGTTCTGATATGCTACAGGAGGTTTATTTTTCTCTTGGGCTTAAGTAATACAGAGATAGTGCATTCTCTGTGCACATGAAACGCTGAAAACCTCTTCATGCATCTACTGTGTCTGAATGCTAAAGTTCCTTCAGCTGGAAATGCAGGATCTAGTCAGGCTACAGAAGCATATATAAACAATGTTCACAGATTTCAGCAGAGTTAAAGTGAATCTCAGCATCATTTGAACTGATCTTCTGGCTTATTTGGAAGATTACGATAAAACCCAAGATCGAATTCCCTGCCTGATTCAGTTTCTTATTGATTGAATCCTTTTAGACTCCTCTCTAATTTAACAGTGTATTTTTATTAAAGCCAAGCACACAAACATCAATTATCCAAGCTGCATCTAATTTCCTTCATTTTTTTTTTTCCTTTTGCTGCCAATGGATTAGAAGACATGATTAGAATTCAGCTTGAAAGCTGAAAAGCAGATCCCTAAATGAAAAAGTCTGCGCTAGGAATTAAAATATCCGTAGTGGGCATAAAATCCTCCTCCTTATCTCTAATAATGTAAACACACTTGGTTAAGTTGATGTGTCACATGTCTGGTGCAATGTCCCTGAATTAGGAGGATGTATTAGAAAGGGTGGAGTGGTGGCTGTGGCGTGTCCCACTGTTAGAATCCATCACCAGGATGTGTTAACACCCAAGTGTTTTGTGTAGAGATGTCTCTGCCATAAGGGTTAATGGGATAAGAGTTGGAAGGACTCTGTTTTACTTCCTAGCACCAGGAATGTTTGTGTGTGCACAAGCAATGGGAACAGGGCAGAGAAGGAGCCTTCTAAGGTTTTACTCTTGGTAGCTTCTGCAGAGTTAAAGATTTTGTAGCACAAAGGTGAAATAAATAACTGCAGTGGCATCACCAACTGAATATCCCAAAAACCATTAACTGTAAATGCATGCATTTAACATGACTATGAGGAGGAGTTATAAAATCAATATAATTGTATGTTCTTGTTTGACTGGGCTATAAATTTCCTTCTGATGCCTGTGCTCTGCCTGGGATGAGGAAGCCATACCATGAGCCATACAGAGGCTCCATGAACTGAAAATGCACTGGATCATCTTTTGAGCAACCTGGTCTAGTGAGAGGTGCCCCTGTCTTATGGGAAGCAAAACATAAAGATGTTTTGTTTTCCTTTTGTACTGTGGATGGCAGTATTACTACCAGTGCTGAGCTCTGTGTGTGTGAGCTCACATCACAGGAGTTAATTGTCACATTTTGTCTGTGGAGAGATATGAAACCTGATTGAGCAGAGCTATAAACGTGCGTGGCTGCAGGGAATGTTCCTGGTGCTGGTATGAGCCTGGCTACCTGGAGCTGGGCAAAGTGAATCCCTTCCTCTGGTGCAGTGAGTTAGTGATAATTGCAGCTGACATCATGCACCAGTGCTATGCAGTGATATTTCATTCCTTCAGACCTAATCCCTTCTTTATCCTGTCGGGTTTTGAGTCAACACAATTCTGGCAAAGCTTGCTTGTGACACCCAGTGAAGCTTCTTGTAGAGCACCCCAAAAGTTGTGGATTAGCCCAGCTGAGGAATGAGGAACAGCAGGGCTGCATCCCTGTGGTGTCCTCCTCAACATGACAAGGCATGGCTGGGAGCCTGGAACATGGGCTTTGGGTTAATACAACGCTACCTTACTGAGTAGAAAGAAATCATATTAATATCTTTTGTGTATTCATGTCTTGTATGTTGTGAAGGGCAATTTAATTGTGAATTGGGTGGAGAAATTAGTTTCCAGAAACTGATGAATAGCAGTTTTTTGAGGTTATCAGTTAACCTGTTGTAATGAATGCTCTTCATTACATGCCTCTCCTTGTTAATTAGAAGGGATTTTTGCTCCTCTTTATCAAGTCAGGACAAGTATATTACCTTTTCCTCTGTAGTGCTTGTGATGAAGAGAAGATCCAGATTGTTTTGTGAAGTGTCCACATGAATATTTCATTGCATGTGCATCACACATTCATACCCTGTGTTTTCTGAGCTCCAACCTCTGATGATTATTCAATACATTTTAAGAGTAGATTGTTTAATTTTATAGATCGTTTAAGGTCTTTTTATTTATATTTATAGGTAGAAATTCCCCTTTTTTTGTAAATACTTTAATTATGACATTAATTACCATGCCAGTTTAGACCAAGACAATTAATCACTGCTGCACACTGGAGCAACAATAGACTCAGATTCAAGTTCTCTGAGTGCAAAGGTGAAGCTTGTACCTTCCATAAATGAGAACCTACCTGACAGAGGGGAATTGGTACCCTGGCTTGGATCTTTTACCTGTGTTTATTTAAAAAACAAAGCCAAAACATAAACAGGCCCCCACTCATTTCCTCCTTGGTTTCTTCCCTGCAGGTTGAAGCAATCCTTGTAAACATATTTGGTGGCATTGTGAACTGTGCCATCATAGCCAATGGCATCACCAAAGCCTGCCAAGAGCTCGAGCTGAAAGTTCCTCTGGTGGTCAGACTGGAAGGTGAGTGCTGCTGCATCCAGACCAAAATCGTCCCTCAGGTTCTCAGCAATTCACTTGGAAGTTCTTCTTCTCCCAAACAGCTTGGTCCCACACAATAAGAATATGTCCAATTCTTCAGCCATAGCACAATCTGAAGTCAATAAACTCATATTTCTGCATTTATGGTACTGGAAGCAATGAAATTTTGCAAGGGAAGCGTTATGAGTTTGCCTGTAAGATTTGCAATGCAAATAGGAATTCTTTTGATGCAAGTTTATGTTTACTGGAAGGTATTCCTTTTTCTTTCTTTTTTTTTTTTTTACTGAGTGCAGTTCTGTTATTGCTAAACCTGCAGCAAAACACAGTTTTCTTAAATTTACACCAGTGCCATAATTAAAAGAAAGATGTTAGAAACAGTATTTGTGAGAGAGAAATTACTGTAACATGTTCCTCTGCCCAAACACCCAATCCTGCTAAAATCCATTAAAAACCAGAAGATTTGGTAATGGTAAGGAGTATTTTTTTCTTTAGTGCATCCAGCATTGTTTCACAAGAAACAAAAAAGCCATAGAGAGGGGAGGACAAGTACTCTTTGGCAGTTACAGACTTTAATGGCAGTGGGTGTGGAGTTCTGCCTCTTAATTTCTGAGAAGTGCCCTGAAGGAGGGCGAGTCTTGTGCCGTTGAGTGAAAAGTGCCCTGATTGCAATCAGCACACAACCCTGGTAAGCTGAACCTTTTGGCCAAGTAGGTTTGGAAAACAGAGGGATTTCTGGGTGCGTTTTAAGGCCTCTTACTCAAAACCATCCATATTCATGTTTGCGTGTGTGTAAAGAGCATAAAATGTCCTGTCACTCAGCACTGGTGATGCAAGGAGGAAATGCATCCCTTTATGGACCTGAGATGCAATACTAAGGTGGTTTTTCACACTGTGATAGAAGGGGGGAGGAAAAGATGTTCTGAATGCATCAGGCTTTTTCCTTTTCAAAAATTACCCTCACCAGGACTCCTGAGGGTGCAGACTGCCCCCGGAGCCCTTTGGTTAGGAGGATGCTCCTTTTGTGTTTCAGGAGAAAGCAGAGCTTTTCCCTCCCTCATTCTCATGCTACACTGCACGTGCTGGCATGACTTCTGCTGTGGTGAGTGCAGGGAAGTTTAAATACTCTGAAATGGATTTTAGAAATAAAGTGTGCAAATTTTCTATGGATGGCGCAGCACCAGTCAACACCTTAAAAGATTGAGTAAAAAGTTTAATATGGATGAAGGCGAGACTGATGGATGTTGCTTAGAAGCAGAAAAGTTTCATTATATAAAATCTCATTGTTTATCAGCTCTAGGCAATGTTGTTTCACTTTTTGTCATAGCAAAAAAAATTTTCCTGTCTTTCAAAGCTGGGAAAAAGTTTAACTGTCAGATCTGCAAGCCTTCTCAACTGTTGTAACTGCTGCTTTTTAAGTGAAGATATTGAAAAAGCCATTAGTTTTTCCTACGAACAAGATGTTTCTGTTGTGATATTTGGAACTGTTGTAAGAGAAACAAGAGCAACTTGCTCATTTTAAACTGCAGTCTGCTGGGTCTGCCACTGCCTTTGCTTGGCCTTTCTCCAGTAATTTTGATAATTCCATGATTGTACAGAAGTAAGAGTGAAAGCCCTGCAGAGGTGCCTGTCCCTCTTGTGCCTGCGACCTTTGAGTCATTTGCTGCTCCATCCACAGAGGTAGAAGCTGAATCTTCAGGTGTCAAATACTGACTTAAATGCAAACATCTCTGGGTTACCATCTTCCCAAGATTGCTCACTCTTTACTAGGGCTGTAATAATGTTTCTCCTAGACTGGTTGCTGACTCTGGAAATGGCAGTACCACATTTTCTTTAGGAAGCTTTCTCCCTGAATAATACAGCAAACTCCCACTTTTGCATAATCTTTATCTCAAAAGTTTTTTTAATTCCTCCTCTTATTCCTCGTGTTCATCCTAAACAAAGAGCTATGATGTTTACAACCTTCAGATGTTGTCCTTTGGAACTGTTAGCAAGCCACTGCTGCTTTCTCTGCCTCCTTAATCACCTAACCAAGCACCACATGTATGTTTGGTCCTTTTAATCTTTCCTCAGAAATCAATCCCTCTGGATCTTTAATCGTCTTCATTGTTCTTTGAACTCACATCAGGTTATTTAAACTTATAGGGATTTTGAATTAATAATGAGTACTGTAGAAGTAATAAGACTACCCAAGACTTTTTAAAACATCACTGATAATATTTTACAGTTCAAAAGGAGAAAAAGGAACAAGCACTCTTTTGGGTTTCCATTTTGAACATTTTCCCAGCAGAAGGTTTGTGATTATTCCCATAAATCTAGCAGATTTGTGACCTGCACTTTAAAGACTCTTTGCCCACATGCACTGTACCACAAGTGTCCTGATGACTAGAGTTTTAATCAGTCAAATCTGTCTTGATTTAGTAGGATTCTGTGGACAAATCTTTGTTCTCAGTTGTATAATAATTACAAGCCGTTTTACCAGTGGATAAAGAAAGGATTACTCTCCTCTTTGAAAATGGTAACTTTATAATTACATATGTTTGCTTGCCTTATCAGTAAAGAACTCACCAGCTGAGACACAGGATTATTGTTTAAAAAGCTCATGGACAAATGGAGAAACCACATATTCCAGATTTCATCTTCTACAGATAGAAAAGTAACTGCTGCTGGGTTTATGCAGGATTTTTTTCCCTTTAAAATGTAATACACTTCAGTTAGGTTTTGTGAAAACTGACTAGAAGTGCTGAAGGGAAGCCAAACCTTGCTTCTCATTTATGTAGCTCAGAGTTAGATGAAAAGAGGGAAGAATAAAAAAGAATTGCGAATTAGCTGTCTGCTTCCTATGCTGGAAATTTTGCATCCTCTCTCTTTCAAAAAATGAATTCTCTCCTTCTCTGGTCATAGGACAAGAAGGACTGGGAGGAATCATAACTACTTAATATGTTGAAATTCAGATAGAAACAAGTTGCTTTTTATTCACGTCTGAATGCAATTCTTTTTATGTTTTTCATTCATCTGATTATTGACCTTGTGTGTTCTTCAGAATCTAAATTTTTCTAGTATCTTCAGAAATCTTTTACACACAAGTGAAATTTTACTCCAGCTTGTGCATCTTGTTTGCAGGTATGGTTTAGTATGTATGCCTGAATTTTTGATTTTTAGTATCCCAAATTGCCTGTCAAGAGAGAAGAATGGGATATTGCAAAGTCACAACTTCGTTCAGATCACCCTATTCAGACATCTTGGGTTTAAACATCCAGCACAAATTTAAATGTGCCCTTCCCTGTTAGGATGTAAACATGAGGCAGAGAGAAAGATTAAAATATTCTTTGGGGAAAGTTGAAGGTAGAAAAGAGCAAATAGAGTGGACAGAGTAGAAAATATTTAATTGTCTCCTACAGGTAGGCAGGGGAAGTTGGTTTATCCTTGACTGCAGAGCCAACAGATGTGAGATGTGTAAACCACCAAAATTTTGTATGTTCCCTACCTAGAGGTCACTAATTCAAGCTTGTCACCAGCCAAACCTCAAATCAGATGTTGTTCAAGAAGGTTAAGTAGTGAAGAACTTCAAACCTGATTCTCCAATACCTGTCTTTGGGACCTGAGAGGCCACGAGTTCCCAGCTTGTGGGAAGACAGGAATGCAGTGCCTGGATCCATGCCAGGGGGAGATTTGGCTCCGTGCCCTCAGCAGTGCAGCACATCAAAGCTGGACCCTTGCTATGGATTCTGTAACATGGGCACAACCTGCTCATGTCACTAATAATTTTTGACATCCTGCATATTGTGAAATTTTTTGTCGTAGCAGAATGTTCTGGGTCCATCAGAGTATTTTTTATATTGTTCATCTATTTGTTAGCACATACCAAATATATATAACTGTGTCTTATCCCCTTATAGCTTATTCACCTGAAAAGCCAGGAATGGCATTGCAGAATCCTGCATCCCCCTTAGCCATCAGCATTAAACAGTGACAATTTAGCCTGTTCCTGATGGGTTTATGGCAGTCCAAGTGAATAAGGGAACGTAATCCAAATCCTGCGTATGGAGTATGACTGGGCGTGTTTTATTTGTTTGATTTTCATTCCACCTCTCACAGAGTGTGCTGGTGTAATCTTGCCACTGGTAGAGACGTGCTTAGACAGAATATTTATTGTTTAGGATTTTTTTTGGTAATGAGTTGAATACATTTGCTTTGCTACTGGTAGCAGAGATTTCAGGTCCACAGAAGTGTAAATGTGAGAGATTGCATTTCCACAGACTGTGAGGTTGTTCCAGAACCCAGGTTTCAGCAGGAGGATGTTCAGATTACAAAGCCTGAAGGTGCATGCCGATAAAATTACATCTTTCCAGATTTTCTGTGGAGTGTTGTTGACAGTAATATGTGTCAGAAGACAAAAACTTCTTTTTTCTAATTAGAAAGCCATTCTCTTCATAGAATCGAATTTAAAAAAACCAACCAAACAGACACGCACACACACAAAAAAACTCCAAACGACAAAACCCAGCAACAACAAAAACCCCACAGCCTCCAGCCCTGTGAATTTTCACCTTTTCTCAGTTGGCTGCAGGGTAGGTGAAGGGCAGATTATTCTGATAGCCTGGATATGGGATTCTGTTTACAGTTCTCTGACACCATCCAGTGGTAGGAGGTTAATGCTGGAATAGTGGGATTCTTCATTTGTTTATTTTAACATCTGTTGCGACAAGATGATATTCTTTGTAGATTCCTAAATGTTTCCAGTGTTTTCTGAATGTTTAGTTTTAAATCTTTTACCTCTGCTTTTAGCAGGCTCATTATAATTTCCATATTCTCCACATAGCTAAAATATTTAATCACAATGAGATAAAAGGCTATCACTAAAAAAAAAAGAAAATTATAGCAAAGGAAATGCTTGCTGAAAAGTGTGTTTAGTTGCATGGCCTGCCTATAAAAGCTTTTTATTTAAGAAATGCAAAATGTACTCGTACACTTTTGACTGCACTGAGATTTTTTTTCAGCTTTCATCATTTCATTTCCCTGCATAAACTCCCCCTCCCTTCTCAGGGGCCTGTGTTTTGTATTGATTTTGTAATGCATGTCAGACAAGTGGTGTGAAGAGCAATCAATGCAGTGCAGAACAGATCCAATGTATTGTTCCCTCTCTGACCCGTTAGTAAATTAATATTGGCCACTTAGTGAAGAGCAAAAGTTAGTTTTAAATACATGACTATCACAAACAGCACAATATTTTTTTCTGTGTGGAAAAATTTCCAGAAAAATTTCCCTCTTTCCATTTTTTTCTCCTCGTAACACTTTGTCTTGTAGAATCCTATCTGAGAGATCAGTGCAATCTTGACTGTTTTAAAAGTTTATCACACGTGTATCTAAATAAAAGACAAAATCTTTAGGGCATGTTGGGAATCACTGTAGGAATGTGAGGGGCTCAGTGGAGAAGAGAACCTTGGGAATGGCTCCTGCCTCCCCTGTGCAGTTCTGGGCTGACAAGTAGCAGCCTGCACATTACGTTATACAGGATGCTTGAACAAAAATCAAATATTATGCTCTCTTTTTTTGCCCATAATATTATTTTTTTTCCTGTAGAAAAAGTTCTGTACAGTTCTGGGTGTTACTAAGCAACCAAATCCCCCTTCTGTCAAAGATTTCAGATGTCTTTGACCTTCCTGCACAAACCCTACAGTGTGGCCTCTGCACAACGATGGGAAGCATGACCTGTTCTGCCAGTGCCTTTGCAGAGGGAGCAGATGGGTCCCACATTCCTCTTCCTGATCCTGCCTCTCCCGTCACAAAGTGCTGGGACAGGGATGTCTTTGGTCCCTTTCAGCACCAGGAGTGGGAATCCTGACTTGAGCAGGCTTTTGAAATGCTCTGCTTCTGTTGCACCATTTCAGATGTTTTATGAAGTCTGCCAAAAAAAAAAAAAATTAAAAAATCGTCCTTTAAAATGAGCATTCTGGAAGTTGCTTCTTGCTTGGTTAATAATTAAGGGTATAATTAGTGTATAGCTCCAAATATAATTAAAATTCATTTTGCTAGGTCTAGGAATTACAAAGTAATTAAGCATTTTGACATGGCAAATGAACAAGGAAAATGACATGGAGGAGGAGGGTAGAAATGATTCTAAAGAGGATCAGCTGCGGGTCCTTGTGCTTGTGACTAGTGTGTGATCCCAGAGTGTGGATTCTGCTTCCTCAGTAGGATATCTGACTCCAGGTTCTTCTGTGGTGCAGAGCATAGCAGTGATCAAAGGTGTCACTTGGCTTTGCTGGAGAAAGCTCTGGAGAATTCAGATTTTCTGCTGGTCTTAGTTTTCCAAAAAGAATGAGATAGAGTAAATGGGAAGGTGATGCTCTTGTCTTTTAGATTAGTGTGAAAAGTGGAGAAAATGTATTTTCCTGAAATATCTTTTTCAGCTTTGGATTTTTTCCTTTCCTGTGCTTTAGTCTGTTGACTGAAGTTGAGCTGTTTCCATACAAACTGGAGGCCTTGTGCTGTGTAACTGTACATTCTCCTTGAGGTGGGGTGGACATGGTTTATTGGTGGACTTGGCAGTGCTGGGTTTCCAGTCAGACTTGGAGGTCTTAAGGGTCTTTTCCAACCTAAATGTTTCTGTGATTATAATAATTCAGTGCAGCAGCAGAGGAGGGATTGGTGTCACACTGAATACTTCAGAGATCTTTGTATTCCCTGTTTTTAGTAAAAATGCAAAAGCGTATTCAAGAGCAGCTTAAACCCAGTTAAATTTTCAGGATTACCCAAATCTTCAGCAGCCCATTTTGCAGCTTTCAGTTATCACAGGTGAATTTTAGTTATTGTTGACTCACTGATCAGCTGTAGCTGACTGTGGCTAATAAATGCCTTAAATAGAGCCTGGTACGTGGGCCATTATCCACTGCTCTTGCTGGATGTCCCTGCTGACTCTGGGGGATGCTGCATTGACCCTGTAATCTCCACAAAGCCCCTGTTGTGCCACAAGTGCTGTTTTCAGATTGCATTGTCTGTCACAATTGTCGCTGGAATTAAGAGCTCCTTCCTCTCAGCTCAGTCTAAGGCACTCGTTTAATCTGTTGCTGAACTGAAATGATTTGTAGTTTGAAGCATTAACTGATTTTTTCAGAGACATGCTAGGAGATGTTCGTTTATGCATTAATATTAATTGCTAATTGTAGTCAGTGTTATTTTTTAGGAACAAATGTCCACGAAGCCCAGCGTATTCTGAGTGAAAGCGGGCTCCCCATCACGTCTGCCAACGACCTTGAGGATGCAGCACAGAAGGCAGTGGCAAGCGTGGCCAAAAAATAACACCTTGAAGATTATTCTCATGGAAAGTACCCGTGTTTCACGAGGCATCATTCCTGCTGTGGTTCCAGAGGATTAATGGAGCTCTCCTGAGCAGTCCTCAGGCTTGGTGGACTTGGTTGGAGATACGTGGCCAACCCAGGCCATGGGCTCACAAGCTGGGCTTCAGAAATTTTGCAGCTACAATCTTGAGAAGTTTGTATGTCTTTATCTAATTTTGGTAATTTTGTTAGTCACGGCTGTAGTAAGTAAAACTTCATTCCATAAAGCTCTTTTTTGTCTCTCCTTCAAAAATTGTCACTGGTAAACTCATGATAGGACAAAATAAGTAATAATTGACTTCTGTCAACAGAATTGTTCTTTAATCAAACACTTTTAGGTCACCTATTTCACAATGTTTTCATTCATGTTTTTGTATTGTAAAGAGTCAGCAAACTAACAGTGGGTTTATATTTTTAATGGACTTTTACAAAAATGTAAAAAGCTGTGCTTACATTCCTATTTTTATCCAAATGAATGATGTTTATTTTCTTTTTTTAGAAATCACTGTTTTTGCCTTAAGATGATTTTCTTTCGTTGATGCCAATGGATACCTCACAATAGGAAAGGGACTGAGTAGTTGGTAGTGAAAGGAGCTCCCAGTCTTACTGTGCCTAGAAACCACTGAAATGTGATTCTTTTCTTTTCTAGTTTTTGGAAATGCCCTGCTGTATTTCCAGGGGTAGCAGTGCCATACAGGGGGCTCCAGGAGGATGTGTCTGCCACTGAGGAAATGGCTGCTAACTTTTTAAGATAACCTCTTTTGTGAGAATGTCACTGCTGTGAGGCTTTAAAGTAAGATGAGAAACTGAAGCAGTTTTCTCTCAGGAGCATGGAGGATTCTTCAGTTGATTTAACTTCCAAAAATCATTTCTACTTTATTTGGAATAAAACACAAATGAACTTTTCAATTTTTAAAGTATTTGACTTCTCAGGCATCAGTAAAAATATGTATAAGAAAAAAAACAGCTAAGTTTCAGTACTCAGATATTGACCAAGATTCATTTTGATTATATATTCTTTTGTAACAGACAAAATTCAAGTTGTTAGTTACGCAAATCATTCATTCAGGGAACAGAAGGCAATACTAAAGAGCTTGTGTAACTAAAGAACTTTGTACAAATCTCACTCTGGCCAGGAATTATGTGCTGAAAATCATCAATAAATTTGAGCAGTGAACAAATGAGGGGATATTATGATCTGGTCTTGTAAATGGGCAGAGATACCAAAATTTGTGAAATAAATTCCTAATTGTGATTTTTTGAGCAGCTCTAATCAATACTGTGTTCTGCTTAGAAAAATGTAAATAAATTTTTCTTGACATTTCCATTAAAACTGTTACATTCAGAATAAATTATCTGCACTAATCTTTGGCCTTTGACACAAATGGTGCAGATAGGTTGCTATCATCAATTCCTGCAGGTTTTTCCTTCTCCATTCCTTTCTCTACATATTGCTCAAGGAAAAAACGTGTGACCATTAGAACAGCAATAAATATGCCACTAGGTCTGTAGTTATTGACAGAATGAAGGAGAAGGGTATCGTTAGCAGCTTTCTTGAAGGTGCATAAAAGCCACACTGCTCTGAAGGAAGAAATGTTTACCTCACCACAATAAATAAAAGAGTCACACTCTATTTTATATATTTTAATACTGGAAAAATAAGATTCTGTGGAAGAACTGTTTGTGCAATGTTGTCACACACTGTGTCCCTAACTCTGGTCTCAAAACCATCCACTGTGTGTACACAATTATTATTATGCAAAGATTAATACTGTGTACACCATTTTGTCAAATAAATGTAAGAATGAACATGTTTATTGACTTTGTCCTTTCTGTTAAACAGAAAAATGTTTAATTTGCCTGTGCTCTTCCATTCAGAATTTTGTGACAGGTGGGTGAAATCAAATGCATTGGAATTTAGTTTCAGTTGGGTGACACTGCTATACTCCAACATATCTGCCTTTTATCTAAAAAAGCAGAGCTTTTTATCTCCATATATCTTTTCATATATCTAGGCTAATGACAGTACATACAAGTTTTTATTCCTCTTAAGCCATATACAGAATGGAGCAGTATAATTTTTATTTTTCAGATGTAATAGGGAAAACTCCCTAAGCTCTGGTTTGGTATCTTTGAAGGTTTGGTATTTCACAGGCACTGTGCACTGGCTGGAACCAGAGGCTTGGCGTGGTAGTGTGAACAGGTTTGTTTTATTTGTATGGATCATTTCTCTCTGTGTGCAAATGTGCAAAGTTGGGTTTGGTCTCCCTGGGAAAGATGTTTTTAGTGGCATTTTCTCCACACAAACCAAACAGCAGCATAAGCAGTGGGTAAGTTCCAGCTAATCCCCTCTGTGAAAGCTTTAAGTGGGATTTAATTAGCCTTTAAATCTGGAAATTTCAACCTGTATTAATAAAACTCTGTAGGACGGGACACTTTGGAAGGCAAAACAGGAGGAAACTGTTGATGCTGACATTGTGTTACATCTTTAACAAGATACCTTTAAATCCTCACAGCGAAAGTGTAACAGCTGGGAGTTCTGGAGTAATGTCCTTAACGAGCACTTACGATCCTATTTGTCAGGGCTGTGCTTCCCCACACCCGGCAGAGCAGCTGGTGTCGGTGGGATTGCTGTGACTGGAACAGCATGGCAGTGCAAATCAGTCACCAGAGGAGATGCCAAGCAGGGCTGCCTGCCCTGCCCTGCCCTCCGAGCTGAGCCCTGCCCCGTGGCCTGGGGGTTTCAGCACCTACAGTAGCATCCTCTGGTTCTGCTGGGTCAGCCTGGCCTGGAGGGTCCCCTCGTGCTGGGAGCTGAGCCCAGGAGTGGCTGGGTGTGCTAAGGGTGGCCCAAACCGTGGGACTGAGCAGCCTTGCTGGGCTGGAAGAGCCAGGAAATCTGTGCTCAGAGCCAGGCAGTGGCCAAACTGTGTCCTAGAGCAAAAACTGTCAACTAACAGAAATCCCCAAACCTCCAAGGCTTAGGGCTTTATCACGTGACATGGAGAATGCCAGTTCTCAGTGCTGCTGTAAGCCCCAGCTGACTGTGAGATTTCATCCCTTGTTTTTCTTTTTGCTGCCTTTCAGGAAATTGGAGTGTCTTTTGCAGTCAAGGTCAGCTCTAGCAAGTGAGGCAAAGAAGGTTGTTACACTTTTCAATTTATCATCCAGCTTCTTTCCCTTTCCTCTTCTAAACTCTCTGGGTTTTTGTCCCCACTTTTCCCCCCACACAGCTCACTTTGTGTATTTCCTCACTGTTTATGGTGCTGTCCTCAAAACTGGCTGAGCCCAGACTGCTGGGTTTTGCTGGGTTTGTGTGGCTGGGCTGGCTGCCCTGGGGCTGGGTGAGTTGTGTGAGGATCCACAGCATTCTGCTCTGCTCAGCCTGCCTGGCACCAGTGACAGGGTGCAGGTGCTGCACACCAGCCTGGAAGCCACCCTGGAATCCTCTCAGTGCCTGTCCATTGCTGTCCCAGGAGGCAAAGACCTCCATCTCTGTTCTCCACTCATTTCTGTGGGACAGGAATTAAAGCAGGAGCAGGAATGGGCTGAGGAGTGTTTGGCTTGCCTGTCCTGGAGTGCTGGGCTCTGAAGCAGGGCTGAGTTTTCGAGGCTGTAGACAGACATGTTTGGAATAAATGAGAGGAGTGAAAAGCCTGGGAAAGCTTGGAGCCCATGTTAAGGGCTGTTTCAAAGTGAGGAGAAATACTCTTCTGCAAGGAGAAATAGTCTCCCCAAGTTCAGTGTGGACAGGACAAGCAGTGAGGAGCTCTGACTGTGGTAAGGGACACTGAGGTCAGACTTGTAGGCATGGGATGGGATGGGAAATCATCAATGGATGTCTTGTAGAGTTAGGTGAGCATCTGTCAGGGATGGCTTAAGGAGAGTTGATTTTTGCCTCAGGGCAGAGGGATGGATGAGGTGACCTTCCAGCCTGATTTGATAGGATTTAATGCTTGTTGGGGAGGTTTTGTTTTCTGTTTTTCTCCCTAACTTGTAGGTACAGGGAGGAAAAAGGAGGACAGATCTGGTGAATTCTTGAAAGAAAATGTTTTTAATTTAGTCACCAAGAATGATCTGCAGCTGCCAGGGAAATGAAAAGCAGATTATGCAAACTCAAGACTTTCCCTAACAATGGGAGCAGTGTTATTGCAATGCATAAAAGGCTGAGCAGAGAATTAGGGGTATCTATCAACTTTAATATGTTTAATTTAAAGAGGAACAGGTTGCACCAACAATTTTTTTCCCTACTTAATGAGGCCCATTCATAAGTAGAATAACAGGATTTGCCTGTCACCCAGAGGAAATCATGGCATGTGTATTTGTACTTTGGTGCAAAACTTGTGTTGATCACAGTGATTTAAAACTTTTTCCAGCCCAGCTGCAGTCAGTTTGATGTGAGGATCCTTTCATCTGGAGACAGATGCACCCTTGGTAGAATCCTCAACATGTCTGTGTCTTTGTTCAGTCTCACAAAGTACCAGCTGAAGGTTAAAAATAAAGGTATACGTGGATTATTGCATGGTACTCCTCAGAGATAACTGTTGTGAGGTAAGATTTGCCTTATCCAAGACCTCATAGCAGACTGCAGAGGGATCTCTGGTGCCTGTGTGAATTTGGCCTTTTGCATTTCTGTTCTGCCCATGTTGGTGGGTGCAGGGTGGTGTAGGGACAATGACCATTGCACAGCATTTGGTGCTCCCCATGCCCTGGGGCCATTCCTCTTCTGTAGGACTGAGGGCATTGGAGGGGGAAAAGGGTTTCTGTGTGTCTTGGATGAGTGTCAGGCTGGAGACAGGACCTCTGTCCTCTGGTGTGTGGGACAGACACAGGCTGCTTCCACTGAGTTCCCCCCTCCACATTCTCTTTCAGAAGCACAAAGTGGCCTTGATGGGCAGGCAGAGGGCAGAAAGCTGGGGAGCTCCCAGGGCTGGGTGGGATGGCAGAGGGCAGAAAGCTGGGGAGCTCCCAGGGCTGGGTGGGGATGGCAGAGGGCAGAAAGCTGGGGAGCTCCCAGGGCTGGGTGGGATGGCAGGAGGATCCTCACTGGGCCTGGGGAAGGGCTCTCTTCTCGTGTCTGCTGTTCCTCACTCTGCCTGCAAGGAACATCCTCCACATTGGAATTGTCATGGTTTCCCACATCTGCCTTCCTTGAGTCCTTGGAGTCCTGACACATCATCAAGGAGGAGAAAGGAAGAACAATGCCATGAGGATAATATTCCCTGGTGCAGAAGATGCCTCATTCTGGACCTCCTTGTGTTTGCAAAGATGGGGGAATAGCCTGGCCCTCAATTCCCAATTAAATCCATGCTAATTTTTATTGAAATCTAACAGGGAGAGCCAAGCCTGGAGAGAAAGAAGCAACTGACAGAAATAGGTTGCTCCATGAATTAAGTGTTGTTGGGATGTGCAGCATGATGGGATTTGGAATCTGGGATCTTTGTATTTACCAGAGCAGCTCTTCTGAATGCACGGATGAATACAAGCAGGTCATCATCAAGGAGGTGACAGTGACAAAGTATTGGTAAGCAAATCTGGGAAAGGAGGGCTCAGAGAGATCAAGTGTAAGAAATTTTGCATTTCTCTAGATACAGAGGTGAGAAAATGAGAAATTTGATCTTTCTATTATAATCGACATAAAGAATTACAGGGCAGGCAAAGGCCACACAGCTAAACAAAGATGTTCCCTTTAAGTTTATTTCAAATGCCTCTCTGCTTCAGCGCTGTGTCCTTCAAGACCTTCCCTCTGTAATTGCATGTGGCAGCCTCTTTAGAGCCAGGTGCCGACTGCTGCTCCAAAACAGAAACAAAATGTAACAGGCAAGAAAGGGCATTGCAGCCAGTCCTTAGGAGGGATGTTCCTCCTTTGTTTCACAGATGGGTCACTAAAGGGGGTTAGGAAATGCCATTTAGTTCAGGGACACGGCTCGACTCATGACCGAACATGGGCCAACACTCAGCAGCTCAATTTCTGTAACAACTCTCCTTCCTTGAGCTTCCACTGAAAGGCCTGACCCTGGAGGGCAGCACAGCTCAGGAAGCAGATGGCATTTGCTGCCCTGCCTTACCTGGCTGCCTGCTCATCAGCACCGACCCTGTGGCCCAGCAGCGAGGGACCAGCGGCCACATTCAAAGGGGGTTGGCAGCAGATTGGAGCTGATCCCCCACTGCTGCAATATCCTGGGCTGGGGGGGAGCCAGGCCTGAGCAAACAGCCCCCTGCAGCTGTGGAGGGACTGCTGCCCTTCAACAGGAGCCCAGCAGTGCTGCCACTGAGCATCAAAGGGCTCATCCTCCCTCTGCCACCAGCGCTGCGGGAGATGGGCTCTGCATGGCAAGCACAGACCAGCACTGTCCTGCCCTTGTGGCCTCTGTGCCGTGCACAGACAAGCTCAGACTTTGCTAGGGAGGTGTCATTTTCTTTGTCATCAACAGATGTCAGGCCTAAAATCCTGTGGCCCTGCACAGGTCGTTAGGATGCCCTGACTTGCCCCTGGAATGGGTGCCAGGGAAGTGGCTTGGTGTTGGCAACTCTGTGCAAGGAGCTCCTGGAGATGTTTGGGCAAGATGAGCTGTGGACTTGTCCCTCCCTTTTTTCCTTACAGTGAAGTTGGTGGGGTGATTTTCTCTCTGCCCCTTTTGTTTTTCCCATTTTTGAGGCAGACATTGAAAAAAGGGCCTTTTAGGAATTCTGGTTGCAGCATTCCTTTCTGATGTCAATAGAAATTATTAGGGCTTGCCCAAAGAAACCAGTATTAATACAAAGTCAGGCAAATTCCCAGTTTTTCTCTTGGACTTTCTTAATCCTGTCCATGCACTGAAGTTCAGCTTCATTGATTAGCACTGCTCAGCCTAAATCTTGTATTCCTGAAGTGCTGGAAAGCCCTCAGTGCCAGAGGCTTTTTCTGCTGTTTTTTCCCAAGTGATATTCCCGTATTGTACAGCAGGAGGAATGTGATAGGAAGATGTTAATCCCTTTTGAGTTGTGCTCTAAACAAGTACGTGCAAAACACAGGGAAAATGAAGCAATACATTATTTTGCATTTAATTTTCCATACCTATTGTCTTGTAGCCCTGGTGGCATGCTTGACATAGCACACCTCCACAGCTTGTCCACTGAACATCTGGCAATCAGTCCTTACATTCGCTTCAGAGAATACTCAGAGCAGAAAGTGAATTTTCTCAGACGCACAGAACATCACTTGTAAAAGAATGAATCTTTTTTTTCTGTGTTTACCATGATGGGAGCAGGACACTGCTGTTCTCAATCCAATGTCCGGAATGCCGAGTGCTTCCTCATCAAGACAAAACTGTAGAGGGCCACAGCAGAGCAGTGTCACTGTCAGTTCTCCATGTGCCCAACTCAGCCCTAGAGCTTCAATCCTATTGATTTTCTTAACAGAAGCCATCTTGATTTTTTTGCCCACTATCGTCTGGATTATATTCACTGCAGAAATCGCTGCTTTCAAACCCAAAGGATTCTCACTGTCATGCTCCATCTGCTGCACCTGGCTTGTCCTTGCATGACAGCTGCACTGGATTTTCATGTTGGGAAATTCCCATCTCCATGTCATGAGGCTGCCCTTTGGAAAGGGCTCCCTTTCAAGGGACACAGAGGGGTCTGCCAGAGCAGTGCCTCCTTCTAACAGCTGATTTCCTTCTAACAATTTCATTTCCATGAAAAGCTCCGTTTTTCATGATAGTGCTTGAACTTTTTCACATCACAGCTTAAGTTCTTCCCCCGTTGTTTCCAGATCTTTCAAAGTTCTGAAAATGCAGCAACAGCAGGAAAGGCCATGTTTGCAGGACTTGTGTGTAGGGTTCTTTTTGTTCTGCTGTCTGTTACTGGTGTAACACAACCACACACACTCTGTGTTTGGGTCTCTCCTAAGATGGGTATTAAAAGCAAATGGTTCAAAAAGTGCCTGTGTCACTTCCAGCCTTCAGGACAGAGCTGTGCAGCGTCTCAGTGCTGTCCCAGGATTCCCATCCCTAACCCAGGATATGTGAATCACCATGAGAAATCCATTTGGCAACTCAAGAGCAGGTGCTGCTTTAGTGATTTGCAGTAACTCCCACTCACAGAATCACAAAATGATTTGGGTTGGAAAGGACCTTCAAAGATCATCCAGTCAAACCTTCCCTGCCCACCACTTTCCAATATACCAGGTAGCTCAAAGCTGGCCTTGAACACTTCCAGGGATGGGCCAGGCACAGTTTCCCTGGGCAACCTGTGCCAGGGCCTCCCCACCCTCACAGGGAAGGATTTCTTCCCAATATCTGATCTAAATTTACCATCTTTCTGTTTAAAACCTACACTCCCTGATGAATAGTCCTATTTATCTTTCCTGTAGCATTCTTCAGGCACTGGAAGGGGCTTTTTCTTGTAGCATACATAAATGCCATAGCATGATAAAAACTTCAATGGGTAGGATTTTTCTGCAGATTTCACCCCCTCAATTTCATTCAATTCTATCTTTCCACAGAAAGAGTAAAAAAAACCCCAGACTGGTAAAATCAAAATAGTAAATACATCCATAAAACTGTAATGGTTCATTTCTCAGGCCTAAAGCACGGGTAGGAGTGCAGGGTGAAGGCTGCCCTCGCAGCCCTGGTGGTTCTGATCTGCTGGCACTGGGGGAGCTCTGGGCTGGGAGCAGCTGCTGTGGCCCCTTGGTTCCCCTCCCTTCCCTGCATCTCCAGACTGGCTGGATGCCAGCAATTAGAAACAAATCGAGAAGCTTTAAAAATGCATCTCTTCCCCGTTCCTTCTGCTCTGTTTAATCCTCTCTGAATCCCCAGCAGAATTCTCCCCAAGGGATTTTGCACCGTGTTTGTGTTTGCTTGGTGTCTGCAGTTAAAGCAGGTGTCTCAGCAGAGTGGGGCTCTTT
Source organism: Melanocharis versteri (assembly GCA_013397845.1). Taxonomy (NCBI): domain Eukaryota; kingdom Metazoa; phylum Chordata; class Aves; order Passeriformes; family Melanocharitidae; genus Melanocharis; species Melanocharis versteri. The sequence continues at coordinate 673,205 of VZTG01010059.1, read as the reverse complement.
GGGGACCTGGAAGGGACTCACTTTTCTCACTGTTTTCTCTGCTGCTCTGTCCTCCTGGGCATTCCCTGTTTTGGCACAAACTGGGATGGCACCTGACTGCATGTGCCCAGGTCCAGTACCTGCATCGATCTTGGTGGTGTGGAGATCAGGACGTGGATCTGTAGGACTGGCAGGCATTTCTGTGCTTTTCCCTTACCTCAGTTTAATATTGAAACCTGTGGCTGTTGATAGCCTGGGAATTTCCCAGAAGCAGGGAGAAGGTGGCTCCATCTCCTCACAGTCTTCTGGCCATTTCTGGATGCGCAGTACCTGGATTGTTGCTTCCTTTGCCTGGCAGCGAGGAGCCCTGATCGGTGGCCACCATTGTACCCAGCAGTAGCCAAACATGCCACACTAGAGCCAGGCAGTGCCTTGGGGAGCCAGAGATCCCCTCCTGGGTTATAAGTCTTCCCCCCGACCTGTGAACCATTCCTTCCTATTATGATTATTCCTTAGTTACAGATGTTTGTTCCCTGCATACAGCCAGGAGTGCAGTCATCCACCCCCTCCCTTCAACTTCTCCCCTGGCTCTGCATCTCCTTCCTGCTCAGCCCATCTCCTGGCATCCTCCTGCTGCTTTTGTCTAGGCATTCCAGATTGCCACGGGAGGGTCAGAGTGTGCTGAACCATCGTTTTCATCCTCAGGCTCTGCCATTTCCATGGAGTGTGGGTCAGACCCCACGTTATCGCTGTCACAGCTCTTGTCGGTTTGGGGAGATTGAGCCCGAGGAAGAACTGTTTGAGCACAAGCACTTAAATGCCCAGTAAGCAGAAAACAAGAAACTGCTTTGCCATTTAGACCAAGATGCTCCCTAGCAAGGGGGAAGATGTCTGGAACAGGTTTTGAAAGCACAGACCAGGCATGGCCACCCTCAACCTTCCTCCTCCCGCAGAGTGGCTGCACAGGAGTGCCTGGGATTGTGAGGAGGCAGCTTTGTGTCACTTTGCTTTTCCCCCTGTTTGTTCCAGCTCCCCAGCCCATTTACCAGTGGAGAACCTGTTTGCATGGGTTTAGTGCTCACCTCTGATAAAGCTCATCAAGAGATTTATGAAAGTAATGTATTAACATCATGGGCTGTCAAGTGTCAATAAGCAGAATAAAGCGCTCACACGCTGCAGTTATAGAGATCCAGCAATTAAAGCATTTGATGAAAGTATTTTATGGGGGTATATATTACCATTTGGTTCAATTATTCTGCCATTAAACATTAAGAATAATTGAACCAAATGGTGCCTGATAGAAGGAATACATCTGCTCTGATGAATTCCTGCCAAAAGGCACTTGGAATCTTAGTACAAGCATTTTGTCAACCGAGATAACAGTATTTTTCTCTCCAGCTGATAAAGCAGGGCTTTTGAATCTTATTTATGACGTATAAATTGGCTAATTTGTTACCAATATCAAACAGCCCATAAGAATCAGGCGGTGTAATAGCTAACAAAATACTGGCAGCTTCATCACTTGCTGACTGCATGGAGGACAATATATGCTCAATTAATAAAGACTGCAATTATCACAGAAACTGTGAGCAAGAGCTAATTATACAGAAGCCAATCAAAACCAGCCCAAAGCAAGGCAGAATCTATTTCAAGAAACCTGAGACTTTTTTTTTTTCTCTTTTTACTTTTTCTGGCTTTCCTTTCTGATCGCCCTATTTGCCCCACCTCCACAAGAGAAAAGGGGAGGTGGCACCAACAGGAAGAACAAGTCAGCCAAGGTCCTGTCCATAATGCTGTGGTTCCAATTTCCAACAGCACAGGTTCCAATTTCCATGTGAAACAGAAAATCACAGTGTTTTGCTGTTTAAACACATTGCAATTTTGGTGCAACAAGGGGTAACCAAAACATTGCTGCATCCTTTCCCTGGGGTATGAGAGACTTGCCCACAGTGACAGACGGGGACACTTTTAAAGGAGATTTGAGAGAAAATAATATCTTGATATATATTTTGGAAAAAAAATCATGTGTTCAAGGAAGTGGGAAGGGAGTGCCCTCTGGGAAGGGCAGCTTTTAATGATGGGATAAATACAGCACTTGGCTTGTTAAATTCCTGATGGTCTTTTAAATACTCAGTGGTTGCTAAGGTGAAAGGTCAATCTGATGCTTTNCCCCAACCCCACACCACCTGAAATCCATGATCTGGCAGCCACAGGTAGCCTTCTGCTCAGTAGAGTCCTTTCTAGAATTAGGAAGCAAAGTGTTTTATTCACAGGTGACTGGAAAAGGGACTTGTTTTTTTCCCCTCTGAGGACAATAATCTGCACTTGAAGTACTGTGGTTGAAGATTTGGTTTTGCTCTTGAAGATAAATGGCCATTTGGAATGGATGTTATTCACTGAAAGTTAGGAAATAAGTTTGTACTGAAACCAAAGGAATATTGTCCTGGTTTTGATTGATTCATATGACAAAACCTGAGTTTTCCTGTGGTAGAGCCAATGCCTACNGAAAAAAAATCTGTATGAAAACATTGATTTAATCGATTTTCCTTGGCCTTTATTTCCTGTAGCTCTCATACTTCGGGTAATGTTGGTCAGTCTTGGAAATATCCAAAAATATGAAAATCTGGAGAAATTTAAAAAAAAAAGAAAAATTCCCCTAGAGGCAAATCATGTGAAGGGCCAAGAATTCTCCATTGTTTCAGAAACTGAGAATATTTTGAATGATCCTGGTTATATTCAGCAAATTAATAATCATGCCTGACCCTGGAATTATTTAATTTTCCATTAATGGGGGTTTTAATTAGAAATGTTGATCGTTNTTTGCTGTTGTTGTTGTTTTGTTTCGATAAAAAACTTTGGATGCATGAATTGCACTCAACATGTGATGTTACGTTTTGGAAGCTGCTCTGTGTCCTTTATTGGAAAAGAAGCTGTTGGGTTCCAAGGGATTTCTGAGAGAGGTGGAGTCAAAATTTTTCTTTCCTTATTTTTTTTTTTTTCTCTTTTCAATTTTATACCAAAGTTATTCCCTGAATTTGCTGGCTGCAAAACCCTCCAGTTCACAGCCTGCATCTTTGCCTCCATGTGTTCTGTGCTTGGTGAAAAACAAGGTTGTTTACTCGTGGAAATGATCAATGGCTCCTGCGGGCCCCGGCTCAGCAAAGACATCCCGCAGCAGGAAACCACTTAAGCACGTGCTTTGCTGTAAGCAAAGATGGAAGGGAGAACTTGTGCTCCCTGAACAGCGATGGATAGGTGCTGATGGGGTTTTTTTAGTTCGTTTTTATCTCTGAGGGGTTTATTAGGCTTCCACCTGCTTCCAGCTGTATCGTAACCGGGACCTGCAGAGGAGTTTATTGCTCACCCCCGCCTGGAAGAGCACCTTGTCCCCCTGGAGTTGGTTCTCAGAGCTGTCACCCAGCACTGCTGCTTTGGGATTAGACCCTGGAGCTGTTTTTGCTGGGCTCTGGTAAGCTGCACCCCTGGCTTGGTCCTGGGTGATCTGCCCTGGTGGGAGTCCCGCTCGTGGTTTAAGGTGTGCACACCCCATGCGCTCTGGCATCCCTCAAAGCACATCCACAGGGCTCAGTGACTCTGCCAGTAAGCTGAAAATCGGTCCAGGTCCTGAGATGACTGGAGTTTGGGAGATAAAATTAGTGCTGCCCTGTGGCTGAGAGTGAGGCATTGCCAGCCCTTGAGTGGCTGGCCCTGCACGCTGGCTCTGAGCGGGGAGGGAGCTCAGCCCCTCCAGACCTGAGCTCTGCTGTGCTCCTGAGCTTCCTCATCAGACACACAGCTGTGGGATGGGCAGTGTTGCTCCTGAGAAAGGCACCGGGGTGCTGTGCAGGAGACCTGCCTTTTGTTCATGGTTCCCAGCTGGTCTCCTGGGGTACCAGGAAAAAATCTCTTTTTATTTCTTTGTACCTCAGTTTGCTGTCTGCCAAACGACATTGGTTTCTTTTGTAAAACCCAAGGCTGAAGAGTGATATTCCTATTTACTGCTGTATGAAATTCACCATTGTCACCATTCAACGTCATTTTTTTCCGTGATTTAAAAAATACCCTTAGTGGTTGCATTTATTTTCTTCAAACCTTTAGAGCTGTGAAGCCTTTTCAGTTTCTCTGACAGCTATTTAAATCCAGCTTTTTTCAGCTGCTGGTATAAACTTCCAAAGCAGAATAACGTTGGCACGCTAGGTTAAATAGTTATTGGAGGCTCAATATCTCTGCACTTGCAAGTTCTCCAATAGAACTCCTCTAAACTCCAAAATTAGTTTTTCTCGGTCCATTTATGACTAATCACATTAATCCTCTTCTCTGGGTCTGATGCTGATAATGCAGCATTTCTGTGCTCTTTGTGAGACACAGATTGTCAGAGCAGCAGAGAACGGGAGGGACAATAATGCTCCCCAGCATTCAGCCCCCTGTTGCACCTCTGCCAACACAAGTTCCAGGGTTGCTACAGTTCGCACGGACTGTGAGGTTTGCAGAGTTGAAAGGATTGGGAAATCCTTCGGCCAAAGCAAAAGCAGCTTTTCCCAAACATTTGTTCCCTTGCCTGGTGCCTGTTCAGAGCTGTCCAGCAGCGTCCAGCAGACTGGAGTGGCCAGGGCTGGCCAAGGCTCCTCTGCAGGCAAATCCAAAGCAGAGCTGAGACCATGGCTGGGTTTGCTGGGCACAGAAAGGGAGGAAGTGCTGTGAGCAGGGAGAAGACAGTAAGTGTTGTGGGGGCTGCTGTGACACTTCTTTTATTCCAGGTGCAGCTCAGAGCTGGTCTCTGCACTGTTTCATAGCTGAGAATTTGCAAAGCAGGGACTGGACTCCATTTCCTGATTGAAAATAGTGTTCCACTGGCAATGGGTGCTTGCCCTGCCAGCTGGGAAGAGCCAGGCAGGGCATTTTCCTGCCCAAACCCCAGTTCCTTTATCTACTTGCACGGGAGTCAGGGAGCCTCGCTCTAAGCAGGTGTTGAAGCTTTGCTGGGTCAGAGCTGATCTCTAAGTGCTTTCCAACAAAAAGGGTACAGAATCGTTTAGTCCAGGCACTCATTAGCACTGCCACCATTTGTCAAGGACATCTTGCAGCTCTCTCTGCTCCATGGTTTGCTCCATGCACGTTTGATATTCACATTTCCACAAACATCATTTGCTCTGTGGTCAAACCTCTCCGAAGGTTCAGGGCCTTGGCTGATTCTTTGGGTTGTCTTCTCCTGTTGGGACATGAAGATGTATGCATGATCCAGTCAAGTACTAATCAAGGCTTGAATGACTCCCAGTATCCCTCCTGCTCGTTTTGAATGGGGAATATATCAACCACAGAGCAAAACCGTGTTTCTCAGCAGTGTGTCACAATGATTGGTTGTACGGGTGTCACAATTCTGCAAGAAATACAGTAAGTTCTGTTCTATTGTCAGGAGCGCTGCCTCATGGGGAGGCATTTGTAACTAAAACTGTTGCTCATTTGCAGGATCTGTAAGAAGAATGAAACCTTGACTGGAAATACGCTGGAAAGCTGTCGTAATAAATTTGACATAATATGCATGACATGGATGGATAGATCATTGTTTGCCAGGCCTGGCAAATAAAACTGGTGTTGTGGAGTCAGAATTACAGGGGGAGAGAAACATTGTTCTACAAGGCGTGTTTCAGAGAGGAACCAAGTCTGAAGCAGCTATATATTTTACTTGTGCTTAAATTGAATAATAAAAAGGGCTTGCTCAGAAATCTTACTGTGCCTGGGAACACACATTGCTTTCTTTGTTCTTGTGGACTTCTAAGAAAGTTTCTTACTCATAAATGAAGCACCTGCATATCTGTTATTTCTTTTTAATGTTAATAAAAGGTATTTAAGAAGCTGGAGTGAGACCTAAGAAAGCAAGCAGAGAATCAGCTGTGTATTGTCGTACCAGGGAGAGTTTCAGGACAAGCATTTTAAATTTCACTTGAGATATCTTCCTCCCATTCTTGGTACTCTTGCAATTTCCCTGTATGTCTTTGGCAGATTCCTCATTCTCTTTGTCCTGTGTTTTCTAAAGTCATCTCCAGGTCTGATGTTTGCATTTCCAGCTCCTGGAGGACATGAGTGAAATATATAAACTGTATGCAACAGTTCCACTTTGGAGTTTTGTACCCTACCATTTATCTGTCTGCGTCTTTCAAACCAAGATTATGTCTTATTATGTGCACATGTAATTTCTAGCCCAAACCAAATCTGAACAGTTGGATGATATATAGCATTTACAAGTATACAAGCTCTCAGTAAAATACTGCAGCGATGGGTAAAAGGCATGAATTTGAATAGCTGGGAATTGCAGCTTGCAAAAACAGGCTAGAATTTTGAATTTGATAGTAGAAAACAGTGATTTCGTGTTCTGGAGATTTTAGCAAAATATCCCTGGAATGCAGTGCCACTTCTGGCATGCACAGGGCTTGATTCTGAAGCGTGCTGTGGTATTTACACTTTGCTTTAAACAGCAGCTGTGGGTCCATCTCAGCCACATCCAGACTCCATCCATAACTTCCAGCTATGAGATTTAGGGCAGCAGTTTCCCAAAGTTCTGAACTGAACTAGGCTTCAAAGACATCTTCAATCTGTGTCTTTTCTGGGAACAGTTGCATCTCACAAGGGTAAGATGGGCTTTCAGCAGGCAGCTCTGCCCAAACAGGGACAGCTGGAGGACAGAAAGTATTCTTCTCAGAGGAAGTACAGAAGGTATTCTTCCCAGAGGAAGGGCAGATTAGTTTTGGCCCCAACAGTAAGAGATGCAAAATCTAAGCAAGCATGGAAATTGCCCTCATTAAACAGCAAAGCAATTTGCTGAGAACAAGCTGCAGCTGATGACATTTGGGGAGAGGTGAGGTCACTCTTGGGGTGTTGAAAGAAGGAATACACCTATGGAAATGCTCAATGAGCAGAGGCAGGCACAGACTCACTCTCTCTTCCCTCCTGGTGCTGGTGAGGGGCTCTGGGGCCATCGGTGCTGCCCAGCCCAGACAGAACATCATTAATATTCCTGACCTGTGGCTCTGTGCTGCTTTGACACCAAGGAAAATGAATCAGTAAAAAAAGAAGCTTGTTTTTCCTGTTGATTTCTGCATTAGGGAGCATGGTGCGAAAAGCTGTTTTTTACCTTGGAGCAAAATTCTGTGGAAATGTCCAAATGTTCCAACAGGAAGGTTCTGTGTGATCCCCCAGTCTGTGACAGGTGTCCACTCAGCTGGGTCAGGGTGGGCAGCGTGAACCCAGGGCCCTTGGCCTTCCTCAGCCTCATCCTGAGGGATGAGATCACTTTTCCTGCCACACAAGAAGGGTCTAGAGGGGATTGTTGGGCACTGTCCTGTCCTGCCACGCATGGGACTGAGCCTGACCTGGGCACAGGTTCACCAGGAGGTGTGAGAGGAGGCAGCTGAGGACTCAGCAGGGCAGATTCAGCAGTGTGTGACTGGGAGGGTGCGACAGCCAGTGTTCCTCAGGACATTCCCAAGGCTGCTCTCCCAGCTGCAGGGCTGTCAGCATGGCTGTTCAAGCTCCCTGGAGGGTTCTCCTTGGAGCAGGGTGAAGTGCTGAGGTGGCAGCCAGCCCTGCAGTGACAACAGGGACTGAGGCCCTGCTGGCTGCCCAGGAGGATGGAGTCCTGCAGGCAGGAGAGAGCTGGGGATCCTGCCCTCCCCTGGAGACGTGGCGATGGGTTTGGGATCATGACAGTTGTCAGCTCTGCCTTGAGTGTTTGGGAGAGTGGTGCTGACATGGGGCAGATAGGGGGGATGTGTCCCCTGAGCACACAAACAACATTATGGAAGTAGGTAGATCCAGTTTCCACTTCCATGCAGTGCCCAGAGTGCTCCCTGAGCCCTGGGGACAGGCAGTGACCGTGGTGCTGCAGGAGGGAGGTGGGAAATGGAGCCCTTGATGGTGATGTGGGTCTGTCTCTGCCAGGGGAGAGACTGAGCCTCCAGCTCAGCACACAGGCACCCAGTGCTTTCATGCTATTAATGCCCTGTCCCACCTCGAATTTAACTGTAATCAGTTAACGGTGCAATTGAGGACTCAGCTGAGGGAAATCACACCTTTGAGAGGGGATGCAGTCAGGAGCTGGGCTTTGCAGGGTGCGAGGGGCTGGCCAAGCTCTGCAGCATCCAGCCTCCATCTCACAGCCTCCTTCCTTGTTTGTTTGAGGAAAAAGGGTCTGAGTTGGCCACCAGCACCCATTTGTCAGTGCCCAGATCCCAGACACCTGCCCGAGAGAAGGCTGACAGGAGAGGTGGATTTACACCTTTGAAGGTTTCATGCTGCAGGTCTCTCTCCTTACAAACCAAATTTTTGGTCTTACCAGAACCTGGGGGACTAGGAAGCAGCCCAGACTGTTTGGGAAGCCAGAGAATAGCTCCCTTTGTGCTGGGATGAAGGCCACCATCTCACCCAGCTGCACAGCAGACACAGGTCAGCGATGTTTCCTTAGCAGCACCGGCTGCTTCTTGTGTGCCCATGGAAAATTGGGAGAGATAAATGTTTCTGCACTCTCACCAACAAGCTGTGTCTGTGTGGGGATGAAGGTCACCTTGCAACAACTCAGAGCAATTATCTGGAGGAGGTTAGATCTCTGTCCTCTGCCTTTATATTATTCTCATAAGCTGCATTTTTGGCATCACTTAGAAGCCAGGAACATATCAAACCCGCATATGTCAAATGCTATTGACATCAAATACCTTTCATCGAGCCCCAAGCCTCTTGGCGTCTTTTGAGCTCTGCACCCAGGAAAGTGGCTTGTCAGAGATGATTTTTCCAACTGAGGAAGCAAGTAGCATAATGAGACAGTGTAGCTTCAGCATGCACCTTCCAGAAAGTATCCCAACTGCTCAGAAACCAAAACATGAGCCTGAATAGTAATTAGCCCATGAAGAAAGCTGGGGATACAAGGGATGTATGAACTGTATTAGCAAAGCATTTATGGCCCCTCATTGCCATTCTCCAAAAGCATTTCTGTCTGCATTTCCCATTTTCAACAGCCAAGATCACAGAATTATAGAACAGAAGCACAAAACAAAAATCCAAGTGTGTCAAGTGGCACAAGCATGATCGCTGCAGGAAATTACCCAGATGTGCCAGGTGCCCTGCAGATGTGCTCAGCACTCAGGAAAGCCCTTGAGCTGCTCAGAGATCTGTTGCTTCTGGGCTTCACAGCAATCAGGAGGTATTTTTTTCTCCTTCCCAGGCTGGGGCAGCACATGTGGTCAGAGGCAAATGCCCACCAGTTTCTGCAGAAGATGGATTTGCTCACAAATAGCTTTGTTGGGTTTTTTAATATTTCTTCTCCAGGGCAACAGAGGGTGAGCACTGACCCGGGAACATGCAGCCACCAAAACCTCTGACAAAGGCATTTCTCATGTCAGCTCTGAGTTGCCCAGGTGATGGAAGTGCTCAGCTGTACTGAGTTTTGAAGGGTTGCCTGTTATAAAATCTGAACTCCAGAGGGGCAGCCTGGAGAGTTGGATGCTGCTGTAAGAGACTCCATGGGCTAACTGAGATAAGTCAACCTTGCTCTGGACAGTCATAGGTCTCACAATGCCTGAACAACATATATTACAGGTATTTTCCTTTTTTCCTTTTATTTTCCCTTTTTTTTTCCCACTGAATTCACATAGTTTCAATATTCCACACTTTAGTTTTATTCCTTCTCTTCACACATGCTCAGAAAAAATATCAGGGGAAGAGTCTTCATCTTTCTTTCATGGTCATTTTTGAAGTTCTTTATATGGGTTTATTTTCTTACTCAAGCCATGACTCAATTCCACAAGAAGGAGAAAATGCTTTGAGGACTCACCTTCCTCATCCGATGTGATGAGGACTCAATCATTACATTATCCTCTCTAATTATCTATTATCTTTATTAGCTTTAATTTTCCAAGATAAAAAATATGTATGTTTACAAAAGCTCTTGGTAATGCTGGAAGATAAAGTTGGGAAAGTGAATGAGAATTGACATAATTTTGTGGACATATTTTCACAGTCTTTTGTGAAAACATTAATTTATATGAGCCTCCAGAAGAACTTGACTTGGAAAGGTTTTCAGTAAGAAACAAATATTGGAGAAAATTGTATTACTTTTTAGTAATGGCACGCTGGAAGCTGGGCTTCCTCCAAAGAAGTAGATTTAGTAATTAGCACAGAAATTTGTGGATAGATGGTCTTTGAAACTGCCCAAGCCTTAGGCTAAGTCCAAAATGGCTCTGGCCTGCTCCAACCTTGCAGTTGCTCACAGAAACACCCTTTTCATCAGCTAGCACAGAAACCCTGGTTTCCCTCTGCTGCTGTGACCTGTTCATTCATCAAGCCACTAGAAGACACTTTGCCCTTGCCTTCCCCCACTCATCAAAGGTTCTTTCTTCTCTGCCCTCCTCAAAGCCTAAAACCAGAAAGAAATTATGTATTCTCCCTAATTAATGTGGTGATTTTTACAGAAATAATTTATGTCTCCGTGTCCTTCACCGCTGTGAGGCTTCTGTGCTCGTTAGGTAACTCCTTCACTATCTGAAATGTTTGAACTGGTTCCAGTGGTGGCCAGCACTGTGCTATGAACTCCCAAGGGTGGGATGCTGAGGAGATGCTGAATGTCTAGAATTGGTGGAGTCTGGTTTCTGCTGGATCTCGTATGCACTGCTGGGAGAAAAGGGACAGGAAAGCAAAAATCCCAGCCCTGATGCATGTCCAGGGTCACCCAGCACCTCAAACACCACCAGCAATGACTGCTGATTATTTAGAAGATTGCTTTTGTATAAAAGTAACTTGCAAGATCTGACTCAAGCGGGGAGTTGCTAATGAGATGCAGAATGAGCAATAGTTTAGTGGTCTGACACAGTAGAGATTATTGTTGTCCCTATTTCATGCTGTTAGCACTGATTCATCAAGGATTGAGGTGGTGGAGCTGCAGGTCCTTTTCAGATGTGCTCAGAGTCCTTTTTCCCAGGGGATGAGAGGTGTGTGCCCTGACCTGACACAAAATCTACAGTAAAAACCACACATTTCCCGCATCAGCCATTCAATGGGCAGCGCTGTTTAAGCAGCAGTTGTGCTCTGAAACGCTCCTTTAAAGACTTGTTGGATCAGTTATGTTAAAATTGCAGAGCAATAGTGTCTGTAATAGACTTGTGCTGGGAGAGTAACTTGCCCTGTTTAATGTATTCATAGAAAGCCACAGCTGTAGGTTTTGCTTTTATACAGGTCAAGCAGGGGGAATCACTGCTGAATCAATGTACCTAACTCCTCCAACGCCCAAGTTTACAAAGAGTACATTCCTGCTAAAATTTCTATCTGCTTTTTCTGATCAGTCTCACCAGAGCAAATTCGCATAAGGTGAGCCTCTAAAAGGACTGATTTTCTGTTCCCCCTGACTGCACAAGATATTCAAAAATGAATGAAAAAGTGACACCCGTCTGGTTTCCAGGGCATCACATCTATGTCTGCATAAATTCTCCCAGGTCAGCTCAAAACCAGTTCAGGGTTAAAATCTCATCTAGTCACCTAGATTAAAAACTAATTTCTCTAAAGTATATCCTATATTAGAGCCTTTTCATGCAAATAAATAGCCAAGGGCCTCATTCTCTCCTTCTCTATTAGTTGTGCATGTCATGAATTTGAACAGAACATTTTGTCCTGTACTCTAATTACATGCATTGTAAAGAAAAATCTATTCCTTGCATACATATTATTAGGAGCAGTTCGGAGGCACCATTCCATCAGGGCGGCCGTCATGGTGGCTCATCCTGATATTGACAGTTTAATCATTTTGTTTCATAGGAGATTAAAAGTCGTATGATGGCCGTTCCTCTGTGGAGCAGCCAGCGAAGCCAATTGGAGTCAATCTGTGTCTAAGTGCCTTTTCTGCTCTGAAAACAGACTTGCAGTTTACGAAATATATTAGGTAATTATCAGTGGCTATGGAAGAATGATAAAAAAATACTGGCCTGATGGCAGAGTAAATAGGGCTACTGTTAAAAAAAAAAAAATAAAATAACGCTCATTTTGCTCACAGCTGTGCTGCAGCACATGCACATGAGGACTAACTCAGTTGTTTCCTAATGTATTCATGTGCATGATCATTAGCAGCTTCAATTCCCCTCACTTTATCTCACTGGAGAAGGATGGAGCAATTGATACACCAGACAGCCACCTAACACCTACTGCAATTAAAGTTGCCTTTTATCAAAGGAGAGCATCACCTCCTTGAAAAGATGCTGAGAATTTCAATAAACATAGCAAAATATTAGACCTCTACCCTTGTTTATTCTGGTTTACAACAGCCTGAATTAACTTCCCGAGGCAAGATGTGATTTAGCCTCTGTCTTTCAAGGCGCAGCCTGGGAATAAGGAGTGTTAAGCTCTATCCATTTTTGGCTTCTCAGTGTGAGACACGACACGAGGGATTTTTAGAGGACTGGATAATGTTCTCTAAAGATCAGTCCGCTCCAAACCATCACCTGTGGGGCACCATAGATCTCCAGTTGCCCGAAAAAATGTTGATTAATGAAATCCCAATGGATCCTTCACCTCCCCAAGGACAGGATTGCATCCTAAGAAGGCAGCATCTGAAATTCAGTGTGGGTCTCATGTGAATGTAGCTCCAGGGTGAATGTGAATAACTCCGTACCTGCACCAGGTGATAGGGGAGGGCTGCCAGTGTGTGTGTGATATAGAATCTGTCTGTCTACACAGCTGTTGATTCAATTTATTTCCAGTCTGGGACAGCACAAGAACCTGGTTACTTTATTTTTTTTTAAGATCACACAATTTAGTCTTTTTCTCTAGTATGTTTCAGACATGATAAATACCCTGTATCTTCCAATGATGACCTTAAAAGTTGAGAAAGATCAATAACTGTCCACCAAGAAATTTGTAACTTGACTCCCTTGAGTGCTTTTCCTTCGACGGAGCATCTTGAAAAGTGTAAACTAGTGTGCAGTAACTGCCTTGTTACTGTGAGAGTGCTGTACTTGAGGTCACAGATAAAAAAACCCTGAACCAATAATTGATAAAATGTCTTGTCTCTGGCTGCAATTCCACTTGGAGTGGGCAAAACATAATTATTTTTATCTCAAATCTCCCTCTTGGTGGAGTGGCAGGGAGGAACATTTCAGCACAAAAAGGGGAATCAGAACTGTTGAAGGTTTTCACTGTGCAGGTTCGTGGGGTTTTTTGTTGTGCAGTGTCAGGTGTGGATGAGCCAGGCAGGCTCCTGTCCCTGTGTGTCAGCACTTGCTGTCTCTCTGAAGCCATGCTCAGCAAAGCCCTGGCACAAGAGCTTTACAGGAGCTGGGGAGAAGGTTTTATTGCACACTGGATGTCTTCCTGCTGGAAGAAATATTCTGGCTGCAGCTCCTGAGCATTAACCTTTCACTTGGCTAAATCAGCCAGAATTGCCTCTGTGCTGTCAATGTTTGCACATAGGAGTAGCAATTATGAGAGCAGGATCATTCCTACTCTCTAGCAGACTGCAGTCCTTGAGTAAATGAATTGTGATTGGGAAACAATTGGATGCTGGAGATGTTTCTAAGGAGAGCACCTTATTGACATTATTTTCAAACTAACAGGACACATCCTCGCCGTGCAAATATTGCTTTCTTTTGCAAATGTGAAAGAGTTATTACTTACTGCTCTGTGAGAGGACAGACCTGCCACTGAGATAATGGCAACTTAGTGTTTTATTGTGAATCTTTCCACACAGACTCGGTGATGTTTATGATAGCAATTGCATAGACAACCCATTCTTCATTTCCAGTATAACTAAATTACAAGTGACAGCAATATAAAGCATGATATTTAATTGCCTCAATGAACATTGACTTCCTTGAGCACGTATTATGCACTCTCTGGCTGACACTCTCCAGGGGTATGTGTCATTCTGAGGAGCTGCGTTTTGGGGTTCCCAGGTTGAGCCACTGGCAAGAGTTCTGACCTTCTGGAAATGCCTGTTGTGAAGCACTCAGTAAATGGCTTTAAAATTAAGTCTTTCTGGGAAGGTTTTGGACGCTGTTCTCTATTCCCATCTCCCAGGCTGTCTGTGCTCGGTGTAACCTTGGCAGGTTCCAGCGGAGGGGAGGAGGCAGCGTCCCTCCGGCAGGTGGACGGTGCTGCTTTTGTGAGAGTTGTTCTCTCGATCAGTGCTGCACATCCCCGTGGTGAATCCCAGGGTAGCCTGCGAATCAGGAATGTGGGGAAAGCCGAGCAAAGCAAAACCAGCTTAGGGGAGATGAGAAACTCTGTTGTGGGAGGTTCTCAGGAGCAAATTAGCCAAGCATCTGCCACTGATTCGGTGAGAGGATCAGAGGTTCCCTTCCCAGAGCCGTTGATTTGGGCTCTGTGAAAGATCACGCTGCTCCTTCAAGGATTCCTTTCTCTGACAGCAATTCCAAGTAGCCAAAAGCATGCATAAGTGCTAAGAAATACATTTGGAAATTTAGAAATACATTTGCCCTTCTTAACCTGGAGGTCTGGGGATGCCTCTGACGATAATAATCTGCCTGACATATTTGCAATCAGTGCAGCCAACTCCATTTTACAAAAACCTCTGTAAGTCAATGAATCAGGCATATCTCTTATTCATCCCAGACCCTTTAAGCCCTTCTGCAAGGAGAAATTCTATGTATTTGGGAGCCCAAAGCATAATAAAGCCTTCAGCTGTTTTTTTATGAATTGGAAATTACTGGAGCTATAACTTTTAAGAGAGCACTGAAGTTTTAGCTGATGTCCTAAATTATTTAAAATCATATAAAGTGTAGTACCAGTAATTATTTTCAAATTTAAAATGACACTTTTAGAGAATGTGCTGATGATGTCTTATGTTCAGGCTGTGCATGGCATGTACATAACACTGTGCAGTTATAAAACTTTGAGTGGGATCATTTAATAAATTCTGGTGTGTGTTTCTCTGTAACTATACCTGATATAAATATCTGATGTCTATTTATCTATATCAGATAAAGACACACATAAATATCCTAACTGGAAAATATTCCTATGCCAGTTTGTCTACCAAGACCTCATTGACTCTAGATCCACCGTAGCCCATTTTGGCATGTGGATATACAAGATGATTTTATTTCAAGAGCACAGAGTTCTGTAAACGTCCTCTAAGATTTATCTGCCCTAGAGACTGAGTTAGTTTTTGATTGATTTTTAGAGTTCCTGGGTTAAAGATGCTTTAAACTGATAAATCCAGTTTGTAAAAACACCTGAGATCCTATTAGACACAGAAGTAAAACAGAAATAATTTTAAACTGACTGATTTGGTTTTATTGTTTGCAGATTTCTACACGGAAGGGATTTGTCCTTCTCTGCTGCATATGTTCTTGTTTTGGAGAGAACAATTTATTTCTGGCAGAATGGCTGTAGCCCTTTTGGCTGTGTTACTAGTGTGAAGTCCAATCTGAGGGCTGGTGAAGTGCCCAGCACTCATTATTGTAGTTACACAGTTCACCAGTGCATTGTGAAAACTTCGGATGGCGCTAGGATGGCACATTTTTTATCACGAAAATGAGGCATCAAAAATCTCCTGTGTCGCAGACAATGTTCTGTTCTGACTGATGCCTTGCAGTTTTCTGACTTATTTCACTATTTTGTAATTCGATTCTCTGGCTACTGTGTTCTCTTTTCGATTCAAAACAGGAAAGGTTAGAAAGTGGGTGGCAATTTCAAGCAGTCAGTGGGAAGAAAAATGTAGAATTTTTTATCAGTTGGATGTAGATTCACTGATTTGTTGGATTGCTTTGGTTTAGTCAAGGTTGGACATATCTGCTGAGGACATGTTGCTAGAATGCAAACCAAATTCACACTACAGAGATTAGTATCCAGAAAGCTGTAGGCTGAGTGTCTGTGACAAATGTTGTCATGAGGAGGAGAAACAGAAGGAATTCACTGTGTCTGAATTCCATGAGTCTTCAAAGAATATTTTGACCTCAATGCTGTTTTCTTCTCCTTTTTTTATGCTCAAGAGAACTTCATGTTTCTGCAAGAAGAAATAAAGAGATTAATGGATTCAACCTTCTACTGAGTTTTTCATCCTCAGGTTCTGCAGAGCAAAGGGATCATCCACTTGCTACTCAGGAAAGTTTCCTTGATGTAAAAACTACCTGGCTAAACCTCTAAATGTGTGTTTGGAACACTGTGACAGGGTTTCATCCTCAGCATTTCCCCCACTCCTAAAGTGGGTTTGCCTTGGCTGGTTTGTGGAATTAACCTTCTTTTGGCAGCTGTGCTGCTCCATGCCTCACTTGGCTCAGCTGTAAAGTGCGTGTCAGAGGCACAGTGAGGGGGAAAGGCTGGCGGAGAGAGATTGGAGGATTCATTCTTCCTTCGAATCCACCAGGTGACAAAAGATCCACGTCTTTTTATGACTATCATTGGTGTGAATCTTCACATCAATAACACATTAATATTGGGTATAAGCCATGCGCTGTGGGCCAGAGGTGCAGGCAGGTTATTTTTCACAGCAAAGCAATCTTAACTCTGGTTAAGTGACTGTCTGGGCTCGGTTTGAGCATCCTGAGGACAGTACAGAGCAGCAGTTTGCTGGCAGACTCTGATTCTGTGCATTCAGAGCCTTGGTTTCACAGTCTCAATCCTAGCAGCTCCTAGTAATTCTGAATCTGGGAAACCTCTTCCATTTTTCTTCAAGACACCAGTAACTCCAAGCAGAGAAATACACTCAGATTGAAAAATGCTGCTCATGGAAGGAACCTGCGCTATACATTACCTTCTTATTGAGAGAAAGGCCTATATTTGGTTCTGGCTAAAGCTGCTTTAAACGGGCAGCAAAGTTTTCTCTTGTCATGGAGGGACATTTAGTTGGTGCAGGAGCACATTTGCAGGCTTGCTGCGAGCTGTAAGGGACACTTTGGGGTAATTCTGGGGGAGAGAGGCTTACGGCATCTTCGCTTTCCCTGACCAGTGCAATAGATCTCAGTGTAATAAAAGCTGCCCACAGAGGTGGCTCCCACCACTGATCTTGGTGGTTCTTGTCCAGTGGCTGAGTGACAAACTGGCGATGGAGAATTTTATCGTCATTGTCATGGTTCTGCTTGCCATGGCTCATTTCCTTCAAGTTGTATAAAGCCTTAGCTCTAGACAGGCACTCAACCCTGGCTGTAGCTACAATGGTTGATGTCATTTGGCATTTATTTCTCAACATCTTCATCTGGTTGAGGACTTAAAACACTAAAATGATTTGCTCTTTGAAGCACTGACAGACTTGGTCATGAAATCATGTCACATGCCACAAATCCCCTCTGTCAGAGCAGTTCTGCAGGTTATATTCTCTAAAGGTGCATCTTGGGAGTGTGTTAATGCCATCATCAGAACTCCTTCATAGCTGGGTGTGAGTTTTGGGGGGATTGGTAGTTTTTAGGACACTGTGCCAAGGCCAGTGTCCCGTGGGGGGGGAGTGAAATGTGGAAAGACTCACAGGCTGCTCCTGTCCAAAAGGCTGAGCAAACAGGAGAGCAGAGTACAGGCACAAGGAGCCCCAGGGGTCTTAATCAAATGCAAGCAGCTGGGCAACAGCAGAGCTGTAATAAAATCCCTCTTGTAGTCCACTGTATTGAGTGACACAAGACTGTCCTGCCAAACCCAGCCTTCATTTCTCTGTCCCTGCACTCCAAGCTCTTTTGATGTATTGACCAGAAAAAAGCTGCTTCTTATTCACCCCACTTTTCTGTTAGCCTCAGTGCAAAATCACATCACACCGCTACTCCTTTTGTTCATAGCCACTTTTCATTTGCACTTTTCATTTCCATCCTTAATAGAATTAATATTTTTGCTACTGTGTTTTTTGGCAAGAGCCCTGACAGAACTCATTTCTTTGTGTAGACCATGAGTATAATCTAAGTGCTTTCCGTGCATTGTAGGATGTGGCAGTAGGTTTGATTAGCCATGACCATTTCTCTGGGGAGCCTGTTCAGTGCTCCAGCACCCTCTGGGTGAAAAACCTTTTCCCCATATCCAGCCTGAGCCTGCCCTGACACAGCTTCATGCTGTTCCCTTGAGTCCTGCCCCTGGTCACCAGGTCATCCCCTGAGTCCCTGACCCTCCACCTCCCCTTCTGAGAAAGCTGTAGACTGACCAGGTCCTTGGGACAGATGTCTGGATTCTGTGAAGCTTTAGGTGTGGGTATGAAAGCTGGAGGTGTGGAAGGTCCAGTGCAAGGGCTGTAAAGAGAAGGGGAACTTCGTCAGAATAAGGGAACAGGTATGACCTGAAATCATGAAATCCTGGTGATTGAGACCAATGGTAGCACACTTGCTTCATCGGGCAGGATGCTAGAAATGAAAAGACTGAAAGTTCTTACTTCTTGTTTATTTTGCTTGTTGCTTTTAGTTAAGCCAGCAGGAATTGTTCTAAGTAACAATGATCAGCCCCAGTCTCCCTGCTGTCTCCTTGGCACTGCATCATTGTCTCTGCTCTGGGGGCTCTCAGAGGACGCAGCTTTTGCTGGCCACTCGGTCATTTTGATTTGTTACCCCTCAGCTGGGATCTCAGTTTCAGCTCACAGAACTGAGAAGGAGATTTTTAAAGGTTGTATGAGAGCGAATTTTGTTGGCATTTAAATAAGCATGTAATTTCTACAGGGCTTTGGAAAATTTTGCTGTAGCTTACAAATGTTATAACTTTAAAATGCCAACCTGATTGTAATTATAATGCCCCTTTTTCATGTAAGCTGCAGAGGAAAATAATTCAATTTAATAAAATCACTCACTGTTTAAACAAATGGGAGAGTAATTAAATGTAATGGATACTGTGGTTTCTGTACCAGTCTATGAAGTCTCTAACGAAATCTGCAACTCCATCGTGAAGCAATGACAGATTAAAAATGAAAAAGAAAAGAACAGTAGTCATTACTTTTGTGATCTTCAACAAAAATGTGCTCTGCTCCATCTGCTAGTTCTGCAGCTGTGGTTAACTAATAAACAGTATTCCCAGCCCCGCACTAACTGCATTTGATGTGGCTGGTGCACAAACAAAGATGTCTTGGCAGAATAAGGTGCTATATGATTTGTTAAAGAAGAGCAGCCCTTTCAGTTCTAGGTTCAACGGAAGCAAAGGGGAAAGCTTTACCTTCGACATATGGAAAAATAAACAAGCCAAAAAACATTTTACTCACAATTTTCTGAAACTGTAAAACATAGTACAGAGTAACAGTAAGAACGTGCTCAAGGTTATGAAGACATCAGCTTTAAGAGCATCCACAAGCTGTAGTTTTCATTTTCCTTTCCATTTCCAGTGGCTCTATCGGGTAAAACCAAAGACACCCCTGAAATGCTTCAGAAAATTTCTCAACTTCAAAACCTTCATCCTGGGTCTCTCATCGCTCTGGGTGGAAGGCAGCTGGCACAGAGACTGCTGTGATCTGAAGGAAACAGAGCTGCCTTTGGCCTCTTCCCTGCTTGCTCCATGCTCACAGCCTCAGTGGAGCTCCCGAAATTGTGGAGCCTGTGTCCAGGAGCCTTGCTGAAAGGTGGTCTAGACACATGTGAAACCCATTGAAAGCAAAACTTCAATCCCTTGAGTCTCTGCTACAGTGCTTCTCACCATGTCGAAATTTCTAAGGAAGTGATTGTTTTTCAGAGATTTTACCTCCCACAGCCTTGACAGGAATCACAAGTAACATATTACTGTAAAGCAGAATCTCTTTTCCACTTGGGTCAGATGGGTATTCTGTAGTTCAATCTTAATTCACAAAGTTTAAAACGCTTGCATGTCTTGGTTCAGGGACACACCAGATATGCAGGTGGAAGGTTTCTCCTACTGTTATGCACGGATTGAAATGGGCGGCTTCAGAAGTTAATTACTCTATTGTTGTCACAGAGTTGTGCCTGAAGCATCAGTGAGATTTTCTCCTCGCTGGCAGATATTGTTCTGCCAAAGTGGCTGTGAGTCATGCTGGCAGCCACAGCGCTGGTTCAAGCCTGGCACAAGGCTTTGAAATGCTGCCTTTGAAATGAAAGGGAAAATGCTTCTCGCAGAAAACTGCTCTGTCTGAAATACTGCAGTGCTGGCAACAGGAAAACGAGGAGATGTAATTCTGCTGTCCCTTGCATTCATTCTTTAACCATACAAACCCAGAGAGAGAGAATTTATGTAGGACCTAGTCTAAACGGAGATTTTGGTATTTCTTCCGAGAAAGAATGATCATTGCCATCCTCAGAAACCAAAGTACTTACACTGACCCAGCTACATGATGAGTCGTGAATAAATATTTGTTAGTACCTGACAGAAGTGGATAAGGGGCCTTTACCCCTTTTTGTAGAAGAGGTCGAACTGAAACGGGGGACAGGGGGTGACCAAGGTAAGGGAGGACCAGGTTCTGGTGCTGGCTGTCATTGCTGCCAGTGGCAACAGCAACCTGAGGGCATTTGTGCCCCTCCCCAGTTCTCCGGGGCAGGACTGCCTTGAGAAAACTCTGCTGCTTTCCCTCCCGAATGCTTCATTAATCTCCAAGCCTTCAGCTGCTTACACCTGATTTTTTTTTGCCTTTCTGAATAGCTTTATCCAGCTCAGTGAGCCAAGACATGTTTAGGACCCAGACCGCAGCTCTCGGGCTCTCTCTGGGTGCACAGAGATCCCCACGAGCAGACCCTGCCTGAGGTGACAGGGCCTCAACAAATACAGATGACTTTGAAATCCTGAAATTAGGAGGCAGATGGGGAGAGCTGTGCCTATAGAAAATAAAGGCAAGCTGGGACGTGTTTATATTTATCGATATATAAATACCAAGATATAAATGTATATAGATATATGCAGCACAAGCCTACACAGTCACATCAGGCCTCGGTTAGTTTGTAAATTGTGAGTGAACCTCAGGAGGGCCCAGCTCCTTGGTGAAGTACATCCAGTAAATTTACATCAGATGAACACACAGCCCAGAGCCTTCCTTGGGACACAAAATGGAAAAGCAGAGAAAAGGAGATCGGCCTTTCTTCTCTTATGAGTTTCTCTCTTTTGATCTCTCAAATGTAAAATTACAGCTCCTCCAATACACTAAAAACTACCCCACAGATGAGGCCACATTTTTGGTCCATGTGGCTCCTGCAGCTGTCATCTGTGCCTCCCCAAAACACATCTCAGAGGATCCAGCCTCCTGTTTGTAAACAGCACAATGATAAAGCTAATCTGGAGGAATGCGCAAATGAACTGTGTTCTGTTCAGCCAGGAGCTTGCTAATAACTTTCTAAAATTGTTCCCCAGCATTAATTGAAATCATAAATCCCAATCACATTCAAAGCATAACTACTGTGTGCCAGTGGCTCACTTCAGTTCTTAATCACGCTCTTCTGGGGAATTTTCTTGCTGCTTCTTCCTTCCCTCAGGAGCAGCCATATTTATTATTGCAGTTCAAATACCTGGAGATATTTCAGTTGAAAAGCCATATAACATCTCTCTAAGCATGTCAATACGTGTTCAGCTTAATATGAGTGTCTGTGCCATTCCCACTGGAGAAAAGGAAAAAATGTCAGGGAAATATATTTAACTTGTTTCTGCACAGAAGCCAGCAGATATCTTGTATCTAAAGAATATTTAAATTCTGTTTTGTTAAGACAGGATACTTACATTATACAGTGGAGCAGCCAGGAGGTTATAGTCTCCACTAGACAATTTGCCAGACAAGAAAGATGGCTTAGTTGCAATGTTGACAGCTTTATTCTTGTGGCTTTGGCAGAAAAATAGGCAAAAAGATTGCAGAGGCGGCAGGATAGAATACAACATGTAAGTTCAGAAAAATATTAACTGGTTGTAAAATGAGTGGGTGGATGCACTAAAGGCGGTGGCATTTCAGTTATATAACAACTTATTGCAACATTTTTTATGGCCAAATTATGCTCTTTTTCTGTGCTGTAATTTTGCATCTGCTGCCCAGCTCCAGTGGAGAGGGACGAAATGTTTATTTGGAAGGAGAAAAGGGCAGTAGCCATTCATCATTTTCCCCTGAATCATCCCACTGGTCTCAATGAAGATCCCCCTGAGAATTGTATTCTATTTCTAATATATTATACACTGTGATTTTACAGATCTGCTTTTATTTCCTTGAGCAGCCACTTGAATAAAGCCCCTGCAAACACCCCTGACCTGGATGTGGGTTTAGGAGCTATAATGTGCATGCTGAGTGTTGGGCACAGCAGGGGAGTGGGCATGCCAGTGTGGTCTCCACAGGGAAAACCAGGGGTTAGCATCATCATCTTTCTGGCTGATGAAGACCAGGCAACCTGGTGCACCTCCACAGCCATGTTCTTGGGCCATCCCATTCTCCTGAGCTTGACAGAGCCAACTCCCTCCGCAGCCAGAGCAAATTCAAAGGTGTGTGTGTAGTGGTGGTTGTACTGAAGGGCTTTGTTCTCTTGTTCTGCATGTGACTCTAAACCAGCTTTTCTGAGCAATCCCTCGTGCACATCATGAGGGACCTTCCTGGCACCATGGTCCCTACTCTAAAGAGCATTAGGCTTGAATAAAAGGAAAGAAAATAAATGTGATTAGTCCCAGTTCAGAACTGGGAACTGATGCGCATTTTCCTTTTCTTCTCCTTTTCACAAGTGTGGAGGCTTTTAGTGGAGGACCCTTGGAGCAGCTGTAAAACTTAATGGGGAAAATTGTTTTGTCTGTGCTGCAGCTGGGACCCCCAGAAGTAAATGTTATACACTGAGTAAACAGGATCTTGGAGCACTCCATGGCCCAGTCTGCTGCACCGTGCAATATCCAGAAGAATAATCTCTACAGCCTTGGAATGAGTCTAAGTTGTTACCCCAAGTCCAGGACTTCCAGAGCCACCAGTACCAGTTCAGTCCCCTGGGCCTCTCTTGGTCCCCTGGAACTCAATCTTTAGCTTCTCAGTGCTACTTAGTGCATCCAGTCTGATCCTCTCAAGATCTGCCCTGTTTTCCTGGGATAAATTGAATAGGAAAGGCTTTCCAAACAAGAAAAAATGTATACATGATTTGGAGGGGGTGATGAAAACCCCTTTGTGGTGAGATAATTCAGAGTTTTGTAACTTAATGTTAAGAATTCCCTTTAAATTGGGTCACAGAGGTAAGTGTGGCAAACCTGAAGACCTTAGACAAGAGCAGGGTTTTAATCACCTGCTCACTTGTGATTAAATGGTTGCACACATTCCTAAATCCAAGAGGTGACAGCCTAGACAATCTCCTCGAAGATGCCGTGTTTTTCTGTCTCAAGGATTTGAAGGTTATGTGGGAATTCACTGCAGCAGGCATAGGTAAGAAATAATGGAAGAACCAAGGTTCAGTGACCACCACAGGAGAAAACAACAGAACCACCACCACGGGAAAAAGGGAATGAAATATGGAGACCAGGGGCAATTTTTACTAAAAACTGAAGACTGATGAAGAAAGAAACTAAAATAGAAGCTTGAAAATTTTCAACAGCGTAAGAGAACATACCAAAACCAATTCCTACAACTAGAGAGAAGGGTCTGTCTGCTTTGATGTCTTCCCTATAGCTCCATTCCCAGGAGAGTGGGGGCCTGGTGAGGAGACAGCTGATGGGGGATAGCTGTCTAGAAAATAGGTTTGTTTTTCCCTGTGGAAAACATGGAGCTTTTTCTCTAAAACCAAAACATTTTTTGCAATTCAAAGAGACAAAATATTTCCAGTATACTTTCAGTGGAAGAATTTTGGTGGGTTAGAGATAAATTTTTGTTAAGAAGAATCATACAAAAATGTTTTCAAAAAAATAGCGACACATCCTCTGGGAGCTGAATTACTGACAGAGTAAATAGTGAGAAGGGAGCACAGGTTTCAAGGAGCAAGAGCACCAAAGGTCATTTTCCTGGTGCCAATCTCCCTGATATCATTCCAGCCAACCACCTGAACCAGGTTTTTCTCGATTACCATTAGATTTTTATAGCCTGGATCAAACTTTTTTACTGAGCTCTTCTCTATGTTTTCTACACCAGTGTTTTCTGGTTTGAACATATTTCCACTGCATGAACATTTTATTTCCCATTTTTACCAGTATGCTGTGTGCAGTTTGGCTTAGAGAAACTTGTTTTTTCAATAAAACATCTATAGAATGTTATTACCAGACATTTAATGGAGCGTTTTTACAGTGATGGAGTTTTGTCAGAAAAGCAGCAATTGATTATGTCTGTGTGTAAACCTGATGGCTGTGAATACTTCTGCCCTGTCACAAAACAAAAAGAGCATTTGAAGTTCTCTGTGAGGTAAACTACTCACAACAATGGATATTTAACAGACATATGGGCTTGAATTTCTCCATAAAAACCTCAGAAAACTTTCAGGGAGTATTAGAAATTTTTTTCCCCTCCATTCATCTTCATGCAGCTCGAGCGTTTGCTGTGCAGTTGGTATAATTTTTTAGCAGTGTTCAAGACCAATTATTCCCATGGGACCGTTTTCCCCTCAATTATTCTGTGGGTGTCCAAAACAAAAGAGGAAAAAATATTCTATAACCAGTGAAGGAAGCTGACCTCGCCAGGTGTGACAGGAGTACCTTCCTTCAGGGGTTATTGTGCAAGCACAGGGATTTCACTTTTTACTCCTGTGCCTCACAAAGATTTGTTCCTTTACTTGTACCTGGGACAGGTGTGCATTGCACCTCCCCTAGCTACAGTGACAGGACATGAAGGAAAAAATGAAAGGATAAAGTTTGCTCATGGAAGGAATTTGCCTACCTGTGCCCTAATCTAAATGGGGTTGACTGGATCTTTCATGAATTTACAGCTATTCTGAAGCTGTAAATTCTGGGATTCTGAGATTCTGAGATGCTCAAGGAGCAGAGTAAATCTAACCAAGAAAATCTCTGGAAGCCCCCATGTGGGTCAGAAGCTTAGGCCAGCTCCCCATTCCTGAAATACTTTGGTACTTAGTCTCCATATTGTAAAAATATGTGAAATAAGCAAATAAGTTACACCGCAGTGCATGTTCAGAATTTTCTACATACAGCAACACAGAGGAAAATGTGTCTTTCTGGCTTTTCTGTAGAGATATTCAGTACCTTTCTCATGTCTGCAATGGTTTTAAAGCCGGGACTTGGGTTAAAAACCTCCAAATCAACTTCATGCAAAGATTTCTGTGTTTTGCATGAACCCCACCCACTGAAAGTGCTCTGCTCAGAATGTCTCTGGGTTTATCCCTCCCCTGGTTTTGTCTTTTTTCTATCATGTTATCAGTCATACCCGACATGGCTAAAACCAGGATTATCATGAAAAGAAGGCACCGGGTAAAGAGTATTTTAAGGAAAGTGGACAGCAATGCAGGAGAACAAAAAAAAAAGG
Source organism: Melanocharis versteri (assembly GCA_013397845.1). NCBI lineage: Eukaryota > Metazoa > Chordata > Aves > Passeriformes > Melanocharitidae > Melanocharis > Melanocharis versteri. The sequence continues at coordinate 647,935 of VZTG01010059.1, read as the reverse complement.
ATAAAAATCTTTTCTATGCAATTCTTTCCAGGGTTGTTCACTTGGAGTCCCTGGGCACTGTTGCCATGTTTGCTGCATTTTTATAGAAAAAGGGGTGTTTGCACTGTGAGCTCTACAGCACTGGGAGGGTGGAGAGCTTTGGTTTCTTGGTGTTTGTGATCCCAGCTCACGACTCAGGGGAGACATTTTTGCTCCAATGACCTCTAAGCTGCCTTTAGTTTATTGATTGGCTAATAGGGAAAATTGATTTTTAACTAACTCACCAGTTTTTAGACCTGAACACAGTTGTCACTTCCAGTAAGGGTACTTTACTACACCATATAAGTTGTCTCAGTCATCAATTCATTCTGGATGCTGCAAAAGGCAGGGATGTGCCAAGAGGTTTGGCAAGGAGCCCAGACACAGAAGAGTCCATAGATAAAATGTGTTTAATATCATGCCTGTCACACGTGCTCTGGCATTGGCAGAAAACAGCTGGCTGTGCCAAAGGGGTGATAGGCTGAAAATCAGGAAAGGCAAACTCAGGGACTATCAGAGGAAGATAACAGAGGAAGAATATTGGAGAGACATTTCTGAAGTGAAGTGTCTCACTTGAAGGTCAGACATTCTTGCCCTGAGACCTTCAAAGCTGAAGTGAAGAGGTAGCTGGAGATGTAATACACACAAATACTGGTCTGAACTGGACCTATTCCAATTTCAATAGCAACAATCTGAACTGAAAGATTTCACAGGTAGAACCGTTGCATCATATTTCATAAAAGTCCTCCTGCAAGATCCAAGTTCAAGGTTCCAAGTCTCAGTTCCTTGCTTGTTCTCATCTCACCTGCATCCTTGGGAAGTGCCAGCCAAGCTGAAGAACAGGGTGACTGAGGAAGAAGACACTATTTGTTTTTGTGTTGTTGTTTTTATTGTTGTTTTGTTTCCTGGAGAAAAAAAAATTTAAAAGGAAAGTCATTTTGGCTTCATCTGAAATAACCAGTTTGCTCAAAGCAGTGTATGTTTATCTTCAGGCTGTTTAATCAAAACAAACCATTAAATTTTACAGGAAAAAATGCAGTCTTGAAATAGAAAATGAAGGAGCCCCAGCTAGAGATGACAGAATGAAACACGAGAAGACATTTTTAAGAAAAACACTAGAACTAAAGATTCCAAAATTTTCAGAAACATCTTTTTTCTTTGTTAAACTGAAAATATTTCTCTGTGAAAAAGCAAACGGGTGAGTAGCTCTGTGCCCTCCTTTCAAACTCATTTTGAAAGAAATTTTCATGTTCTATGTGAATTTAATATATGCAATTCTTCTTTATCTGCTTCTAGGCTCAGTGTATAAACATTAATGTATTTTAATTAACATAATGACATGAATAGCTTCAATTATTTGATTGGAAGTGACTTGATTGTTTAGGATAATGGCAAACTTTGCTGGGAAGGCTGTTGCTACTCTGGTAAGTTCAGTCCGTGGAGCAGCAGCTGTGCCAACCAACCACTTGGCATCATAAATATCCTGGTTTGCAGGACCCCATCTCATAGCTGGGTGTTAAAATGTTGAAATCTATAGGTGATCTGGGACATATCATACTATCACTAGGTGCTAGTATGGAAATTACAGGTTAAATTTTGCACAGTTCCTTGAAATGAACAGTAAAATATGTGAGGATGTACTGGGAACTAAAACAACAACTACTGATTTGGGACATCCATATAATGCGAGTTTAACTTATCTGGTGTGGCACCCCACAAAATCCATAATCATAAAAAACCCTAGGCCCTCCATCTTGGTTCAGATACTTTTGTTCCAAGCACAGACATTTCCTGACAAACATTTTTGGACAGATTTTTTCCTCCGTACATCTGAGCTGCGTCTCCTCTCATGACAAACAAGACTGTGAGCTGATAAAAGCCAATCTGATGCAGTGCAGCCTGGTGCCACAGATGAAAAGCAGCAGATGAAAACATCTGAATTTGATGAAAATCCTTCAGCAGGATAACTGGGTGTCATGCAAAGATGCTGCTGGGAGGGACGGAATGTTCGAGCCTCGGTTCACGGTGGCAAAGTCAGAGGGTTACAGAGATCATGGTCCAGAGAAAGGGTCACGGCACCCTTTCATTTATACATTGGCACATGCTGAAATTTTCATTCTTCTGTGTTTTTTTCTCCTTTTTCTTGGTCTGTCAGCTGCACAGAATTCAAATTGAAACATCTTGTTGAGCTCACAGCTAGACTGCTGTTCTTCAAGAGACGGAAAGTAAAGAAAGTAACAAAGCTCTGAAGTACTCTCCTGGCTTTGGACCACATCTCAGCCTATAATTTGTGAACACAGGGGCCTGCAAATGAGGTAAAATCATATAGCAAATGTCTACAGGTAGGATGCGGTTCTATATTTACTTACAGCTGTTCTCAAATACACATGCTGGTCTCCACCATGGAAAGTGTGTGGCTCAGTGTAGCTGGCAGCATGGTGAATTTTAAAGGATACTTTTAATTGAAAGCTGTAGATTTTGATTACAGATCAGAAATTCTGCTGTTGTTGTGTACTCCGCAGTATTCTCTGGGGGCTGAGTGGGAGTGCAAATGTGTTACAAGAACATTAAAAAGTAATGTCTTACAATTGTGTCACACAAAGGAAAACTCCATCTCATTTGTTGATAATTTTGAGAATATGTTACCTCTGAAATTGGACATAAATGCACCTGCAATCTGCACGCATTGAGTGCTCCCTTACTCTGCAGGAATCCCACTTATTTCTGTGGGACTACTTAAGAATGATAACACTGATCCCTGGGTGAGGAAAAGAGCCTGATTTTACTCGGAAATGCAAACACTGACTTCATCACTCCTAGCTTGTGCTGTAGACAGATGCGAGTTTACTAAAGGGAAGCAAACATCCAGCCCAAGACGTTCCTTTTAATCTCTTATCTGCATTTCTTTCTTGCTTTTCTCTGATGTTTAAGGGTGTTTTGTGCTCTTTGTGTGAAGCGTTGCCCCCTGCCAGAAGCAATCAGACATGTAATAGACTGTGGGCAGCTTAGCTTAGCTCGTTTCTCAAGCCTCCAAAAGGCATCAAAAACTGGCTTTTTAAAAGACGTGGTGTTTACTTGCTGGTTTAGTTTGTTCTCAATAATTTATTACTTACTAATGTCTTTTTGGTTTTTTTTTGTCTTGCTTATTCTCAGTGGAGGGAGCTGGATGTTACCTGAAGGCAATGGCTACTGTGAGGATGTGGAGTAAAGACCCCATAATGGTTTAGCCATTAAAGCCTGGAGTTTCAGACTTTGGGTTTGCATCATTATCTTTTCTTTTCCATGAAGAAAATATCTATTAAATCCATCTAAGTAGGCAAATGAGGAAATAACCAATTTTTTTTCTTAGACGAATATTCTTGATTTGTGATGTTTATTAGAGTTTTGTGCTGAATTTGAATCTGCAGCTTCATTTAAAGGTGCTAAATGCTAAGAACTGTCTGATTTATTACCTGTGTGCTTTCTGTCAGAGGATCACCACTTTATTTTTTCATGCTAAGGAAAGAGAGTTTAAAATTGCATTTTACAAAAGACCATTGAACAATTTTAGGCAGGATCACTGATTAACTGGATGGTCTGCTCTTCTGAGCTCTTGTTAGTACTGACTTGAAGTTTATATAGTTCTAGGCTCTGAATCAGTATGCAAAAGTCAGAGATTTATTAATGTTCACCAAACCATGTTTATATTACACCAACCTAGCCTATATTCCTAGTGACAGCCCTGCCTTTCTCCATGGGCCAGGCCTGGCCATAGTTTATAAGAGAAACACTGTTAAAATAATTTATGTTATTTTGATTTCACCAATTTGATAGATTATACATTGCAGTGTCTACTCTGCAGCACAGCTGAGCTACCAGCAGATACTGTCCTCATATTCATATTGCATATATATGTGTGTGTGTGTATTCACATGTAATTTTTTTCTGTGTTCTATTTATACCTGTTGTGTTTCTCATATTTCGCTCGTTCCTTTTTGTTAATTATGTGGCTGTTGCATTATAATGAACTTGTGTTTCGGCATCTTTTACAAGAACACATTTTCTTGCGCAGCTGTTTCTCTAAAGGTTAGAACTCCTAAATCTTATTTTTCATGTCCAGTGTTCTGAATTCAGATGTACAGAGAAATACATCTCTGCTGGAGAAACACTTTGGCCGTGATTTTCAGTTTTCACCTTTCTGTTATTTGCCTGTTCTCATTGACACTCAGAGTCATGGCTGGAATATCTGGCACAAACTGAACAGCAGTCCCCCTGAAGTCTTTATCTTTGTTGTCTCTTTCTACCTTCAGCATTTTGATCGAGCCAGTTTATGCATCCTGAAGGCAGAAATCCCTTATGGAAACATTTCACTTCAGCTCATTCGTAATAGGTATTGATAAAACCTCTCGTTGTCTCTCCCAGGATTCAAAGAGCCCCTGCCTTTACCCGGCAGCATCTGCACGAGTTCCCCTCTCCACCACATCTGGGGAGTGCTGGGGTTATGCATAATGCAGGAGTGGAGCTGTGCCTGGGCTGGGTCCCTGCAGAGACCTCACAGGTGCCTGTGCTGGCCTGCCCAGGGCAGCCCTGGGAATCCATTAGGCAGCTGCCTGGCTTATCACTTTAGAAACATTTTAGGAGGGTTTAATATCCTGAAATTAAGCCTCTCTTGCTGCTTGCTGAATTCTCGCTCTCCAAGAAACTCAACCTAGGTGGAAAATCCTAATAAACCCAAGTTGCAGGGATCTCCTTTCTCTGGAGCAGGCAATCTCTGTATCTGTGCAGCTCTGTATTTGTGGGCTCAGTTTTACTGGTGTTCCATCAGCACTTCATCCCCTTTGTATTTCTGTTGTTCCAGTCTGGCATTCAAGTACTTCCTCCAGCAGATTAATTACACAATATCAAAGAAATATCAAAGAGGTTCCTCTAAATCCAAAGTACATGTTTTAACCTAAAGTGAATACATAACATTCCTTCTGTGTTTCTTTCTGTATACAAATGTGCTTCCTACTCAGAAGGATTTTAATAGGTATAGTTGTATTTATCATCTTGGTGCAAAGTTTTGATTTGGCAAAGTGTATTTAGACCTTCAAGGTTTTTTTGTTGAGACAAACACAACATGTAATAACATCAAAGCAACTTCCACAAGAAGAACTTCACTGGATTCCTGTCTGGAGTATAAAGGGTGCCAGGAAGTGGTTTCAGTCTGATTTAGTGAAAGGTCATACTTGTTCTTTTCTGACAAATAGAGACTTAAATTCAATACAGAAAATTACCTTCATTGCTCACACTAAAAACCCCTTGTGTCTGAAAATGTCTTGAAATCTGAATAAAAACACAGTCCACCAAAGACTGGAGCTGCAAACTGAAACAAACATCTGCTAGAACTGAAGGACTGTTCCCATCACCTCATCTGCAAAACCCTGTTCTCTCCTTTATTTCTAAGCCATGCAGGGACCTCAAAAACAAGTCCCCCATGACTGCCCCCAGAGAGAATCTGTCTGTTTGAAGGCTGGCACATTTTGGCTCTCTGTAAACTGTGGGGGTGAACTCAAACACCTCACCCAAACCTCTTTCTCTTCCCATCCTTCTTCAAACCATGGCCCCTGTTCAGAGCAGGGTATTGACTCTGGTTTGATTCGACACAGACTTAAGGGGAAGCCAGAACAGGTCAGACAATACCATCAGCACTACAAAAGCATCATCATTATCAAATCCCAGTTTGGCAAAATCTGCTTATCCCCTTACTGGGTCCTTGTTTGCCCCTGGAGTGTGTCTGGAGCTCACAAGAGCACAGTCCTCATGCCAAATGCTTTCTGCCTCACCTAGCACCTCCTGTAAAACTTTTCTCTTGTACCACAGGAATGCAGCTTCTCATTAATAAAACAGCTGCATTGTGGGTGAAGGGGGAGATTACTCTGATACCACGTCTACACTGCTGAAGTTCAAGTGATATAACTAGAGGTCTCCCTCATTTACCATGCTGCTCATAAGGGCAAAACCCGAAAGAACTCGGAGTTTGTTTCTGACATGGAAAAGCCAGAGTCTTAAAATAATAAAAATGAGTCTTGCCAAACAACCTCTAGATGGCTCTTGAGGCTTGCTTTGTCAATTAGCAAGCACCTGAAACAAGCCTGCATCCGTCTAGAAAAAGATTTTCCTATTAATCTATTACTTCTTCTTGCAAAAGATGAAACCCTGGAGGTTTCTGCACACAGTTGGAAAGCTTCCCTTGGTTTTATCAAAAGCAGTGAGACCCCCTCAGCTGAAGAAAGGAAAAAATGTTTGTTGTCTTTCTACCCAGAGAGTCCTGACTGTGGATTCCACTCGTGCATATTCTGCTGTAGTTGCTTCATATTTATTCCCTCAGGTGTGCAAATTACCACTTTTGATTGAAGCTTCTCTGGTAAAAAAAGGAACAGCCTCCCATTTCCCTAAGCAGAACTGCTTGTAAGCATCCAATTTACCTGTTTTTCAGAAATTCTGTTTGGAGGAGTACATCCCTTTTTCATATTGCAAAGGGCATCTGGTGTTTATCGCTGATTCACAAAGGAGTGGGGAAGTAGGGTGAGGAGGGAAGGAGGAAGAACCTATTAAGGATTTTGAGGCGAATCACATTGTATCAATCCATGATCCATGCTTCATCTGAAACAAATCCTCTGAGTCACTCGCTGCTCAAAGCATTACTGAGAAGATCACATTGGATGTGATACCTGTAATCCAAAGGGCCCCAAACTGGGGGGTAAAATCTGTTAGGAACTTGGATCTGTCAGACAAAAAAACATTTGTACCAAAAACTGCAATGCACAACTGAGAGCTCACATGCCTCCTACAGAGTTTGCTCCAGCACAGGAACTAGATATTTCTATAAGCCAGATGTGGTAAGAGTTAGATACTTAACTTCACTACTAACTGCTTGTAATTAATTTCTCTTCTGGACCAAAATTTCATCATTAAAATTCTAGGGCAGAGCAAATATTCCTCCCTCCCTTGACCAGATAAATGGTCAAAAATATTAAAAAATATACTTGCACAAATTTGTAACATTTAGTTGGAAAACCTAGTAGTGCTTTCAAGATAAAGAAATGTTTAAAAATGCTGCCTGCAAAGCAAATATATGTGTGCTTCTTCCCTTATGTAGTAAGAAATTATACCCTGTTTACTAACACACTGAGGTACTCCAGAACTAAAAAAACAATGGGTTGCTTTAACATTAACCAAGGACCATGCAGCAAAGAATTCAATGCATTCTTTGTTGCAAAGGTTAATATCTTTGTGGGTTTTAAATTAAGAAAACCTGTAAAATATTTATAAGATTAAATAAAATATAGAAGTGGCCAGAAGAGACAGTTACAGTAATTTCATATAGTTTTGGGGGAAGAAATAAAAAAATGTATCTTTATCCATCAAATGTTCCACTTCAGTCAGAGGGACAGATCTTTGGCTGCAGCTCAGCTGCTGTCCACAGTGATGGAATGTGCCTCTGGACAGTAATGAGGGACACACTTTTCCCCTATGGATATACCTATACACTGTTTGGCACAAAATCCATCTATAGGACTCTCCTTTTTTGGAAAACTTTTAATGAGAGGGCTCTTTTTGAACAAAGAGGGATGCAGCACGTGACCACCTTTCTATGCTTGGACTTCAGCTCCCATCCACCAAGCAGCCTGTGTCTTTTGTTATTTAGGGCTGAATATGCTGAATGTAAGGAAACATCACAAAAGATACTGATAAAGAAATCAAACTCATAATCTGCATACATGTTTTGAGATAAACTTGTTCTGGATTATCTCCAGCTGGGAATGCTACCCAGGCTGAGCTGGGGGCAGCTGTCTGTGCTTAAAACTGAAATTCACATTGGCATCAATATTTTGGCTTTATCTAAAAAGCATTGTGCCTTGCTGAAACATGAGTAGGTGTTTCATTCTTAAAACAGCACACAGGATTAGCCAGCAGATGCTCACCAAGAGCAGAATCTCATTTTTTCAAACACTGGGAGAACTGTGTGCCTGGGACCAATTTATAGAAATTCACTCCAATGTCACATTCTTTTATAGGTTATATAAATAGGTATGAAAAAAAATCGTGTAACCACAGAGCAATAACATGACCTGCAGATTACAAGGTAATTAAACTTGAGGCTACCAAGTACAGTGCTCCAGGAATAATTCAGCTCGTGGTGTGGGGAGCTGAGATGTTCTGATGTTTCTTGCTAATGCAAAATGAATCAGCATTGGGAGCTCCGACCTGCCAGGGCTAAGGAATTAACGGGTTCCCTACCTGTATCTTTCACTCCTGAACACTCCTGATGACAATCTAATTTGGAAAGCAGCAATAACCATGTGGTAACTGTCTTTAAGAGGCACTTACTATGTCATTTTATGGTCAGTGAAATGATGGTGTAACTGATTTGAGGCAAACTGCCTTCATCAGGTGGCTGTCACCTCCACAGAGACCCGAGTGCATTTTGCTGCTTTTTGGTACAGTTGGTTCCTGCCTTGAGCCAGGTGTAAAGGAAATGTGAAGAGCTATTTGATAAAGGATTTAGACAAGAATTAAGCTGTGCTGTTAATTTCTAGGTGAGTAATCCAATCTCTTCCTCTCGTTGCCCTAGGAAAAAAGATACTGGAAGTGAGTGTTTTGGAACATAAAGATGAGCTCCCACAAAAGGAGGAGCTGGATCAACATAGATATATCACTCCATTTGGTGAAAAATCCTTCTTGTTTTTCACTTCTGACTTGCCTCTGGTCAGGGGCAGAATGAAGAGATGAGTCCAGTTAAAGTAAAATGAAGATGAAGGTGATTACACTGATTTGCTGTGATGTGCTCCTAGCTCGACTACATTTCATTGATTAACTGACAATTTAAATAAACAGCAGTGCAGGCAGATGGCATTTAAATAAGAAGTGTTTTTTTAAACTTAAAAATGTGGAGTCTTTTTGATTGTAAATTGCTGATAGCGTGTGTTTGCTCAGGCTACAGCACTTGGTGCTGAAGTCACTGCTTTATGTCCACAACACAAAGTAATGTTGTCTTTCACACCTTGACTCAAGAACAGCCAGTGGCCAGGTTTTTAACTCTCCCCAAACTCAATGAGACTTAAATGAGTTTTAAGTGCTCTGCTGGCTGCAGGTGTTCCCTCTAACTGGGGCAATGGATATTTTTAGCTTTTTCATTGTTTATATCTTTGTCAATGTGTCCCTGAGAACAGATGAGAGCATTCAGTGCGCTTCCCTCCATGCAATCCTAAGGATACATTTAGGGGAGTGCTCATGAACTCCTCCCCGAAGATGAAGTGGGGCCTCTGCACATTGCAATTATTAATCTTCCACAGCTGGATGATTTCTGCTCTAGCTTTGAACTATCACTCAGCTGTGCTGGTGGAGGCTGAGTGCCTTTCCCTAAACCTTGCAGCTGTAAATGTCAAGAATGTATAAACCCAGGCTGCAATCTGCAGTTACTTGACAACTCTTACAATTAAAAGTCAAAATAATTTTGATATAAGTGTATCAGAAGCTCCTAGCCTGAATGAGAGTATTCTTACTAGTAAAATCAGACAGTCTGCATTTTGAAAGCTGTTCCTAGACTCTATTTAAACACTGGCACTTCCAGTCCTATCAGTTCAGGTTCAATGATAGCTGGACATGAGCATGTGTGGGTTCCTCTTGTCATGAAAAACAATACAGACAACTCCTCGAGGTAAAACTGATCCTCATTTCACTGTGTGTAAGGCACACAGAAGCACTGAAAAACCTAAAAATACTAATTGAATAGTTGCAATGATGCATTTCTTCTAGTCTCCTGGAAAATGAGTAAACAGTGCTTTGAGAAACAAAACCAGTATTTCCAGAGGCACTAAGCTGTTCCTCCATGTCTGATGACAGAAATTTGACACACAATTTATACACATATATATATAAATGTATACATCATACCTTTTTTTTGTGGTGTTTGAGATTTCGAGAGTTTTTTTGTTATGCTACTAAAAAAAATCCAGCAGCTGGCCAGTTGTCTCTTCAATGTGCTGAAGACCCTCAGCTGATACTGGCAAGGTGGGACAAAGGGAAGACAGAGCAATGTGAAACTCAGCATTGCATCCCACGGTTCCCTGCTGGTTTCTGTGTGAGGCCAGGTATTGAAAGACAAAAACATCGTTGTCTTCCTTTCCTGAAATGGGAAATCTTTTGGTTCACTTCTGATTTACGGCTTAGGGGCACCAGATGAGCCTGGAGCAAACCTCCTGATTAGAGGAGTCCCACGGCTGAGCCTGGGAAGTTGCACCAGGGCAGAGATCAATCCCAGCAAGGGGGACGGATCTGGGCTAGCCAATGCCATTTGCTTAATTTATTAGATCTGTGGCTGAGTAAAAGTGAATTTGGACCACTAGACAAGGAAAAGGAATGTTATGGCAAGGGAAGAAATACTAATTTCCTCCCCAGTAACACCATTTCTAAACATGGTGTTAGGAACATCATGGAAAGAGTGAGCAGGGGGCAAAGGTAAGACAGAGGGTCTCTCGGATGGGGTGAGCTGGGCACTCCCCTGGTGTGGGCTGTAATTCCCATCCCTATTTCTTTTCCTGTCCCCACCCTCGGGCCCAGCTGGCAGGCACTGGCAGCATGCCAGAGGGCTGGTTCTTCTCTCCCTGAGGTCAGCACAAAACGCTTCCTCCACACAAACAAGCGCAGGTCCAGCCTCCTGGATGAGTTTTTGCTCCCTGCAGCTGGCACTGCCAGCAGATCCCTGCAGAGCTGATCCTGCTCCAAGCCACACAAAGGCAATGCTGCCACACACATCTCCCTGCCCCCTCTTTTTTTTTTTCGTTTTGAAAAGTGACAACGAATTCACGCAAAGCCTCAATTACAAAAGATTATGGGCTTCAATTTAGTGTGTGCTGTAAAGTTGTATTAAACGATCAAATGCTAATGAGGAGAAAGGCTCTTCTAGAGAAATAAGGAATTAGCATAAATTAATAGAGTTCCATATGTGCAAGTTTTATGGAGTAACAAAGTATCTCATCATAAAAGTATAAATATTTAATTTCATTCTTGTTGGGGCCAGTACACAGCGTTACAGTCAGCACAGAAATATGAATTGAAGTGTGGGAGGGAGCAAAGTGCTACCCAATTCAGGTTCACAGAGAGGTCACTGTCACGGCTCTGCTGTTCTTTCTGTTTTCCAGCTTCACAGTTTGAAGCCAGGTCCAAATGGCAAAGCAACATATGCATGGCCTCCTCTGCAGTCTGGGGAGTCTCTGTGTTATCTTCCCTTGGTGAGTTACCAAGTTCCTCAGCTCTGCCCAAGAGTATATTTCCTGGTTAACGCTGGGTCTTCCTGCTCCTACAGCTGAGAGAAAAGGCTTCAGAGGCATTTTCGTGGTGCTTTTACAGCACCTTCCCAAACCATGGGGAAAAGAGCCGCTGCAGGTATAAATTGAGTTGAATTTGTGATTTACATTCAGCCTTACAGTGTATTTCACATTGATGCCTGTAATGAGTTGCTATAATTAAGATTAATTTTGCTGAGGTAAAAAGCAAGCTCGGTCCTCTCTGTTACCTTCCTGAACAGCTGTGGCACTGATTAGCATAGGCTGCTCCAGCCACGCTCTGCACACACAGGGAAGGGTCTTTGTGCCACTGTAATAAACATATGGGACTCTTGGGCTGGATTTTTCTTGTGCAACCCAATTTGTGGGGCTCAGGAGAAAAGCCTGTTCCAATCCTGCTGTATTTCTCATGTTCTAGTGTTGCATTGCTAGAAGCATCTCCCTTCAAGAGTGCACATGTGTTCATGGTGTGTGTTTAATGTGTTTACTTTCTCTCCTACAATTGTGTAAACATGTAGGTGTCTAAAGGAGTAAGTTCATTTTCATCCATAAATAAGTATAGCTGTATCTGACATTTGGATATATGTATTTTGCTGTGGTCTGTAATTAGGTGAAATTATAATTCTAATCTGAAACTGTACATGTGAGTACCTGCATGCTTGACACTTAAGATAGATAATTGTGGTTTTGAGAGAAGTTTCATCCGATTGTCATCTTACATTTTGCAGTAGAAATAGGCAGCAAATTGTTTAAATCCATGACCACAGACAGGTATGTCACCTCCCAAGTCTTTTAGGTCATTAGGTCTTAATCATTTTGTTAATAGGGTTTTTACCAGTTTCCTATATGCTGGGCTTCAGGAAATAAGAGGTTTTGCTAAATGTTGCATTTTGAATTTACTTCTTCATTACTNGTGTTTCTGCCCGGTTTTTAACTAAAACCGCAACAGATCCCATCAGGCTACAGGCAAACTGGAGACTTGTCCAGCAGGGAGAAAAGGCAATTTCTTTTGGAGCACAGAGCTGCTGTATAACTGGTGGATATAGATCTAAAAATCCCACTCACACCTCTCTGCTCTGGTGCATATAACATTAAGGAGAGCTGTTTTTCAATGGCCTTAAAGATCAGTTCTGGTATTTCTGGTGGTAACACAGAGAACACAACTTTTGTCTGATGATATTTTGATTGATCTGAGTTGCTGTACTGGGCTTTGAAGGAGGGACTGGTTTTGACTTAGCAGAAGAGAAACCAGGTCTGATATTAATGCCAATTAGGCCGTGTGTACCTGCTCACTGTCCGTTGGTTTTCTGCTTTGATTTTGGCTTTTTTGAAGCAGCCCTGGCCCAGGAGCATCAGCGATGCCACAGTGATCTCATCACGGCCTGAACACACAGAGGTCTGGGAGGGCACGTTTCTCTTTGGGGATTTGAGATGAACTTGCTGCCAACAGGCTGTTCGTGTTTGCATCTTCGCCTTGCACCAGCTGAAACTAATTCAAATTAGTCCCTTTTGAGAATCATTATGTCGAGAGATCTGTCTTGATTGCAGAGCCTCGGAGGGCACAGGAAATGTCAGTCCTGTTCGGAGCACGCTCCTGACACTTGGTGACTTTCTGCCAGGTTACATGTTTGACAGCTGTTCTGGGGTGTGTGTTCCCAGCCACTGGCCTGACAACCATCATGAAGGCAATTACAGTCACAGGCAATTAATGTTCCCCTCCTCAGGTTCTCGTCGAAATGATAGCATAATGCAGAGGATCAGCGTGAAATCTGTGACCTTTGGAAATATAAGCCTGAGACGGGAGCTGGGCTTGCGTCTGCATCAACTGTGTCCAATTAAGCTCTTAAGGCATGGCAAGGGAGATGGAAAATTACATGTTTCATGTAAGCAATGCGAACAATTTTTTCCTCTCACTTCCAAACACAATAGCTGCTAGTTGACCTGAAAATACCAGCCCTTTCCCCACGCTCTCCCTGCATCAGTTACTCAAATCTCATGGTTAGTCTCCTCTAACAACAGCAGCAAATTGATGCAGATTTTTTTGTATTGCTGCTGTGCACGGGCCTGAATCCATCGCGTTCCTCCTGCTCTGAGCCATGTGCAGGCAACTCTGCAGGGCCAGCTCCTCCCATGGTGCAAACCAATGTAAAGCCACTGAAATGGAGAGAGATGTTTGTCTGCTGCCTTTGAGCTCCTTCCCCAACGCGGATTTCAGCCTAACAAGGGAAGAGAAGATCCTTCCCGGGGTGATACAGCCAATTAACACGTGTACAACTATCCCAGGGTGGGGGTTTTTGGGGCTCTACACTCTAGAGACTGGAAACAAACAATGACAACTTTCAGTTTAATTACTGGGTGACACGAGTTCAACTTTCGTTTTCCCCTCCTTCCTGGCTGCACCAAAATCGGGGATGTTGTTCTGGTTCAAGCTGAAGTAGAGGCATCTCTTTCAGTCCTGGTCACAGTGGGTCACAGTTTTTCTGTTTGCCTCTGTATTTGTGTGTGAATGTCCCATTTCTGGCCTGGGCAGGGGCAGAATCAATGTGCAGAGATCCAGTTTACCATGCAGAAAGCCAACAAAGAGAGGCTTGAGCAAATAGCTTGGAATTCAGGGAGTTCATAGCAAAGAAATTGTGTGACAGCAACACCTAGAGTTCAGATGTTTCATCTGCTTTACTCCAGATGCAGAGAATTTGTTTATTTACTTTGAGAAGAGCAGGAGGTTGCCATGAAGAACACTGGGATTTTATGCCAAAATATTTTCAGGATAATTGGTCTAAAATCATGCTGTCTGGATAAAGCAGCCTGGAGCCTAGCCTGTGTAGTTTTAAGGTTTTTCCTATCAGGTCTCACAATAAAAGATGCAAACTGAGAAAACAGAAATTTTGAAGTATTTTCTAAATTTCACAGCTTTCAGTTCAGCTCCGCTATTCTTAAGAATCATGGTTTTAATTTGCTGGGTTTGGTATTTTATTGCTTAGCATTTGCCATGGGATATATTGGTCTGATCAAGCCTGTTCCTAAATTAATCTCTGGATTGTCAGGACATAAAATCCCAGGATGAGACTGGCAAAGTAGATATTTCTGAACAGTTATCAGTGCCTTTTTGAACATGAGAGTGTATTTTTGGGGAGAATCTCTCACATTACATGGTTTAACCTTCTCAAAAGCTTTTCCTGTGGTGTGTAAGGCATTGACTGCCCAGTGCAGGAGGTCTGCAGTACTTTAGGCTTCTGTATGAGCCTGTGTAAGCCAAATGCAGAGTTAGTTGGCTGCTTCTAGCATCCTTATGCTGAAATATTTCTCCACTTTAATAATAAAAGTGATTCAATGAGAAGGAGCCTGAACTACCAGAAAAGGCTGTTCAAGTGCCATGCATGTGGGGACTAACTGCAGAGTGATACATGACCCAAAAGAGACTGCCAAGAAATCCCCTCTGCACATTTCCACAAATTCAGGGTGCTGTGCAGCATTTTCCCTTAAACCCAAGCACACCCTCATTTGGCGAGTCAGTTTTGTGTTGATGTTAGCTGAGAAGGAAGGGGACTGAGTGAGGAAGGGAAGTTTATTTTTGTGTGCCCATAATGCTGGGATCAATGAGGTTGCAGATATTTGGAGCATGGATATTCCCACTGGCACAACACTGGTGGCTGCTTGGTGCCCTTGGGCCACAGATGTTTGGTCCTGGTGTTGATGTCCAATATGTCCAGCTATTGAGGCAGATGGTGAGCAGCAAAATATTCCTGAACTTTTGGAAATATACCACCCTGGAGCCCAGCAAGGGAGACAGCTGAAATTGGAAAATAATGTAATAGAATATTTTATTTTTCACAAAAGACTTTAAGGCTGGGAAGACTGCCATTTCTGAAAGGGCACTTTGGCTGACTTCCCCATGTTCTGCACAGCTTTGCAATGACCCTCCCTTTGCACCCCTTTCCTCTTCTAGACTGAGACAGAGGTTTGCACTTCATTTTATACACATACACGCCCACACTCACAAAACAACTGCCAGTGATACTGAATTTCTAGATTTATTAAATGAAAAAGTTTAATGAAGACTTTAGCTCAGTGTTTCTGTAGCAAAGGCCAGAAATAACTTTCTGCCATGGTGAAATGTCTGCTTTCTTTGAAAGTGTGTCCATTCAGCCAGGGTTCCATCTGTCCTCTCTCCAACAGCAGAGGAGAAAAAAGACAAGGGAAGAACTGTAAGAACCTTGATTCATCAGAAGACTCCAAGATTTTATTAAGTTCATGAAACCACATGGAAATCAACAGGATTGGTTTCCATTTATTGATAGGAAACCTGTGGGTTGCCAGTAGACTTAATACTAAACTTGTGCCTCACTATTTTCTTCAGGGAAAATATAATGGCATTTTAATACACTTATTTGTTTTGTAATTAATAGCTTTCTGGAGGGATTGAGCTTTTTCTTTGTGTTGGGGGTGGTGGGGCTGCACTTCCTTCTCCCCCCTGCAATGATGTAATTATAGTGCTGCTGCAAGAAGCTGAATTGCTTGCAGGCTTTTCCCATTACAAAAAAAAACCCCAAACCTTTTTCTGTTTCAGCGTTATGAATTCACTTTGAGGCAAATTCTTTCCTGAAAGATAAGGCCAGGTCTTTGTCTTCTGAAGAGAATAATGGAGAGAGAATCATTGTTCCTCTAATTTCTACGCGTTTTGGGCTCTTGAGTTTCAGTAGTGACGTGGGATGGAAAGGGAGCTCCAAGGAAAACAATTGCAATAAACAGCCTCAGTGGGCTTGAGACACTTGGCAGAGGCATTTGCTGAGCTCTGTCCAGGGATGCTGCTAATGGGAACTTGAGGATAAGTAGCACCAATGAATTAACACAAAGTTCACGTGCACAATACATTTACCAGTTCTGTTTCCAAGAAAAGTCAAGTAAAAAGCATTCTAAGATAATTTCTATGATTTGGATTTTCTGAGTTCAGTTTGGGCATAGATTTAATACCAAATTTGGGGTGAATTCTCCAGGACGGTTTAATTCATTCCAATGTAGCAAAACTCTGTAGTACAGTGAATGATGACTAATGCTGTTTGGAAAAAAAAAACCACAATGATGAAATGAGGAAAATACATAATTTTATTGGAGTAGTTCTAGGCACACTCCAATAAAAACACCTCTCAGTTTCTAGAGGTCTATGAAACACTCTGCTCAGAACAGATGTTTTAATATTTTACCTCTGGAGTTTTGATTTGTTAGTTTTCCCTGCAGGACAGACTTCTCTTGAGACAGAGAATCATTGCTTGAGGGGTCACACAATTGGTTTTGAAGGGTGCCTTAGACCTTTTTCACCTGGAACTGCAGTGATGTTTTAAAGTTTTACAGACTTTTTAAAAAACTCTACTAGAGAAAATGTAAGCATGCACATCCATAAGATGTTAGCACAGTTATGAGCTACATTTAAGCAGACCAATGCCTTCAAAGTGCATTTTGAACATTAGAATTGTATTTGGGGCTCATTGACACACATATAACTGGACTCTCCTATTGGTATCTGGGAAGGTGTTGCTCACAAGAAAGGTGTTGTTTAAATAAAAGATAGAACATATAAAATTCCTGCTTTCTATTCAAAGTACCAGCAGACCAAATAGATTCAAACTGCAATGACTATCAGCTATTCTTGCTACTTATTGTAATGCATGTAAGTGCTTTGCATTAAAGGATATGCTCAGTCCAGTACAGAGGGATTTACATGTGTATGGAAACTTCCAATAAAAGTTAATATGCATTTGTAGCAATCCCTCTGCATAGGGATGAGACTATCTTTTGAGCCTTCACCATCTGGTCTGTCCTCTAATGATGAATCCAGCATCATAATATTCAAAATCCACTTCTTCAAATACAGCTCTACCTGCATTTCTCCTCTGTAGAGAAACTTGCCTCTGTCTTGTTTACTGAGAGCAAGATACCCTGAACAACACTGAGAATTGCTATTTTTCCTTGGTACTCTGATCCCAGAAAGCGCAAGAACTGTTGATTCAGGTGCAATTTCAAAATTTAAGCTTAGTGTCCGTCAAAAATGGAGCATGAATATTCACCGAGCTGTGTGTTTAAGAGCTGTGTTATGAGCAGGGCTCCGTTAATGATGTGTATTTTGCTCTGACGCTGTCAGCCTCGTTTCCTTACAGAATTATAGAACCTGCTCTGTTTTGCTGCGATTCTGATGATAATATAAGTTTAATGGCCGATATGAAATGGTGAGAAAGGGGAGATTTGTTTAGCTCCTGAAACCTTATGTCCCAACATTACTGCCTGATGCCGTGCAAGAAGCAAGGAGCTAAGCGGCACCATTAAAGCGCCTGAGACTCTAACACACAGTGGCAGAAATGCTTAAATATGTATGCACGCGTCAGAGAGAGCTCATCTCGTTTTTACCTCTCGCTCGGGTTTTTATCAAGGGTGGCAAAATTGTCGGGAAGGAACAACAGTGAAAAATAGAGCTGAAGCAAGGCAGCTGTTTGTAGAGCTCTCCCAGAGGTGCAGCGTTCCCTGCTCCCCTCGGCGAGGCAGTGCCACGGCAGAGTGGGATTGCTCGCAGAGGGAAGTGTATTTTTAATATGTTCAGAGCTGTCTGGAGGCTGTTATCTGTCATGCTGACACAGACAGAGTGATCTCCCAAAAGCTGCACTGAGCACCTTTCCGAGCACATCACTCCTGTCCTACATTGTGATGTGGCGCTTACAAAAAGTCCGGTGCTGTTCCTCCCCCCTTGCAGTGGGTTTAGGAAATTTGGAGATGAGAAATGGAGAGTAGGTGGCTCGGAGTTGCTTTAAACCTCCTGTTTGCCCTTTCCACTGTGAGTGCCCACTGACCCCGGCCAAAAGCAAGTGCATCACTGCAAATCTCAGGAGCATATGTTCAGACTGGAGCAGTGGGGATGGAAGAGATAGATGGCATATTGCATGCAAGGAAGGTGTTATTTCTCCTTTCTAATCTTCTTTTCTTTGCCTCGTCTGTTAATCTTCAGAATCCAGAGGAAGCAGAAGTCTCCCAGCCCTGTCCCCTGTAGGGACACAGTGATGGATTCCCAGTGACTTCCCGCAGGACTGTGGGGGAGCAAAAGCAGCCAATGACCAGAAAATCTGCTCGGGTGAGTAAGAGCTCTCCACCCAAGCACACCCAGTACTCCTCCTGATTTCTGTCCCCCTGTCTGCTGGATGCAGAGACCACCCCGCCAACTGCCTGGCTTGGAAATCAAATATTCAAGCTAAGAATTTCCTGAGAGCACTAAGGGATTTAGACACACACTTTGCATTAATTTTAATGGACAATACACCTAAATTACCTGCTGTGCTTGGGAGAGTCTCAGCCTGAGGTTTTATTTATTATTTATTGAATATTCCCTGAGTAAACAGAACTTAGTAGCACAAAGATGATCTGGCAGGAAGAACAGACTTAAAATGTAAGCTATTATTCATGCAATTGTACTGCATCACTCATTTTTTTTATTATTGTTTGTATTACTGTAGCACCTTGAGCCCCACAACAGAGACGAAAGTCTCTCCATCTCATCTTCTGTTTGAACACACATTAGGAGCCAAACTCCATCCTAAGAGCTTCCAATTTAAATGGATAAGGAAAAACAAACTGTGAGAAAAGCAAGCGTGGAACAAAAAAGTTTGCTTGTCCAAGGTCATAAAACAGATTGTCGGTAGAAACAGACCTAAACCCCAGGCATCTTAAACTCTTTGACCAGTTAGACCCCACTGCTTCTCTTCTTCTTCAAATAACACAGACATGCATTAATTCCTGCTCTCTGATTCTTTCCTGCTGGGTTTCACTAGTTCTAGTAAAACCATTCTCCTTTTTGCCTCCTCAGCATTCTCATTTCCAAGCTATCAGTTTCATTTTGGCAGGCTTAACATCACAGGGGAAGAAATATGTACAGGTTCACAACACAAAACTCACACGGTGTTGGGTTTCCTTAACTGGACCCATGGAAACAGAGTGCAGCCTGACAGTTTTATAAATCATGAATCTTTAGCCACCTCTGCAAAGAGCCAAATAAAGAATGAAAGCCCAAAATACAGCATAACAAATATGAATATTATATTGAATTTGGATCTAGTTAGCGATTTAATTGCTTCATTCTCTCCCATGGTGCTGGTGTGGGGAGACTGGGTGTCATCTCTTCCTTCCTGATAGAACTCTGGCTGTTCTTACAGAATCCCTGTACAAACAATGTCGTCCTCGATCAGGCAACGAAAGTCTTGGGGGAGAGACCATTAACTGAGGCAGGAGAAATTGTTCCCTCTGTTCTCTTGTGGGGCAGTGAGAAAAGAAGAACAGTCCTTCCTGAGGCTCCTGCCTGCTGGTTCCTACCAAGAGAGCCCTAACCTGTTCCTGGCTGTGTGGATATATGCTGCATGTCAAGGTTTAGTGCACCTGCGGCGCTCCGTGCAGGATGAGTGCCCTGCCTGATTATTGACCTCCCTCTGCAAATGGAGCCCTGCTGAGGAGGGGGAGGCTTGGCTTGTGTCCCCTCGCCTCTCACAGTGCTGCTGGACGTGGGCTTCACCCCCTTCCCACGCAGCTGAGTGGCAAAGCAGCTTGTCCCATCCCCCTGCCACAGAGGAGGCCACGGGCTGGCACCTCTGCGGGCACAGACTGGGTGAGGAACAGAGCCAAAAAGCAGGCTCAGAACAACTAAGTGTGCAGGAAACTTTTCCTCATTTACTTGTGTTTATTCCTTCTTCTGCGTTCACCAGCAGAAACGTGACTGCATTTGCACAGGATGAGCCTCAGCAGGGGGGTGATTTGGCTGCCACAATGTCGATTGAATAATGTTAGCACTGGGGTCAGGAGCCTTGTGCTCCTCCTGGGTAAAAACGAGTTCTCTCTTCTGTACAACACCCCTGTGTAAACAGAGGTTGCACGTGGGCTTTTGCCTGCTCACTGGATAATGCACCCCAGGAAACAGAGCTGGTCTAATCTCTCTCTTAGGTTTCTGGTATGACACCAGTCTTCTTTGGGAATTTTCTGTGAGCTCTGTCCAAGCCTTTCTCATGGTCACAAAGGACATCAGTACTCGGGGAGAGCTGTGCATTGCCTTCCAAGTGCAGCACAGTGCCCTTTAACCCATCCTTTTGCTGCAGGGCTGAATGATGGCTCGAAAGGACATGTTTAAAACCTTCCTTCCATCAGCCACCTGTGGCTACAGAGTTTTCAGGGCTTTGGCTGGTGCTTTGTGATGTTATCCATTAGAAATCATGAATAACTTCCTGTTGGAGAAGACAGATGTAATTCTTTTCACATCCACGTGCCAGAGACGAGTGCACATCAACACAGTTATTATTTTCTGTTTCCTTGTCTGCAGATTTTGGCTGGGTAGTTGAGCACGTAATTCTTTGGCTACATTTGCATGTATGTGTGCCAGGATAAGATTTGGTACCTGAAATTGTTTTGTTCTGCCCACACTTTCCCACACATCCTCCTGCTGGAATGCAGTTGTGGGATGGCACTGCACCCCGTTTCCTTTGCTGTGTGTTACATCTCTCAAGGACTGAAAGGGGTGAGATGCAGTTCTCCTGCCTCCTGTCTTCCTTGTTTATTTCTAGGAAGACAACGTATTCTTCATTTTAGTTTTAAGAAGGGAGTGATTCATAGAAAGCCTGTTTATACATCAGTGTGGAACTGAAGGAACTAAATTAGGTAGAAAAGCAGGAAGAGAAGGAAAGAAGAAAAACATTGCTAGACGAAAAGGGCTTCCAGAGGCAAACCAGGCTCTTCCACCCCTTGGCAATGCAGAGCTCAACCCTGCTAAGCCATTTCTGAAGCCTCCTTTGCTTTTAGCTGACCTCTGATGTCTCTATCCTGCAAGAGACACAAGAGCAGAGGGTGTTATTACTATTCCTGAAGGCACTGGGAAATCTCAGTGTCGCACTGCAGAAACTTAATAATATATTTCCAAATATCAGTCGCTGAGATCTCATTAAAGTCATTCTTTCCCAGGTCTCCACCCCATTTTCTATCGAATAGTTATTTCTTGAATTGAACAATTAATAAGTAATGGTCAGATCCGTACTGATCTCATAATACTCTGTAAACTTTTGAAGACTATTTCAATTTATATTTCAACAGTGCATTGGGAGAAGGTTTGGTCCTGCATAGAGACAGCCTTTTGATATGAGCAGAGTCTCATCATCAGGCAATTAAATCAGGTGACCAGTGAGAGGCAGGAAAAGGACAGAGGCTGAAACAGGTAATAATGGATCAAATCAAACTAATTCAATGTGGGCCCTTTGCAGAACTGCTGCTGGATTAAATGGGGATCTGCAGACCCCAGAAATCTGTCGGAGCTGTTAGTGTTTAAAAAACCCTTCAATACCTGCCCCTGGTCCAGGTCAGAGGAGACATGTAGGAACAGCTCAGAACAAATGCTTTTTGAATGAGAGAAGCCCATAAGTTACTGAAATACTTCCAGCAGTCATTCTGCCTTATCCTACGGTGGCCCAGCAGGAATAGGGATAAGCTTAAAGCCCGAGTGCAGTGCTGGGCTCCCACCCTCCTCTCCAACTCGCCCTCCAGCCGATGGCTCACAGGCAGCCTGGCTTCCAGCTCTGCTGCCCATCTCCCTCTTTGGGGACTCTAATGATGCCCAAAAGCAGTCCCTAATCCCCAGGTTTACTTACGCTGCTTTTCCCAGCTATCCAGAATAAGCCCTCATTCCTCATGGGGATGTTTCCATTCCCTAAGACTTGTGAAACCCCACAACACCTGCCAGCAACGGCTGTGCCCCTTCCAGGAGAGGCCTGAGGATGCTGAGGAAGGAATCCTGAGCCAGAGCATCCTGTGGGCACCTACTGCCTCACCAGCTCAGATTTCTGCCCAGTTTTGCACAGGGAGAGATGCAAAATAATGACACTGAAAGGCCCACTGAACTTCCTCCTCTCCAAACAGCAGCTCACTATTCAGGGAACCGCAGCATGAGGAATGGAACACTCTCTCCTACTGTCATTTTTTTTTTTCGGCTGTCCCCAGGAAGCACCCATGTCACAGGGATAATCTCTCTCCCTTGGTAAGAGAATAATGTTTGGTGTCATTTCTCTCATATGCCCTGCAGGAAGCAAGAGCAGGATTTGACTCAGATAAAAGTCTCAAATGACCCCTGTAAAAGCAGGGAACCATGCTGGCTTTCAGAGTGACTGCAGGATGGATAAAGTGCATGTCGATACAGCAGGTCCGTGCATTTCAATATTTCTCTCTGACTTACAAATCACTTTTCAGGTAGGCTCAGCACTCTGGTATAGGGCAGAAATCACAGTGAGGTCATAGAAGCCACCAATTACAAAACCTCTCTGAGCTCCTGGATGGAAAAAACTACTCCTTTTAAAATGTGCATGCTCAGAATGCCCTGGGTGGAAGTTCTGTTTCACTTCACTGCTCTGCAGTACACAGGAGGCAAAATATTGCTTTGTGTGAAATGTCTCTTTTGGAGGCTTTGTGTACCAGGGGGTGACCATCCCCAAATACTCTGGGTTTGAAAATTAACCCCTCCTGGTTTGTGTGTGCATGTGTTTGCTGTTTCTTTTGTATGGAATGGAGAGATGTCTGTGCTTAATCCAAATCTCATATCAAGCCTGAGAGCAGGAGGCATAAATCCTTTACCAGTGATAAAGGAGCCAAAATAAATGGAGTTCTAGACAGAATAGCCTGGAATTGGGGTGAGAGTGGGACAAGGCTCACTGCTGGGACTGCTGGCCCACAGCATAAGTTATGAAAGCCGTGCTCTTCCTCTACCATGCACTAGATCCCACATTCTTTTTATTGTATCTATTGTTCTCTTCATATCTTGTCTTGCCCTATATTTTTTCCTTTTTTTTCTAAAGCCTTGCTAAAAAAAAAAAAATTCTCAATTTTATAAGGGAAAGCAATATATGACAGTTCTATTCCAACCATTATCTCCCAAAATAAATTAGAAAAAAAATGCCTCCCTTCTGTCACGCAGCAACTTCCAAACTGTTACTAACAGCAGACAGAGTCCATAAATCACTCCTAAATTGCCTATCAGGCCACAGTTGGGCTTTTATCTACAAAATAAAGTAGGGCAAATATATAAGGTCTATAAAGTTTAAGGACATAGTATTTACCATTGGTAATTAAAACCCAAGTGCTCTACAACCAGCCCGCTGTCACAGTGGACTCCAGGTTGATGTGAATGGGCACGGCTCCATTAGGCACAACAAGGCAAATCACATTCATTTGAGCTGAAGATTTGTTCCTTACACATCTTATTTTGCTACCAAAATCCAGGTGGTTCTTTCCTTCCTTGCATTCTGTAATCCCAAATTGATTTCAGTGGGACTATTTGAGTTACAAGGTACTACTCAGCATGAGTGGGGATGGTTGTGCTCGGGGCCTTTGTGTGCCATAGATTTGTTTTTAAAGCCTATAAAAACACATTTTTCTTTACATATTCTCTTCGAGGACTATAATGCAAGTAGTTATAACTCTTCACACCGTTTGTCGTTCTCTTATTTCGGTGATGATGGCAACAAACAGAAATAGTCCTGATCACGGAATTAGATGGTGCAATTGGCTTCCTCAGGCATTCATCCCACAGAAGGGTTAAGAGAGTGTGGTGATCCCTGTCCCTTGCTGGGACACATAGCGTGCTAACGTCGGATTTCTGAAGTCACACTGCTCTGTCAGCTCTCTCCCTGTCAAGCAGGTGCTGAGTGAAAAGTTATTCAAGGATGGTGTTATGTACCCTTCATGAATTATGCATCTTAAACAAACTTACATGATCTGAAGCACTCAAGTGGAAGCCTTTTAGCTGGAAGCAGGCCACTGGAGAGCTTAGCTACAGATCTCCAGTAATGGTTTAAAGCAGCTCTCTGTAGCACACTGCTCTCCTTCCCTCTTGGACTCAGTGGCCCATGCTTCACTCCAGTGGCTTCTGCAGCTGCAACGGGGTTTCTGAAATCCCTGCAGGAAAAGTCCATCTTAAAACATCTTCAGTGGTTAAAAATGCTGCGTGGCTTTCTGCTGGGGCTTTGTCTTTTGATGGGCTTGGGGGAGAAGTGCTGCCTTGGCTGGGTTTTGTTTTGAAACACTGAGAAGGAGAGACAAATTCTGCCAAGGTCACTGTTTCTTTCCCTTTCATGAAAAGATAATGAATGTTGTTTTAATATTTGCATTCAGTGAAAGGGAATCTTGCTGTGTCTTCATTGCAGCTCTGAGCTGGTTGGGGGAATGTACTGTGTCACCTAATCAGCCTGTGACAATATTACCTGGCACTAATTAATTGTTTCCTCTTCAGAATGGATTACTTGGGTGCAAGATATGGCATTTCATTGCTGATGCTCTGATGATGTTAATCTGATGGGAAGATGGGTGGACTGCCTGCTTACACTTCGTAAATCACAGATTTTCAGCACCTGATGTTCCTCAAGCAGAGAGAAAATTTAACTTTTATTTATTTAATTCAGTTGAACTCCATCACTCTGTGAAGCCAGGCTGGAAGAGGGCTGCTTTGTCTAGACACCAAGTTACGGTTTCATTGTGGATACACCACCCAACTTGCATTGGATGGGGCTTCATTCCACCCAGAGCTCCTCAGCCTGGTGGAGGTGCTGCACAGAGAGCAGCAGCACACAAAGCAGGACATTATACAGATTATTACAGCCTGGCTCCAGGAGCTCCAGTCCCTGGGACTCAGGCTGTGCTGGTGGTGTTAATCCTACATCTGGCCCCTCCTTTGGTTCTCACGTGTTTCTTCATCCCTCTGTGCAGAGAGCAGCAACACCTATTAACCAAGGACACTTTATCCAGCTTGTCCCCATCCTGTGCAATCACAGGCAGTGGGAACTTGGCTGCCAAATTCTTAGGGGTAGAAGCAAGTCCACGTGCCCTGATCCCACAGTGGCAGCATTCCAGCTGCTGCCTCCAGAAGAACAACCCCTTCTCCTCAGGTGTTGGTGTTAGGGAGTGATCTGGGATCTGACCAATCCTGTGTGGCCAAATCCCCCTGCTCCTGACCACCCTGTACCCTATAAAGGCTAAAAAGGATGCAGCTGCTTCCCTTTTGCTTTCAGGTGCCTTTTCTGACCGGGGGCCTGTCCTTGTTTCTCTCTTCTGGCCCTGCTTCTCCCTACACGACGGAGCAAGAGGCAAGCTCTGGTGTGAAAGGTCAGATTTTGATTTTCAGTAGTGCTGTGGTTGAAGTTTGTTGGGATCCATGTGGCTTTCAGTGGTGAGCAGTCAATAACTCCTGGGCAGTGGCTTCCTTGGGGGAGCAGCTTTGTGGGGCTTTGAGACTACAAGTTGGAGATGTGAAACTTCGTGCAAACAGCTTTGCATATGTGTGGCAATAGGGATATGTTTAGAATAATTCTATTCTTTCACCACTACTTTTGGGGAACTGGCATTAGTAGGTTAAATTGTTACGTAGACTTTTTGAAGCAGCATCATTTCCATCTTGTCAAGCATTTTTCGAACAAAATCTTCATGGGGTGTTTTCAAATTAACACATAGTTTAAAAAAATTTCTTTCCAGCCAGTTCTCTTTCTCTTTCTCTTTCTCTTTCTTCCCTTTTTTTTTTTTTTTTTTTTTTTTTTTTTTTTTTCTGACATCTTTGAGGGGGTTTGTTTTTTTTTTTTTGTAAAACTGTGGTGGGGGGGAATCCGTTTTCTTTAATGGTTTGTATTGCAGTGGGTAATGGGGCCTTTCCACATTTTATGCTATGTCAGAGATAGGGTTTGTGTAAATCTGACAGAAAAGCAAGAGGGAAAAAAGAAAAGAGACATTTGAGATGCCTCAGTGCAAAAAGAATTGCTTGGTTAAAGCTTGAAAAACACACTGTTAATACTTACAAAATATCCAAAATTTTTGTATGTCTGTTTGTAGGGGCTTTGTGCTGTGGTCTGTAACAGGACTTCAGAGTAAGCAAGGCTTGTCAGCCCCTGTAAGAAAGACTTGGATCTGGGGATCCTGGTAAGGAAAGTGGGTTTGTGGCTGAGTTTCTGCCTTCTGTGTCCAGCACCTGAGTGCTTGGGTCAGCACTCAGGGGCAGGTTAGGTGGAGCAGGGCAGCAAAACAAGAGAGACCAGGCTTAGGTGAGTAGTTTCAAAGGATGTTGCTATAGCTCAGCAATTTTAAGGTTCTGGTTTGAGAAACAAAGGTTTTGGAAAACAAGATTCACTTCTTACGCTGTAAATTTGCTGGACTGGGTTTGTGCCTTCACCTTTATCCTCAGGGAGATGCAGTAGTTAAATGATGAGGACTGCACTTAAAAACTGACATTGCTTATGAAAATCATAACTTATTCTCTACCTGTGTGCACATTTACTGGACTTGTTTTTGTCTTTAGCGTTTGTATAGTCATAAAAATTATTTTCAAGCAGCTTGTCCCTTTCTTGGAGTCAAGTTTTTTTGTGGTGCTGCACCCTCAAGTGTGATGGGGACTGCTGCATTTCTGGTGTAATTAGCCTTTGTTATTGCAGTTTTGACTGAAGGGCATAAAGGAATTGTCTAAATGTTTATAATGAGTGTGCTGAGTGGCTGAGGAAATGCATTCTTACATTGGCTTAACTGCATTTCCAGCCTTTATGGAAACGTGACTTAAAATGAAACTTCAGCAGCTTGAACAGAAGTGAATGACCTGGAGAGAATTCAGGTTATGAGACTCAAGATGCACCTCTTTCCTCCATAATTCTAAAGAAAATCTGAGCTGGCCTGGCTGGCCAAGCAGGGGTTTAATTGCCAGTATGTCTTTAAGAGAAGAGTGAGCTTTATTGAGTGCAAATGTGTTTTAAAACAGTCAGAAGAACAAAGGAGCTGAGTTTGACCCTGCGAGATCCCCCTTTAATCAGAGCTTTGATCAGCCTTTTCCCCACAGAGCTGGAAAACATCCTCCCTGGCACGCAAGCACCAGGCTTGGGCTGGAGCACAGCGCAGACACCCAGGGAGCAGCTGCTCTGGGGGGCTCTCACTGCACCAGCTCTGCCCTTTGCTCACCCTCATTGCCATTTCTGAGCACTCACCTCCTCAGACAAGGATTACAGCTATAAAATCTGTGTGAACCAAACCGTTTGGATAATGAGCCTGCAAGTTGAATCCAGAGGATTTTTGAAAATTGATTTGAAAAGCCTGATTTTTCTCAGCAGTGGTTGTAGTAAATATACAAATAAGAATTTTGGAAAGCAATTACTGCAATTATTTAAGAGTGGCAGTAAGTTGGCAAGCCTTGACTTTTTTGAGAGGAATCTGCTACCCATATTGTGAAAAGGTCTGCTTACTTGGAGAAGGGGGAGACAGAGAAATAGCAGGGTTTGTCATTGTGGGTGTGACTTGGCCTCGATGTCCCTCACTGGCTGCCCCAGCGCTCACAGTTGCTCTGCTTTGACATTTTGCCTTGGATGCTGTTCACGTCTGCCTAGCGCTGGACACTTGTTCAAAGGTTAAAGTCATTTCTCCAGCTGTGCTTGGACCAAACCCTGTTTGGAGGCTCCGTGGGCCAGGCTGTGGCCAGAGCCCCTGGTGGGAGGTTTGCACCCAGGTGGGAACCTCGGCAGCCGATGGCTTTGCTGGGACCACAACTTGACCTTTCAGCTGAATGCATCACGTCTGTTCTTGTTTCATCCTGCTCGTGCTCCCAGAGCTAGTTAAGTCATTATGACAGACATTAGAAAGCCAACCTACAGCTAAATCATCGCAGCAAATAAAGGGAAATTGTAATTATTTAATGAAATTAAGTCCCAGTCCCCAGTTACCTGGCTAATCCCGTGGAACAGCGTGGGGCTGTTCCTCCCATCTCCCTTGCACATTACTGAGAGTAGGCCTGCAGTATTCTTCTGAGTGTTTAATTGTTTTTTTTTTCTTCAGATAAAATTATAATTTAAAACCAGCTATTCTAGGTTTAAATGGTAAAAAAAAAAAAAATCCATAAGACAAAAAAATTATTCTTAGTTGTCACAAAAAGGTTTAAGTAAATTTTTAAGTATATATAATGTCCCTGGTCTAACTTGGAGGCCCTCGGTAAAACCATTCCAAAGTATCTTTTAAAACCAACTCACCGAACTGCATTTAATCTCTGAAAAGCCAGTCTTATACAGAATTAGACTGGATTTAATTGAGCTTACCTTAATTTACTTTGGAAACAAAAATCAAATTATTGCTCTTTTAGTCATGAATAATGATCCCTACAAAAAAGTAAATATGATTCAACAAATTCATTTTACGCTGGTGTCTATTTTTAATGTGGATACATTTCCTCAGTTTTGCTATGTAGACAAGCTCTATACCAAGGTAAATTTGGAATAAATCAGAAGTTATTTCATTATTTCAAGATTCAGCAAGACAAACACAGCTGACCTGAGCTGTGCACATTGGCTCTTGTGTGGAGCAGGAGTTTGCTCCAAATGACCTTAAAAAAATCAGTCCCTCTCCAAAATACTGATGTGCAGTGGTGTAACTGAGCACATTGTGCTTTTTTCTTCACTGTCAACTTATTTTTAGAGCAGAATTTTTATAATGGCACTCTTAATATTTAAATACAAGTACAGATATTTTTTTTTTTTTAGTTTCCAGAACTGTTTTTCTAATAGAGAGATTGAAGCCACATAATTATGGGAGTAAACTGACATTCTATCACACGATGGTAATATCTCAGCTAAGTTTTTAAACTGGAAGTTTGTTTTAAATTTAAGCAAACTTAATCTGTCAGAATAAATCTGCTTCAGTTTATATAGAAATAATGTTAAAGCCTTCGCTTTGTTTGGCACGTACAAATAAAAAACTGAAAAAAAATTTGATAAGACCTTTAAAGTACTCTGGGGATAATATAGTCCATTTAAATCAATAGGAAAAGAGTCAGAAAATCTGGTTTTTAGAGGTTTTGGATTTACAAGAACCCTCGGGGAAGAATTTTTGGTAGCACTGTGTTGCTGAATTACAGAAGCGCTTTATAAATCTCAGCTGTTATCTCCAGTAAAGCCTCACAAATGCAGGCTGCTGGGCTTGATTTACCCAGACTGGCTGGATTTTCCATGGATTTTTCACAGGCATTTCCTAGGAAAGGTGCTGAGCCCTCCTCTGTTCCAGGGTCTCCTGGAAGGTGATGGTTTTTAGTTGCTGCTTCTCAGCTGCGCTGCCTTTGTATCCTGTGTCTAAACCTTTATGCCTCTTCAGTTACACCTGCTTACCCTTATCAGGCACTGAAACAATGGATTATTTGAGGTAGAAACCTGGTTCCCACTCACCCCAGCACAGAGATGTCCTTGGGTGGCAGCCAGGCCAACTTTCACCTGGACAAGACCCTACAACACCTCCAAACCCACCAGTGCCACAGGACCTGCCAGTTAAACCTGGAAGTTGGACAAAATCATCAGCATTTCACTGAAACGCTTCCTGTGATCTAGAGAAAAATAATCAGGCTGACTTTCAGGTCTTTTATTGCTGTCTGCAAAACCCCTTGAGTTCAAGTGTCAGATATTGGTTACAAACAAAAAGAATAAAGAAAAAACAGCCAGTTTGGGACCGTGTGAGTTCTTCCTGGGTGTGCACAGTGCTTGAAGGAGCCAGAGCAAACTTTCTGTTGAAACTTTTAGTCCAATCCTTTAACCACAACCATTCCTATTTTGTGACCTCTCTGAAAAGAGCCATCTTAAACAATACATGGAGCAAGCAAGAAACCAAAGAGGACGTAATTTCCTTTACTCCATTGAAAATTATGCTTCTGTGCATCCTGGAGGATCTGGCTTGTAGGGAACCAGTCTTTTCCAATCTCCCCCTAGAAAAATCATTAAATGGTGGCTGACCTGAATGAAATAGGACACTTGATTTTTACTAGCTGAGAATTCTTTAGATTAAGGAGAAATCTGTACTTACAATAGTCTTCCCACCAGACCTCATTTATTCTTCTCAGGGTGCACCGCACCCATTTTTAGATGCATTGAGCTGCTTGTCTATTTTTTAATTGCATCAGTAATATTTTATATGTGCTGAAGCAGTATTAAAATTTAAACTATTTCAACAAGCTAGTAATTTATTTTCTACCTGGCAGACAGACAGTCTCTCATGCATAAGAGTAGACAAGAAGAGCGAGAGATGCTGTATTGGATGTACTTTAAGTCTAAAGCACCTTCTGCAGTCCTGGAGGGTGAAGAACAGACACTTTGATATAGTCATTGTGGTTTATTGATCCTATTAACATTATCTTGTGGTAAAATCAATGCTGGAGTTTGTCTTGCAGGAGACATGTAAATGAGAAGATGAAAAAGCATGCCAAGGCAAATGGCTTCCTGATGGAAAAAGAGATAGGAAAAGAAATAATGGGAGGAGAGGGTGTGTTAAACAAAGATAGTACTTGGGGACAGGGGAGTGAGCACAGGGCCTTGCCAGGAGTTGTCCTCAGGGATGGGATGTACGCCTTGCAACTGAAATGTGCTGTGCCCCCCTGTCCTGTGTCTGGTGAATCCCTCAGCCACACAGAGTATTGAGAAAACCCAAAGGTCTTGGAGAGGGGAGACAAAAACATGAAAGGAAAATCTTGGGAATACCTTGCACACCTTTCGAAGGGCTTTAAAGGATTTTTAGAATCAGATTTTCAGGTAACAGAAACCAAATCACAGCATTAACTTGGAATACAATAGTTATCTTTCTTCCCCATCACAATTACTGAATCTTTGTGACCAACTCTTTGCAATCGCCATGAATTCATGCAGTTTGGCTGAAGGATGCTGCATTTTTAAAGGGAGCTTTAAGAACTTTAAAGGCACTCAGGATGTACCCAGGCAATGAGATCTGGACGTAGCTCTAACAGCTTCTTTACCTTTGTGTGTGGCTGCAGTAGGGCAGCATCACTCACAGACAGCAGTGGAGCCTCAGGGGTGCAGCCAAGCTGACAGGGCCAAAATAAATCTGTGTTCTGTGATAGCTGAGACTGAACACAATGAAGCATCAATGTCCTCTACATTCATTTGGAGGGAATGGTGGTTTCTTTCTTTCAGAAGTTTGGGAGTTTTGTTCTTCACACACCAAGAAGTCCACCTCTGTAACAATGTGCTCTTAATGGCCAATTAGTGAGTTTCCAAGCCACAATCCATATTACAGAATGACAAATTAGAAGTTTGGTGTGAGATCATTTTCCCTCTGCAGTACATTTAAATTAGTGTGGCTTCATTTGCTGGGCAGCTTGGTCAGATGAGCTGTCTTTGCATGAGTGAACGTATAACTATGTTGGTTTTTTTAAAGTTCACTTGATCTGTAAAATATGAACTTATCCAATTCTCTGCTCTACCACTTCAGCCAGGTTATTAATGAAAGGTAAAATAATATTTCTGGTAGAAATTTCAGTGATGACACACAAGCTGTACATTAAATCCTCATCTCCCCCAAGCTCCTCTCATCAATATTTACCAAACCATCACCTAAAAAAAGAACCAAGGGAGAAGAGAACAGCTGTACTGAGTGTGAAAAGTGTCCTGTCCCTGACAGCAACCAGGTGCAAATGGTTAAGAACCCAAGGATGGTCAGGTCTAGGTGTCTGTTCTCTGGTGTCTTTGGGCCATCCCTGTGCTAGGGCTTCACCAAACTGGCATCTGGACCTTTAGGAGAAAACCTGCCTATCAGTGAGTGACTGTTCCCTCTTCCCCTTTCGAATCAATTTATATTCTTGACCTTTAAAATGTCTTTTTGTCAGAAACTTTTTGTGGGGATGTTTCTTGGGGTCGTATTTCTTTTGGTTAGTTTCATACCTGCTCCCTGGTACATTCATCAGGTTCTCCAGAGCTCCTGCTTTTGTGAGAAACAGGGAATAATCTTTCCTGCTCAGCTTTGATTCACCATTCATTGTAGATTTATATTGTGTCCTCGCTCTGTTACTCTATTTTTAATTTCAGGACATAAGGGAACCCTTGTGCTGACCTTCTGCCTCTGGCTCCTGGAGAAGCCTCCAGGGCGTGTATTTAGGACCTGGAACTGCACTCTGTTGATCCTGGAGCAAATCTTGCTCACCCTGTCCTCTACACCTGAACCCAGGCAGGATGAGGCCATGAGAACATCTGTGTTGCAGCATCTTTCCAATAAAAGACCCACAAAACCCCATAGTTCAAAAACCCCGCAATGACTAAACAAATAAATCAAGACTCATTAATAAGCACAGACTCCATCGCCAGTTTAACATGAGGAGCAATTTAATTGGGACCTAGACTGCTTTGTGTAGCTTCGTTAATGTAATTGAGTAATGCATATTGATTTTTCATGGGGCCCAAATCTTCTTTTCTTCATCTTGTCTAAGAAAGCCTGTTAAGGAATTATTAATCACATTATAATTGCTTTAAGATCTATGCTCTAATTAAAACCATAAATTCTTTATTACATCTTTATTTTAATTAGACATCCAGAAAGACAATAATTTTTACAAGAAAACTCGTGCAATAAAATTACCCCACTTAGCAATGCTTCAAAGGGCCTGTGCTTAGGACACACAGACTCCAATAGGACTTTCTAAATGAAGACATGCATGATTCTAGTCATAATCAGAGTTAGATGTCCCCTGAATATAATTAAGTAATTTTACAATAAGATCTTCTCTCTGCAACAAAACTAGGTTCATCCACAGGAGTCAGACTTATCTTTCTCTTCTTGCTTTTCTTTTGTCTTTCAAAAATGTAGGCTCCGAGAAGCATGTTCTGAAATTTTAAGATCCTAATGAAAGGTTTAAAATATAATCCTACTGTAATGAAAATAAGCTTATTATCATAACCTCCTTCTGGTATTTTCTTTTGGGTGTCTTTGTTCCAGCTGTGATAGGTATTCTTTAGTTTCCAGAAGGAATTAAAAATAAGCATATTTCCTCATCTGTGTGGAAGGACCTGGTATTTCTCTCATTTATGTTGGGAAACTATATCCTGGAGATCATAGTCTAGCCTAGAATTGGTGTGGTTGATTTTTAGGTTTTTGAGCTGTGAATCCTATGTGTCTTTTTTACCTAGAATTTAAAGATTCTTTAAAAGCACACTCTTTCACTTTTTTTTTTTTAATCTTAATCTTAAAGTTATCTCTGTAATGTGAAATAGTATCAGGGTTTGAAATACTTGCTAGTCCACAGTTTACTTGGTTTGGAGTGCAAAACTCTATCAGAAAGGTTAAAGACTCAGACTGAAACACTTCTTACTATCTAGGCATCATTGAGAGTTCACCTTATCCCAGCTGGGGATAAAATGCCTCAGAGTGTTCAAAATACTCACAGAGAAAACCTTTTGGACTCCCCACTTGAAGGTGGACTTTGTGGCAGAAAACTTTATCACAATTTTGCAATCTCTACCAGCCATGGGCGATTTGGTCATGGCCAAAGTCTCGTTGCAGGCAGGACAAGAACCTGGGCCAAACAAAACATGCTTTTATCCATATTTATGGCAAAATGTGCAGGTTCATTCCTTATTGAAAGGCACATTTTAGACTGTGGCTGTGAGCAAAGCACCAGGTGTAAACTGCAGTGATGTGCTTGCAACAGGAATGAATGGCCATAACCCATTTTCCTTGAAGGATCTGCAGCGTCTCCTTTCAAATCCCAGAGCAGCACTTCAGAGTGATGTGTTGCTATTTAGGCTGACAAGATCTGACTGAAAAGCCAGCTCACGGCCTAGCAGCTGGTAAATGGTAAAAAGACAGGTTTATTTGCCACTAACTCCCCCACTCATCACCGGAGGAAGTCGAAGTACACAGACAGTGCATCGCCAGGCACATCACTTGTCAGGCAATGTCTTAATGGTCGCTTGGTGCTCGTTCCAAATAGATGCAATGAGGTGTTGCTGGGGGTTTTGTGACAGTGGCAATTAGCTGTGCAGCTCTGGCTCTGCTGTGGCCCCCACCAGTGCTGGGCACTGCCTGCCCATCTCATGGTGCCAGAGATGGATTTGGAGGCTGCAGCCCCGAGCTGCTCCGATGTCAGCTGACACACAGAAAGAGGGACTCGCAAACACTCTGGTACCGTCTCTCCTCTCTTCTGCCTTCCTTTTTGAACACCTATCACTGTTTCCCAGCATTTTTTTATGGTTCTGTGTGGCTACAGCTTTAATTTATCCCCTGCTTATTTGTGGACTAAACTGCTGATGGCTTCATCATCTCTAAGGCATGGCAGATGCTGACAGAGTAAATGAGCTCAGGGTTTAGGTGCCTCATCCTCGAAGCATTGCCTCCACCTGGAACCTGACACCAAAGCCACTGTCATGGGGACCTTTCCCTTTGTTTTAGCCCATTTTCAATCAAGATAGCTTGATACAGTGGAGGAAAAAAATGTGAATGGAAATGTTTGAAAAATGTTTACATATTCCCTAGAAACACCCGACTCGGCAATCCAGAGTAGTCCCTCAGAAGGATGATAGTACCAGCTTCCATCTGAGTGAAAATGGAATTACGGGGGTGGGAGGATGCAAAAAAGCCTCTACTTGAGATGCAGAGGGCTGCCTGGCACAGGTAGATTAGAAAATAGATCAAACAGCCTTTCCAGGCAAGCACTCCTCTGCCTCAAACCTTTTTCCTGAAGTTTGCAAGACAGATCTTCCCTGGCTCCTGCTTTAGAGAGTGGGAATGTGATGGGGTTTCTTTTTTTAGACTTGAGTTCTGAGGCTTTGCTTTCCTGATCTGTCTTTGCTTAGGCTGAAAACGGCTCAGCAAGTCTTCGGTGGGAATTAAGCAGGCTGACTACAAGGCTGGGAGGATGTTTTAAATACTTGAGTTGAACAGCTGCAGTAGGGGTGAAGGGATGTGCCTCACCCAGAACCCAATTTCAGCTCTACGTCCTCTGTGAGGGAAGGTTTGCTGAATTTCTGTTTTTATTGTGGCTCCAAAGAACAGAATGTGGCATTGTCTGTAGCTTGACTGTTCCCATCAAACATCATCTAGCTTCAATTGTACAAGTAGGGGTATTGTAACTTATGGACCTGGGTTTAGTGAGATTTTTCCCTATAAAAGGACTACGAAGGACAAGGTATATCTTAGAGGCGGCTAAAAAGCAGAGCCAAAAGGCTGAGGATGGAAAATATTAAATATCCTTAATTTACAAATATATTAAAAGTTATTAAATGAATAGTAGTTAATTTGTAGAGACCAAAATACAGTGAGACTCTTGGGAATGAATGTGACAAGTGTCTCTAAGAAGCACCCTTAAATTTGGGGAACTTGAGATGCCTATATCAAGAGAGCAGATTCCTATTTGATCATGTGCTGCCCAAATAGAAATCAAAGCAGTAAATAGGCTTCCTGTCATGTAGGAAATTATTTAGTCTGTAAATACATTTCAGCAATGAATCAAAAGAGGTTTTTGACATGTCTGGCTTTTGAGCTCCACTAAATTCTAAAGACTGCTATTCATTTCCTGGGAATCCCTGGGTGGGTATCCTACTCAGAGATTCAATATCTGTTTCTTTAAGAATCAAAGAACATACATTAGGCATCTATTTATTCAGATAATTTGTATGTGTTTAGTATCCCTGAGTCACTGATCTTATGAGTGAAATCTGTTTTCCCTCTTCAAGAAGCAAATAGCCTTTTTTACTACTACAAATATCAGGGAACTTTATTCTCAATTTTTCATGAATGTGACAAAGGGAGGGAGATACCACGTGACACTACTGAGCAGAAATGTAAAAAAGGAAATGCCTAAAGAAATTGTGGAACTCATGGCTGCAGGATGCTGCAGGATGCTGCAGGACCAAGGGAATAAAAAAACAATGAGAAATTAACTGAAAAAAAATGTCCATTGGATGCCATTTAATAGATGGCTAGCTTTTAGATTTCTAGGAACTGGGGGCATTGGATAACTCAAGACCATGCAATTGTTGTAAGAAATAGGGCATCTGTTTTCAGACACTTTGAGAGAGGATATTAGGCTAGAAATTCCTGTAAATGAGCAGCAAAGCAAGAAATGTCCAGAGCAATAACTTATTTAATCATGGCCAACAGGACTGGGAACACCAAACCTGGCCAAGTGTCTGTGTCCAGTTCAGATTGATGAAGAGCATGGTCTTCTTCTCCTTCCTCTCCTGACTCTGCATATGTGATGGGAGTAAGGCTTTTTAAGAAAATGGATGATATCGAGGCCATTTTGTAGTTCTGTTCATTTAAAATTGTTCATGAAAATAACCCCATATTCCTTGTTCTTAAGTAGTTTCTCTGCTCTGGATCCATGTGTCCCAAATCCACCCTGGC
Source organism: Melanocharis versteri (assembly GCA_013397845.1). Classification (NCBI taxonomy): domain Eukaryota; kingdom Metazoa; phylum Chordata; class Aves; order Passeriformes; family Melanocharitidae; genus Melanocharis; species Melanocharis versteri. Next base: position 611,432 of record VZTG01010059.1, on the reverse strand, counting down.
TGCCCCCAGCCTTGTGGGATGTTTAGAAATAATTTTTGCGCAGTTACATCCACCTGTCCTGTGATCCTTCAGGGTGGGTGACTTCAGACACCCTCTCCCCAGCCATGCATGCAGATTTTAGGGTGATATAAAATGTATCTTTCCACTCCCACAGGGTTACACTGGCTTCCAAATTCCTGACCTGGAGCAATAGCCAAAGCACCTCCTCTCCCTTCCAGTTTGCTTCAATAGGAGCCAACTTATTAGAGCTGAGTAAACCTACAGGGACATGAGCCTATTTTCTGTATTTCTTTGGAACAGTGTGGCAGGAGAAATGGACTGAAGACGTTTTCCCTCCATTATTACAGTTCCTGTCTGCACTATGGCTCTTTATTGCACAATCCCTGCTTGTTCTGCATTCAAAATGTCTCCACGGGTGTGGATGCAAATTCCACACATTAGAGCACTGACAGGTATTTAATAGGAACAGAGAAAGCCAAGTGAAGACTGAAATCTTCAATCCTTCAGGCATCCATTCCAGCAGTGAAACTGCTGACTGCTACAAATGCCTGTTGACAGTGCAGCTGATTTCCAGGTTTATTCCAGTAAAGAGGCAGGAATTTTATTGCTTCTATGGCCTGGGAACACCCCAAAGGCTGCTTGCGGTGGCACAGCTTGAGTAATATGGATTAGAAAAAAGATGGGAAGCCCGTGCTCACCCAGCTGCAGTTGGCAGCTCTGGCTCAGGCCTTGCTGCCCGCCCTGGGTTTGGGGGGCACAGAGATCATGGTGCAAGTGCTCACACAAGCTAATTTTACCTGCCCACTGATTGTCCTCAGCACCGACAACGGGAGACAGCCAGAGTGGCACTCAGGGATTACGTTGTATGGGAAGTTGTTTTAAGTTGCTGTGTCTTTCTTGCCTCTGTGCAAATAGGAGCCAAAGTTATGCCAGGGAGCTTTACACACGCCCTCCTCACCCCGACATCTCTCCTCCCTTCCCAGCTTCTGCCTGGCTGTGTGCTTTTTTTTTTCCTGACCTGCACCTGATCAGAGGCAGAATCTGTCCTTTCCTTTCTGTGTTTGCCCCTTGTCAGACAGCAGAGGAGGTGGTGAATGTTGCTCTGGCAGTGCCTCCAGGGCTGCCAGGCTCCCAGCACCAGCGCAGGAGCTGCTGTGGTGATGCTTAGGGCACTCGGGTACCTGCAGGGAAAGCTGTTTGCCTGCCTGTCCAGCCTGCTGCCTCCTGCATTTGGAAGAGCTATTTGAGCTGTGAAACCCCGGAATCGAGCGCTTTGTGTGTGAACAAGCCCTCAGCTGTCAGTTTTGGGGGGCTTGAGATCCTTAGCTACTGTCCAGCTGTGCCACTGCTGAGGACAGGCTGCTCTGTGGAGGCTGTGCCATAGCTGAATAAACAACACCCAGTAAAGGCAACGAGAGGATGAAGCAGCTAGAGTGCAGCAAGTGTTTTGCCCATCAATTACCCCCAATTCTTCATCCAGAAAGATTAAAGGCTGTTTGTTTGCAGTTATGTGTAATGTCATGCTCTGTTTGTCATCTTATGAGCTCTCCTGGGATCACAAGACAGGCCTGAACGCTACAGTGCCACCTTTCAGAAAACAGCCTACTAAAACTAATTAATAGTGCACCCTAGTTAGCACATGCAAACTTGGCATTATTAGTCTAATTAAAAGGATTTTAACAGTCCGAGTTTCCTTCTCTCTCTCTCCCCCATCACAAATTCCAACATATGCAAGTCAAGTAAATTAAACCCATTAATCACCATTGGTGCAAATGATATAGGTGCTTGTAGTGCGGGCTCGTCTCTGAAGAGAGGCACTAACAGACCTCGTTATGTTTAATTTCACTCCTTAGCAAAGGATAATAAATACAAATTGTAACATCACAATAAAATATTTAATTATTCACGAGTTTGGTAAGAAACATAATTAGCTTACTGGTATGTGTCTTCATTTGGGTGATAATGGATCCAATTTAGGAGCTTAACCATTTCTGGGTAAAGGCTGAAAACGTGAGGTCTGCCAGGACAGTATTGCTTAAACACAGACAGAAAGAGCCCATTTCCACTGTCTCCATTACCTCCTGTGGAGAGGGCTGTGTGGGCATCCCAGCTCAAAGGCCTGGGAACGTGCCCCACACACCTGGAGCTCTCCTGCCTGTGAGCAGGTTTGGGTTGATCTCTTCAGTCTTGTACAGATAAGGAAAACCGAGCGCTGATGGTGTTTCCACAGATGATAATGGAGTAATCCCAAAGAATAATATGTCAGTATTTTAAGCTTAATAATGGTGTATTTTTAATTTGCTGCAGAAAGACTCTGCTTTGGGTTTTGCAGGCGGTCTGAAATTCGGGGGTTTTCATTCAGCTCCATGGAAGATGAGGCACGGTTGTCACAAGGGGTTTGGGCTGTGCATCATTTGCAAAGGGGAATGGGCTGGATGGAGAGCGTGCTTGTCCTTCTTACCTCCACCCCTGGACACAAGGCTGACCCTAATGAAAATATCCCAGGAGCTGCTATGGATGGGCCTGTGGCTTGCAGGGGTGGTGCTGCTGCAGTTGGGGGTGCAGGAGTTAACCTGATGTAGGAGGCACCTGAGCTGGCAATTCAGCTGCTGCTGTTTGCTTTTATGGGATCCTAATTTTATTTATTTTATGTTCTCCTTATTGCACGTATTTAGGTGACAGATGTGTGCGATCCTTAATCTCTTTCTCATTACCCTATGAAATTGTAGCTGCGTTTTGACAGCTTTCAGACAAAGATAAAAGAGGAGAGGAGAACTTCAAACATATGGAAATGTGCAGATACCCTGGACTGACTCCTGGTGAGGAGATCGCTGAGCACAGTTAGAGGAATTAGTTAAGAGTGGTGGCCTTTGAGTTCCTGGTGTGTGCCTGCAGATGTGAGGGGAAGCATTGCCTCAGCAGCCGTGATCCCAGCTTTTGATTATGTATCCTACAGGAGCAAAGGCAGCTTAGAAGTGGATTAATGCTCTGAACAGATTAGTTCCAAATTGTGTTTCCAATGCACTTGCCACGCACCCCCGCACCGTAACCTTTGCTTAAGAAAAGCAAAAAACCACCAGGAAGCCCAGGATGTCTGAGCACCTGCGTGATGCAGCCAGTACAATTCACATTTCCTTTGCAAGGTAATTAACAGTGGATTTCTTGGTTTGGCAGAATATGCTGTCTTACCACAAAGGGCTTGGGAGCTTTTCACCAAAATGAATAAGAACAAGGCACTGTACTTTTGCTTCATCTGAATTATTTTGTATTATTTGCCATACTCGTTTTCCTTACACTATCATGATGCCCCCTTCACCATTTCCAATCTAAACAGATTTTCAAGGAATCCCTTAAACCATAAATTTTATTATCTCTCTGAAGAAGACGTTTGAATTAGTGCAAGAGAGTGTGAATATAAACTTGCAAGCAACGTAATAAATGTGGTGTGTTATTTCTTTCTCCACTAATTCTTCTGAGCAAGATTTACTGCCTCGGCGAGGTTTTTTTTTAAATAAATTAAATATAACATGAACTAGATAGTTGTTCACACGGAGCTAGAGCTGGAGAGACTCATTAATCACTAGTTTAAATCCCAGAGTATCCAGTCATCCTAATTAACGATTCAGTGCTGAACTTTACTCTGGCAGTGGCAGCAGCACCAGGCTGTTACCCAGCTCAGCTGATAGGGACTGAGTGAGCCAGAGGAAAGGGAGCAGCCCTTTGGGCTGGAGAGGCTGAGCCCTGCTCCCTGGGCAGCTCTGCACCCCCGTGCCAGGCAGTGCTGGATGTTGGTGATGCCAAAAGCAGCTGTGCCTGTCACCAAACAGCCGCGTTGGCAGCAGCTGGCGGGTGCAGGCACGGGGTTTGGGGCTGAGCACTGCACCCTGCTCCTCTGGGGTGAGCTGCACCCACTCCTGCTCCCCAAACAGCAGCAGGCTCCCTGAGGTGTGGTGGAGAGGATCCTGCAGCCTGAGCTGGGTGTTTCTGTCTCCAGCAGGCGCTCCAGGGATTATTTGGGTAGAAGGAGGCACACTGTGGACACTGAAAGCTTGGTGGCAGAGAGATTTTTCAGTATCTGCCTGTGTCCGTGAGCATTCTCACTTTCTCACGGAGCGAGCTGCAAAACAGNCGGGAGCAGAGCAGCTTTTGTGCAACCAGTGCATAAATTAAAGGTTGTGGGATTGAAGCTCGCTCTTGCAATAGGAAAATCGTAAATCATAATCCCATTATTCAAATGAATTTACCTGCTCTTTAGGGTTCCATTAGTTCTGTATTTCATTTATCTGTGTTTCTAAGACAAATAATTCACACTGTTGCAGTGCCTTTTTTTTTTTCTGTAATGTTTTAGCATGTAAATTTTTTGCATTCCTCACAAATTCCAGGGAAAGGACATTGTCTTTTGATTTTGTTGTTGGCAAGAAACTCCACTAGGAAAGTGTTTCATCCTGCCTTGGAGAATGAGGGACCCACTCAGGCCCTAGATTAGCAAAGCAACAAATTACCAACTCCTTTGCTTTTCTGCAGCCCTGCTGCCTGGAAGTTAATTAATTAGGTGGTCTTGAAGGGTTGAACTTTGCTGACTTTGGGGATAGCAGAGGTTTTGTTCCTCTTTTGTTTTGTTACAGGCAAATTCTTACAGGAGAAAGTGAGCCTGAACTCAGTCTCAGCACATGGAAAATCTGCATAAAATGAGTTTTGCAGTTGCATAATTATTTTAGATTTTTAGTTTTTGTCAAATGTTCTTATAATTAATTTAACCACAAGAGCTCTTAGGGCTCTACTTGCCTAATTCTTAACATAGAAACAGGGGTTTGCAGCAGCAAATAATTTTTATTCTTGTTGATTTTTAGCCTGGCTAGTAGGAGCTGGGAAATTTTAGCATATGTAATTTGAATTATTTCATGAAACATTTAACAAGAGCCTATTTCATTCTTCACTAAGGCAAGTTGATATAAGAAGGATGATGTTATGGTTAATGTAAATCATAATTATTACCAGGTGCATCACTGAACTGGGAAATTGTGCTAAAAATGTAAGTTTTGCTCCATTTCATATTGAAAAATTACTTTGCAGCCTGACAGCCATTAATCTCTGTTACAGGAATGTTACTCTTTATTTTGGTAAATTACAGAGCTAAGGCATAACAAGGCATAAATTATCAGGCCGCAGGAGTCCACTTGGCTGAGCTGAGCTGGGCTCAAGCAGACCCTGATGCTGAGAAGAACCAAACCACCCCCACCCCATGTCCCCAGCCCAGTGCTGCCCACCCTGGGGGCACCTCAGCTCCACACAGAGCCAAGCCTTCAGCAGCTCTGCTCCCTGAAACTTTTCTTTTAGACACACCTAAAATGGTTTGTCAGACCAGCATTCCGTCTTTGTGGCCCCCACGAGGCTGTACCCTGGAGAGATTTGTGGGCTGGGTGCTCTTCTTCTGTTTGCGTTGCTGAATCCTCTCTAAAAATAGGTTTTCTCATGAAAGAGGGCTCCAGGAAGAATTGTCTTTTAATCCAACAGCTTCACTCTAAAGCAGGATGGGATGTCTGGGTCTGGTACCCAGCTCTGAAGGGGGGATGCAAAACCGTGTTGCTTTATTTGTTTAATTTGCTATTCCACGGTAGAAGATTGAAGTCCATCCTAACTTGTAATAAGATGCTTTTCCAGAAGTGATTATCTCCCTGTTGGGCTTGGTGGATGGGGGAGAACCATGGGAAGTAGGGCTCTAACAGTAGTGTGTGTAGTAAGGCCTGTTCTACTAACAGGGAGAGAGCTTGTACAAAGGAATTTTTATTAGAAAATACCTAAACTTCCTCAGAGCGAGATGCTGCTCACCTCAGTTTATGCCATAACATCAGAAATACAGAGTCCTAGTAAGTTTGTGCTTTATAAGCAGAAGAAACAGCTAAACATGAGTCTCCAAGCACTGAATTATTCAATAGGAGTGAGTAGGTTTTTGAGATGATTCTCCACGAAGCTTTTCATCTGCTTCCACTGAAGCAGTTTTGGTTGACCCTGCTCCATTAACTGTGAATGCAGCTTCCAGACTACTGACTCCATGAATGGTATGAAATTCAGAATACACTTCACTTTTTGATAGATATGTCTTTCTGCATACATATGATACCTCTTCTCTTCCTCTCACTTTTGGCAGCTATTCCAAATCAGTGTAATCATTGCCACTCTTCACAGCAGTGTTTTAAAAACAGCACAGGACTGTCCATCATCACCTGCCACACAACACTTAAGCCTAAGGGGGTGAATCTCAGTGCCCCCTCTGAAATGCCTCTATCTCCCATTTTGTTGAAACTCAGCTCCTTATACTCAAATCACTGCCCAAAAGCCCTGAGAGCCCCTCCAAAGCTTTTTATTGACTGTGCAAGCAATATTTCTCAGAAGAATCTTTATTAAATCCACCCTCACATTTGTTCTGCACGCTTCATCTTTGGCAACCTCCCAGGACAGGATGAGCAGTTCTGATAACATAACTGAGGGATAGACCAGAGCAAAGTCTGCCTGCTTTCAGTGACCATTGGTAATTTTGGCTGTCATCCTCAGGCTGCCAGGGAAAGGAGCTGGACTGGACACATCGACATCTCTGGTCTCCTCACTTGCAAAATGCAACATTGAAAGTGTTAGAAGTGCAGAGCAGAGCTGAAGTGCAGCCTGTGAAAATGATGATAACAGCAAATGGGAAACCATTTAATACGAGATGTGTTGGTCAGGTTGACAGCACTGTGAGAGTCCTGCCAAGCCTGAAACGTGTGCCCTGACAGCTCAGAGTCAGCAGGAACGTCCTGAGGCAGCTGATGATTCTGTCCAAAGAAAGGGCTCAACAGATGCAGCTCCTGTTGCATTCAGGGTTTGCTGCGAGCATGTGACAGCAATGTGGCACTGCCCCTTGCCTTAGCAAGGCAAGAAGTGGAATTAGATACCTTTCCCTAAAGTCGGTGCTCTCAGGCTCATTAGAAACTAACCTGATTAAATCTGGTTTGCCTAGGAAAGCAATTCTGGGCAGCTACCTTCAAATGATTGCTAAAAAATTATTGGCATTTTCTATGCCTTAGCATCTGGCATATTGTTCTATAGAAGGCTTATTTGTCCTGGAAAATGTGGAAGTGAAAGTGGTTTTAGTAGGACTATTGCCTGCACCACAAACATTTCTCTATGTGCCATTTTCTGGGCTCTCAAAAGAAAGGTAGTGTCTCAGCCAGGAAGAACAGATGTGAGAAAATTGCAAAATGGATGCCAAGCATCGTGAATTAACTCTGCTGGTCAGATGTTCAACACCCCTGGATGATTGTGTGCTAATCTAAGAGCAGAGTAAATCAATCATTATCCAGGCTTGGGATATCTAGGTAGACCATAGGAAGCCTCTTGATTAATATGCACATCCTCACCTAGATGATGGTTAGCTCTGCAATTCATGGTTAAACTGAAGGCAGAAAGAATTGCTTTTTAATAACCTTGATAATAACCCTTCTGATAGCTCCATTTAGGCATCATTATTGAATAATAGCCTGTGCATGTCATCGAGTCACTCTGACACTAGAACAGAAAATACACAAATATCCTGGTCATGCCACTGATGAAAACAAGAGACAAATCCTCTTCTGGGGCAAATTAACACAGTTCCCCTGGTATTAACAGAATGGAGTAGAATTTCTAAACAGACACCAAGGCAAAATGATGCTTAAAATTTTTGATGCAAATTTTATAGATTCTTAAAAAAGCCTTGATTATCCTCTCTGCTGTCATTCTGGCACTGCAGCATCAAAACTCGTGCTCAGTGGGTTTGTGATGGACTCAAAGGTCCAGAGGGATGAGCACCAGAGCTGGGGGAAGCTGAGCCACTGCAGACCACCAAGCTGTGAGGAGATAATCAGGGATACTGCAGGGTGGTGAGCCGAAGTTGTGGGTCCCCAAGATTTGCAGAGCCATTTATCACAGCTGCTCTTGTGGCAAAGGAAAGCGAGTCTGGGGAGCCGTGGTGTGCGCACACACAGCAAAACAAAAGTTGGGATATTCCTGCACCACTTGGAGCACCTTAGAGAGGGAGGAGATGTGCTCATTACTGGAATGTGCTGCCATCAGCTCAGAAGTGCCAGCATCAGTAACAGCACAGTGAACTACATCAACTGCTTGTTATCTGCTCCGTGACATCCTGCATCTGAGCTTGCTCCCACCCTGGAACATCTCTGCTGATCTCACTGGGAACAAGGCTGAGTCCAGCATGAAGCACTGATACTCTGCACAGTTAGCATAGCTTCAGCCATGCATGGCATGTGAAATATTCATTTCATGGAGGCTTTTGCTTGTTTTTTCTTCCATTAAACCAATTACTAGCTAATCATTTTGTATAAAATAACACAATATGACACTAAAAGATCTGATCCATGCAAGCCCCTCATGTATAACAGCCTTGGTTTAATTTCGTTTGTAGGATTAACAAACAAACAAACCAAACTAACGCCAAAACTGGGATTAATGAAAACAAAAACGAAGGCAAATCATTGTCATCCGTGTTCGAGCAGTGTTAAATTATGTAAGTTTTGTTTAAATTCTCAGCTCTGGTGGCATGAAACTAAGAGGAATCTTCCTGCTAGACAGACAGCAAAAAGAGCTAAAATGACACAATCATACTATTGGCTGTTTCTGTCAAGTTAACACTCCATGGTCCCTGTCAAACTCCTTCCCCTTTTCTTTTCATGGTAATAATGTATTTGTTATGGTACCAGCCCTCTGTGTGTGCACCCATTCCCCTGAAAGGCTCCAGCATGAAGCATTTATTGGCTGGGCAGAGAGGTGAGACCTGGGTGAACAGTGAAAATCAGTGGCAGGAGAACAAAGAAGAGGATGTGACTCTAGAGGTACAGGGATGTGGCAGCATTCCCACTGCCTTACAATTTGTGGACCCTAAAGATTTCTGCCAAGGAGCTTGTAATCCACATTCCATTGCTTTGAAATTAGTATCAGCCACTTATAGCAGCTTTCCAAGGAGATCAGTATTGTCCTCCAGCTCCAAATGGGTGAGATGAGGGAGGAGGAGGAGGAGAAAAGTCGGTGTGATGAGGTTGCTCAGCATCTGCAGACCAAGCCCTTCTTTTGGGTGTCTTGTGCACCAAAGGACTGCTCTCTCCTGCTGCAAAGAGAGAGCAAGAGGTGGCAAACAAAGCCAACGAGGTGGGGATGGAAAGGAGCAATGTTCAAATCACTTGACCTCTTTCCAGGTGTATTGATCAGGGCAAGAGATACTTTTCCTGATTTAGGAAATGAAAGACAGATTTGCTCAAAGTTCTGTCCCGAGTGGCTCCTTACAGGCTGTAAGACTAAGATGGCAAAGAAATGCTGCAGAAGAACCAGATTTTTTGAAGGAGGATTTGAAAGAGCTTTTGCAGGGTAAGCATTTCTTGTTGCCCTCTTTCAGAGCACTCTGGCTCTGTAGGGATGTCCAGCAACAATTGCTCCTGAACTGCCGAGTCCTTCACGACTTGCTGAGGCCTGGTGCTTTACAAATGCCAGTGCAAAACTCCCTAAAGAAGCAAATCCCAGTCCAAGTAAATCAAAGATGTAAACTGAAAGGTGCCTATAAATCACAGCACACTTTCATAACTCCATTCATGTGTGAACAATATGTGAGGGCCCCTATATTAACCAGCTGAGGTGAACAGCTCTGTGGACAAATCTGTATTAGCTGCCAAGAAAACATGATTTATCGAAAAACTTTGCAACACAGAAATGTTGCTCTCTCCCAGGTAGGTTTTTCCCCCTCATCCCTACTACTTATAGCAGAAAGGAATATTCAGAACTGTCTGACAAGCCAATTAAATGTCAATTATCTGGCTGATGTGCCCAGCACTGATCACTGTACAGCTGGACAGACTGTCACAGCCCTGGAACCAGGAGCTCGCTTTTAGCACCAACCTTCCTGCCCTGCTTCCTGCTAAGTGGGTGTCAGGATTCATCCAGGAGTAGAAACAAATTTTAGTGAAGAAGCTCCTCCCTGGGTTTTGCACTTGCACTGTCCCCTCAGCCTTGTGTTTGGGCAGATTTAGGAGGATTTTGGCTTGTCTAAGTTTTACTTTGCCAAACTTCAGAACCCATGGTAGCAAGAGTTGAGGAGGATTTCAGCGTGAACCCATCACTGCTTACTGGGTTGGGGGATTTTGTTCTATTACCTCTGGTAATGCTTAGTTATAGTTACATTTATTCTCAACACTGCTGAGACGAAATAACACAGTTTGCTGTAAAAAAAACCCCAAGAATTTGGGTTTTTTTAATAGAGTACCTCAAGTTCTTTATTTATCTTCTCCTGTGAATACACAGTCAGAGCTTCTTCTTATGCATTGGTTATATGTAACAGGTTTTTTTCACTATATCAGTGGCTGTTTATTCAGCTACCCTGTAGAAGGAAAAGGGATACAAACCTGCTAATATTAGCATCACAGGACCTAAATATACTCCTTTCTTGCTCCCTCTCTCTCAATGGAAGCTGACTTCTAATTTCCAAGATCCATGCCTTCAAAAAGCCAGATGATACCCATTTGTCTGCATGCTGGCATTGTTCAATAGCTAAAATAATTTTCCTCCTTCTCTAGGACTTGTTCCCCTTATGTAATGGGCTTCAAAATTTTCCAGTGGTTTAAATCAGTATTTGCTGCATTAAATTTTTTTTCCATGTTTCCTAAAGTTTCTCTTTAAAGGTGAAGATAAAAATGAATCCTTCTCGAGAGTGAGTGGGTCTCTTCTGTCACTTATTAGTGTGATGGTTTTGAGGTGCTGATAGAGGACAGTTAATCCTTATGGAAAAGGGAGAGAGAGAGAGTCTCTCTGCATGTCCTGGGTCTGCCTCAGTTTCCCCTCCCTTCCTGAGGTGTCCGATGGGGCTGTTTTGCAAAGCAGTTTTGTAGTGCCCACAGTAACTGTGAAATGCAGCCAAATCAACAACCTGAAGCTGTGTCTGTGCATCGTTTTCAAAGCAATATTGGATTTTAAACTCTTATCTCCAGATGTTAATCCTTAATGGGAGCAAAGATGGAGCTTGGCTTCCACAACTCAATTTGTAAAATAGCGGCCACGTGTTCCCTTCATCCTCTCATTGCTTTAATTACATAAAATGCAAAACTGCAATTCCTCTGGTTAATTTTTTCTCCTGTACAGTCTTCCCATTTAAAAGAGTTATCATCCAAAAACCCATCAAGTGATGGTTTTGTCTCTTACACGAAGTTTTACTGCAAAGGGTTACAACTTTCAGAGGGTTGAGTTGACCTCTGACTCTGCACAGGTTCGTTATGAGTTTAAATTTTTGATCCATTTTGACTTCTAGAGGCCAGATTCTTACCTAGCAGGGCCTAGGCCACCTTTCAGCACACCCTGAGGCTGTTGTGGAATGTGCTGGCCATCCATACATTCTGCCCTGCTGTTTTGGGCAGCAGTAGACAATTTGCAGTCCTACTTGTAGCCATTACATTATGTGTGATTTTGCACATAGCTGCAGAAAGCCAAAATTCCTTTTTATTTCCATGCTCTCATTTTAGAGGATTTTCAAGTCTCGATTGGTCAGTGCAATGAGAAATGAGCATCAATGGATATGCAGGTGTCTGGCTTAGCCCTACAAGGAGGAAAACCTAAAGTTTAGACCCTCATTTTTTTGTGTGTACCTGGGAAAAAAATTGCTTTTCTGCCACAGTGGCAGCTGGAGGGAAGGAGGATTTATAAGAGGTGGTAAGCAAGAAATTTGGAGAGGATGGAGAAAACTATGCAGCACTCAAGCGGAAATGATTCAGAATCGATCCAGTCTGCAGCTTTTTGGGGCTACGGGGAAGAGCAGTTGGATGAAGATGGTGGATATTTAGTCCATTTTCCCTCCGTGGGGCTGACCATCCCAGAGACAGGGTGACAGCAGTGACGGGAGCGCTGCCATCGCGAGCGCGGTGGCTCACGGCAGCTCCGAGTCCTCCTCGCCAAGTGCCAGACAGGCACAGAGTAGTGCATCTGCTCTGGCTGGACGGGAGGCAGAAACCTCCCACTGCCATTCTCCCTGCACTGGTTTCCTTTAGATAAAATCTGAATTTCCCCCAGTTTCTCCAGGGCCTGAGGAAACTACCAGGAAGGCAGAACGAGGCACATCTGGAGTGATGCAGCAGCTGGGAAATGCCCGCTGCTGCAGGGGATGGTGGTATCGTGTGAATGGCTGTGACCTTTTCAGTATTCCAGATTTTGATTGATTGGCCATTTCCCCTCTTTCCCATGCTGTAAACAGGGGAGCTGTGAAATAGGTGGCCAAAATAAACACAGACTTACGTAGGCTAAGACAAATTCATATTGAATTTATGAGAGAGAAAATTTTGCTAACTCATTCCGCCCATAAAAATTATAAAGAGGAAAGAAAGTGACATAAAATCAATCCATTTCCATGACAAAGCTCATTATGAGAAGAGAAAATATAGTCCCATACTAACTTGTTCTCATTACTGTTCTAAGATTTATCATGTCAGGTGCAATGTGCAAGGGAGGAAAGGAAAACCTTCCTTGCCCTTACCTTAAAAAAAAAAAACAACAGACAAAATAAGCCAAATTATGCTCATCAAGTCCAGTGGGCATATATTTTGTCAAGCCTCACAAGGGGCATGATTAACTCAAAGGTGAGACTTTGAGGAGCCTTTGAAGGCTGGATACTCCAGGGTAGGGCAGGTCACCCTGTCCTGACTGTCACTACCAAACCAGGTCTTCCCTTGGTGTCAGTGAAAACTGGCACTCTGGGAGGAAGATGCTGCTTGAGGGCTTGACAAGATGAAGGAAACCCCAGTTAACACCCCTCAGCTGGTGGGAACAGGATTTGGAGTGGGAAAGAGCTGTTGGGAAAAAAAAACAGATGTGAGTTGCTCAGAGCTGGGAAAGGGAATTGCCAGGTTCAGGCCAGCCCCAAGGTCAGTCTGACTGCTGCAATTTACCTGCAGTTCTCATTCTCATCTCAGCTTAAGCACAGCAACAAGTCCTAGGGTAGAGGTCCAAAGCTGCCTTTGCAGATGGGCTCGCTGCTGCATTTGCAATGCAAGCCCACAGCCCTGGCTCTGCGGGGCCATTCCAGAGTCTGCTCTCATCCTCTCATGCATTGCTCCTCTGTACTGCTGAACAGATGCAGTTCATTTTGGAGCTGACATCTGGAGCTGTCAGAGTACATAACTGGTGCTGATTTGCAATGCCAGCTGAATACTCTGACCTTTTTGGTGCATTCATAAGAGATGATAGTCCGTGTGTGCTCTATGGATACACCAGGCAGCGTGGGGTGCGTGTGTTTGTCTGCAGGGGTGACAAGGGAGAAGTAAATACACAAAACAAAGCCTGCCAAGTCTGGCCAGAGTAAAATCTCACTGGTCAGCTGAAGAAGGGAAGAAATAACAGATAAAGGAAGGGTGTAATGCCCTGATAAACAAAGACATTTCCTCAGATCAGGATAACAAATGTTGCTTCTCAATTCAGTCTCCTCCTTATCCATGCAAATAACATTCCCAGCTGTCTCCTCTTACCTGTGGAAGATAGCACAGAAATACTCTGATGCTTTAACAGGATGTTGCCTTCATCATCCCAAATTCTGTGAGAGCACTATGAGGTGTCACTGAGGCTGGAACAAAAGCTCAGGGATAACCATACTTCACATCATGAAATGAATCCTGAGCTATCCTTGAAACCTAACCTGGCATGACTTGAGTGTGAAGTTTCTATGGGTCAGTGCAGCACCCTGTGGTAAGAACATCTCCAGTCTGGAAGTAGGGGCTCTCAGGACAGGCTAGGCTTGCTTTCCCATACATTGTTCTGGGATTTATATTGTTGTATGGCCATAGTTGCTTAAGGTTTCTGTTTTGCTTATTTTGTCTCAGTTTTGTGGTGTGGTCAGATTGGGATGCAGAGAATGGAGAGAAAGGCTCTTTAGGGAGATGCTTTGCTTTACTTGCCTGTTAGAATACAACTCTCACCCACCCCAAAGCCTGCAGGCACAGGGAAACGTAGGCTCTAACAGTGCAGACCCTCTCAGCTGAGAAGGGCACCTGGTGTGCTTGTGAAGTGTGAAATGAAGAGGCAGAGGGAGGGGGAGAGGCCAGGACCTCTCCTTTTCGAATCCTCAGGGTCACACCCTGCTGGGAAGGAGTTTGCATCCTCAGCTCGGCTTTGAACTTGACCTGTGTTTTGAATTGCATCAAGTGGTGGAAAGCTGAGTGATCACAGGGCTGGGGTGGAACAGCAGAGCAGCTTCCACAGTGTCAGTGCAGATAAAAGTGAGGTACAAATGTTTAACTGCCAAGAGGCTTGAGCACTAAGTGGGATGGTTGAGGGAGAATTGAACACAGCTGCTCCTGCTAGAGCATCCTTCCTCCATACAGAATCAGGGTCCCACACCTGTCTAAAGACCAACACATGCCCAGTGAGGGGCAAAATCTTGTGCTTGGGTCCTTCAGGTGCTGAAGGACCTTGAGGCTGAAAGAGACACAATGTGTTTCTTGCAATGGCCTTGAGATCTGTGTCTAAAAGTCAGGAGTAAAAAGCTCTCTCCTTACAAAACTAGCTCAGGAAAGTCGAATTTTAAATGAGGCATTCCTTCAGCAGAGGGACTAATAAAAGCTGGTTTCTTCCAGTTGTACTCTGCAGTTTGATTTTCTGGTGCCAGGAAGGAGCAGGCTCCAGGTGAACATTTTCCTGGGGTTTGGGTGCTGATAACATCTTTTCCTGTGTGGATTCCTCCATATGTGAGTAAGGATGAGGTCTGGCTGCAGCCTTTCCACCAGTGGGAATAACAGTGCCTGTTTTCATGGCAGCCAGGGGATCTCAGTTGCCTTTAAAACTGCTGTTCCCTGTCAAACTTCGTGCAGACAGCCCCATGGATTCAAAAATTTCCCATGAGGAACAGACATGGAGGCATAGAGGTACATGGAGTATGATTGTGTGAACCTCACTTGCTTGGGAAAATAGGCTAAAAAACAACAAAATGCAGAAGCCTTGTTATTATCCCAGCTGAACAGTCCTCCCTGGAATATTCCATTAAGTCACTTCTGTTTCACTTAGGTTTTGCATTACTGGCTCTCCTTTCCACAAATGACCTTTTTCATACCAGCCTCTGTAAAACTATTGCCATTCTTCATTTAGAAATTCGCTAAAGTGTGTTTGCAGAAGCCCTAGACTCTTTTTCTGGTGAATCATCCGTTTTTGGGGAAAGGAGCAAAAATTTATGTTACTGACCTTTCTTTATATTTAACAGGATCTTTTGGCAAGTTGAATATGATACCACTGGCTCTAGATAGGAACAAGTCTTCCTGTTCTGTGTCAGTGTTTATTCAGCCATTTCTCAAGCACATCTGTAATGCTATTTATAGCACAACAGGATCTGTGGGAAAACCTCACTTGCTCATTCCACATGAAACATAACTGAGAAACTGAAAGAATATTATTAAAACATTTAAGAGGACAGGGATAAGTTAATAGAGTGAAGAACTTGGTGTCCTATATTTTGATGAGAGAGAACAAAATCTATCCTTTTTTCAGCCGTGTTGCAGTTGTTTTGCATCTTTTTGGGTGTACCCAGGTTTACTCTCTCGGGCACGGCACCACTGTCTACCCACAGAGCAGGGAGGGAGCAGGGCTCTGATGGCCAGCAGTGATGAATTAATTGAGTGTCTTGCTGCTCTACACCACCATGGCCATAGCAGAGAACAGGAAGAAAACAAGATTTAGCTTGACCTCCCTGGTTTTAGAAAAGGTTGGTTCGTTGTACACAAAACACTTGCTATGTACAGTGTTATTTCCTGCCTCAGTAGTGTTACTTATTACTTAGGTCATGAGGACTTTTTGGTGTAGAATTTTAATTGCTGCATGAAAAAGCTACTAAACTTTTACCACTAAACTAGTTTTCACAGCCACTCTGTCACCTGCCCTTGCAATGCAGTACCTAAGCCTTGGTAATACACAACATTTCCTGGTGCACTGAGCACTGATGCTCACCAGCGCTTTGTGATCCCATGGTATGTTCTAAGGGCAGATGAATGAAATCATGCAACTCCAAGGACTTCAGCCAGCAGCTCCTGTTCAACCCCAGCACATCCTTTTTTGTGCCTGGCAAGGGTCTACAAGAGCAAAGCTATAGCTGGTGATTTCCATCTTTCTGAGATGGCACATTATAGACTTAGGAGCTCATGTCCAATTTCAGCTTGTGTCCTTCTTTAAAACCTGGCTCCTGGAAGTCTCCCCAGTTACCTCTTGTGCTGGGATCATGCCAGACATCTCGTGGGCTCCCTGCTCCCCATGGCTGTGCACAGTTTGGAAACACTGCTGGCAGTCCCCATAAATCACTGCTGTCCATCCTCCCTGAGTGTGTCCATAATGGGTTTTCGTTCTCTCAGCATCTGGCTCGTGTCTCACAGCACTGGGCAGACATCTGAGCCAGGGGACCCTGAGGCACCACATCCAGCTATTCCACCTAAAGCTCTGCTGTGAAATGTGTCCGAGCTAGAAATACCTTGTGCTGCAGCCCTCTCCCGTGCCACAATTCCCACCCAGGGCTGACTTGCAAAGCTGCCACTGTTGGTGCAGCAGCTGATTGAGGACCTCAGCCCAGGAGCAGGGAAGTGGCACCAAGAAGCCCTGCTCAGCTCAGCAGCACGTAGGTGTGCAGAAGGACTGGCTCAGCCTGGGCTGCCAAAAGCCACAGCTGACTCAAAACAAATCTCTTTCGTTCTCCCTCCTTGTTTCATGCGGTAAATAAACGTGAATCCCCCAAGAACCAGAGCATTTAGGCTCAGTGTGTTCCTGTTTGTTCAGAGCATATCAGTCTGTTGTTCTTCCTGGCTAATCAGATAGAGCGGAAACTAAAACAATCTAAATTTGTTATTCCGTTTTATTCTATACATAATCACTGCTTCTCATTTGCTTCTAAATAGCTGCATAAATACACATTAAATGCAGTGACATCTCTTTTGGGACTCAGCCCAGTGTTTCCTGGTTATTTTCTCGCTTTGAAAGAGATTGGGTTCTCAGATATTGTCACATTTCTTGTAAAATCCTCTGTACTGTGTATAATGGATATTATAATGCTGGGCTCTTTCTTGTCCTCTGCAGGCATAAGGGGGTTGGTGACACTAAATGAATGTGGAAGAACAGCATGTGCCCACATACCATGTGTGAAAGCAGAAAAGAGCTCTCACTCTGGGCAGGCATGAAGGTGATTTGTGACTCCCACTTCTTGCAGTGTTCCCCCTTCACCCAGCCTTCTCTCCTTCCTCTCTGACTCTCAAGCTCCCACCCCAGTTTGCAGGGATCACTTTGGGTTAGTGGTTCGTGGTTCCTGCAGAACTGCTGGCTCCTCTTTCGGTCTGGTTTCCATGACCCAGGACATGTGCTGTCACTTTTAGCTTCTCAAAGAGCCTTCCTGCACTTCACAAGCCTAATGGCACTTCAGGCTTTCAAGACTGAGGTAGATACAGGTCTCAGAATATGAATTTTTGACTGGTCAATAACTCTGCCTCCAGTATAATAAGAGATGTTTGATGCTGTATACACTGACTGCCACCTCTAGAAAACTGAGCACTGCAATCTCTGCAGAATTCATAAACTAATTTTGGCCACCTTCCAGTGCTTTCTGAATTTGTTTCCCAGAGATGGGCAGGAGGAGGAATATTCTCAGCCCCTTGAGGACAGTGGCTTTCAAATTCACCCATTCAGACAGCTGCACAGCATTATTCCCAGAGCAGCAGTGACCTCAGGCAGGCACATCCCCTGGGGGCTGACACAACTGGCCAGCTCAGAGCAGGAGGAGACTGAGCCCACATCTGTCCTCAGTGTACCACTCAGGCACATTGGTTTTTTAGCTTTCATTTTCGGTTTTTTTTCATTTTAGTGGAGAATCACGAGAGCAGTCTCATCAGTTTAAGCCAACCCATGGGTAGGTTTTTGCAGCATGGCATAATGAAAACTGATGCACATTTTTCCAGAAAGGGCTGTAATTAGTTAAAAATACTTATGGCAGTTTAACCATTTCACTCTAACAGTGAGGCATGTGTCCAAAACACATGCACATTGTGTGAGATCATGTGAGATGCACACATGAACATAAACAGCGATTTGGTGAAGAACTGGGACAAATCCTGCGGGTGAGCACAGCTCTGCCTGAGACAAACATATACCTGAGGTGCTGTAACACAGATGAAGCTGAAGCCCAGGCCCTGGCATTTCACATCCTCTGGTATGCCACGTGCTTCTCACATCTACACCACAATTTGTCACAGCTGGTTACGCCTGCACATCATGTTCGATACATTACCCAGGCGCAAAATGAAAGATGATCAGAGAAGTTCTGAAATACCTGACACGGGGAAAGTGGGAGATTAATTGCAGCATTAAGGCTGAGTGTGGCACAGGGTGGGAGCTGGAAGAGCTCTGCCCCAGGGGAAGCATCTGCAGAGCTGCTCCTTGTGGAGGGCCACTGTGCACCACTTTGACATTTTGGTTATTGAGCAGTGCAATATCGCTGCCCCCAGCATCCCCAGTGCAAAAATTAACATGGGTGCGTGGGCCTGGGGTGGGATGGAGGATGGATTCCCACCAGCCCTGCCCTGAGCCCATGGAGAAACGCTGGGTTTGTCCTGCTGCCCACTGCCTCCAACCTCAGAGACCATGTAGCAGGCTGGGATGAGAGAACCCTTGTGGAAAAGCAAAATATCCTTTTCCTTTATCCGTTTTTATCCCCTCCTCCCAGATCCGTGTGTATCTCAGGATGGAAAATGTCAGGCATAGCATTAAGACAGTCGTCTCTCAGCAGATGGGAGTCGGGGGGGAAACAAAACCCTAAAAGTTTATAGCAGAGGATAGGATAAAAAAGCAGCTAAACCAAAGCAAACGGCCTCGGGGACAGAGGGAGTTCGGCACCTCTGCTGCGGAGAGATGCACACGCCCTCTCTGCAGGAAAAAATGCACCTCTCGGGCTGTAGGCTAATTAACGAAAGCGGTGGGGGAATGTGGAAATGCTCGTTCCAAAGGAAAGCCAGCGGGGCTCGAGCAGCCGCGGGCCGGGCGCGGCCGCCAGCGCGGGGCAAGGCTGATCTCTAGCGGTGCGCTGCGGCTCCCGCGGCTCGCAGCCTGCCCGGAGAATTCTTCTTCCCTTGTAAGGACCACACCAGAACGTGTTTTCTCCTTCCAAAGCCGCTTCTGTTGCAGCAGTGTCTCTTGGAGCAGCGCTCCTCCCGAGTGCTGGGCTTCTCGACAAAGTTTGTTTGGATAAAAAGGAAAATATTGATTTTCGATCTTTCTAGGATTTTTCAAATCGTTGTTCAAAGTGATTGTTTCTCTTTATTCTCTGCTGAATACTTGTTTTTTATTTACTTCCGCATGATGTCCAATCTAGTTCCTCCTATGACCGATGGAAGGAATAAAGGTGGGAAAAGGAGAGGTAAATGCCAGACTTGACGTATTTTTCTTTTGTTTTAAATGGTTTTCTTCCTAGTTCCGACAAAAGTAAGTCATGTCACTTCATGCATACTATTTCCAGGGCTATTAACAAGAAGAAAAAAACCAGATATTATTTCTTTGGAATAAAAAGGGTGGTTCCTCTCCAATAGGAAAACACAGTCCCACATTAAGTGAAGTGCACACTCGTGCCATCAGCCAGGCAGCAAAGGGGCTCTTGCTCAAATGAGCACAAATGAGTGCCTGGTTTGTGCTTTCTTGTTTCTAAATCAAAAGGCAGTTGGGAAATACAGGGGCCTTTTCACCACCACTTATAGGAATTAGGAGGAAAGAAGGAATCCAAAGCATATTTCAAAATAGACAAAAATTATAAGAATTACGTACTTTGAAGGGCTATATCATGTAAGATTCTTCAGGCAAGTAATGTCCCTCTGGGCTGTGCTGTACAACCTAAACCCATTAATTTCTTCTCAAGACTAATAGGATGCTCTTGCTTTGTCAGTGCCTGGACGTGTTTGTGTTCTACATAATTCTGACAAGTCATGGACACAGAAACCACACATCCAGAGCACCACTTACGTGGTTCTGTGTGCTCACACCCCCTTAATGTGAGAGCTTTCTTTTATTAGCTGGGAAACCCCACAGCCCTGCTGTATATTCTGCATACCATTAGCAATTGCTAATTAATACCATTTGCTGATGAACATCACCTAAGTCTAGACAGAAGAGCCTACAAACTTCCAAAAATTATTTCAACCATCACTGTCCTTTGAAACAGGCCATTCTTTTTCCAGATGAAATATAACCTTTCTTTAATTAAAGAAGATATGATTAAGAACATTTTGAAGGGATCTAGCACAGCTTATTACATACTTTTCATCCCAAGTGGTTTCCATTCTGCCTCTACAGCAGCTACACCCCATGACCTAATTTCCAGCTGGGCATCTCACAACAACAGCTAATAATATTGTCACCAAATCCATGACCACTTCAGGGAAAGACAGAAACACCTAAGCAGCACACAGCCATAATGGAGCAGGAAGAAGCCAAGCTGAGGGATATAGGAATTTATAGAAAGGGCAGGTTTAGTTTTGTCTGTAAGTGTCCAATGATGATCTCAGTCTCCTCCCACCAAACACACCATTAAAATACCCTTTCTCAGAGTCAAATCCCTCTGATGTTCCCCACATTTGAAAATCTCAGTGATTAGCATGTCTTTGGGCATCTCTCACTCAGTACTGGAGCTTGACCTGGGTTAGCAACTTGCCCTGTGCTCCTCACTGACCTCTGTGCTGCCATAGCCAATGTCCCCATTTTTCGTGGACAGAGAGCTCTACTCCTCGGACCATGCTTTCTGCCCAGGGTTTCTTATTTTTGTTTCTTTTTCTGCCTCTTGCTAATAACTTTCCCTTTTGACAAAAGCAGGGCTGTCCCCTGCAGTGCTGCCTCACTAACAACCAGTGCTTCCAAGAGAGAGACCTTGCTCCTCAAGAAAAAGGTGGCCAGTGCCACCCTTCCCCAAGCCAGGGCAGGTCTCAGCCTTTCCACGTTATGCCTGTATCCTGGAATTCCCTTAAAGGATTTACTACAGGGCTTTTCTGGTTTTAAAGTCACTGTGGTGTGAAATGGAGGAAAGTGTGCAGGTCTTGCACAACGTAGTAGCTCATGCTGTGAGTTGGTCAGGGCTGGGCTGGGCAGGAGCCTCTGGAGGCTTGAGGGCATGGCATTAAGTCATATTCACGCCAGCACAAGCTGGGAACACAAACACACCTAGAGGAAGCTCTCCAATTTTGTCACCTTTCCTGGACCTCCTTGGTTTGAGTTTTTGTGGGGTACAGACTTCCCCAAACTCCTGCCATGGGGACACTCAAAAGCAAGTGTTGAGGGCTCACATCCCAGCATTTCAAAGCAACCCTGAGCACTTTCTGCTGGCTTCAGACCTGCAATTCACATTTTGCCACTGGCTGTCCCTCTCACAGGCCCAGCAGCCAGTTCTGACAGCATTTGCTGCCCTGTGATGAGGAACTGTGTGACAGCCAACGGGTAATAAAAGTCCTGCAGCAAGCTGCTGTCATCTCTATGGATCCTTAGGCTGATTCATGCCTCTCTCCCTGGCAGCACAGGCCTGACACATCCTGCTCTTCCTGGCAATAAGGAGAAGCCAGTGAACAGCTTTGCAGCTGGAGGAAGCCACATGTAGAAAATGCCTCTCGCTGAGTCTTGCTGGGGAACCCTCCTCCTTCAGCTCCATTCACACCTCCAGAGGCCAAGGGTCCATTTGGGGGGCTCTCAGGCACAGGCAGGCATAGGAGAAGGAAAGAATTGCCCTACTTCCATGCTCTTTGGGGTTCTTCCATAGGAGGAGTGATGTTTCCCACGCAGGGTTTGCTTTTCCCCCTGCAGTGCAGGCAGGACTGGCTGTGCTTCACCTCGAAGGGGGCACAAAAGTGCCTCTTTCTCCTCTGTCCCCCATCCAGGTAAAGCTATTGTACTCCTTCATTTGGAGGCCACAGTGATGGAAGACACACTTAAAAGCCTTCCTACTTATTTATATACATATTTATATAGCTGCTGCAGAGCATTGAAGTATTACTTGTTACAGGCTCCTGCTTTTCTATGTTTTCCAGTCCATATTGAAGTCATAATGTCATGACCTGCATTTTAGAGTAGGATGTCTGGGAATTGCAGATCACAGCCTGTAGATGGGTGTAGGACAGTCCCAAGTGTTGCTTTGCAGCTCTAGGGAGCACAGAGACACCGGGAGGGTACGAGCCACGAGCCCAGCAGAGTGTGGGGCTCACGGATGTGCAGGAAAAGCCACAGCTGAAGTGATAATGGATTATTAACAAGGACCCTGTGATGTCTCAGCAACAACAGGATGTTGTTAAAGCCACTTGAAAGCTCTAGAAACAGCCTGCACAGGTAGGACTGTCTGTCACATATATATAAATATATATATGTATACACACATATGGTATCTGTTTTCTGCATGCAGCGCACGCACAGGTGTGTGTGCAGTGCAGTGTTCAGACACATCTGCACATCTGGATGTTCTGCACACTGGCCAGAGCTGTCCTAACTGGATACCTGCGGCCTGGGCTCATGGCTTAAAATGCCACTGGAGCAAGAGCTGGTGCAGGCCGTGTCCCTGGTGCTGCCTCCAGCTGTCCAGCAGCTTTGTCCCCTCCCACACTGCCTCTTGGAACACTCACATTTCTGTCCCCATTGTGCAAAGCAGGAGCAAAGGCTGCTGCTCTCAGCAGTGCTCACAAACTGAGTGTGTTGAGGGCAAAGCCCTGCTCTGCTCATGTGCTCACTGTCATTTCTCACAGGTAATGGCTGCTGCTAAATCAGCCCCAAATCGGTTCTCCAAACAGTGCTTAACTGCTTACATGCTTAGAAGTAAACCACGTTTAGCTGCCTTTAACACTTTTCCATCTTTATTTTTATGCATTAAGATCAATTTCATGAACTTTCCTAGGTAAGATGATTGCCATCGGCAGGAAGAATGTAGTAAATTAATTATAGATGTGTGTTAAATTACTTTCATTACCACTCTGAGTTTTGGGAGGGAGTTGCGTGAGCAGGATGACTGATGAAACACTGTTTTTACATATTCCCCCGGTAATGGATATTTTTACTTGGCTGCCAGTGTTGTTTCTCAGCTCAGAGAAGCTGGAATTACACATTTCAGAAAATGGAGGCTCAATCTAAAATTGACCTCCAAAGGTTGCCAGAAAACTGTGGCTGAGACAGACTGGCTGGACCACAAGCTGTCTGTTCAGGGCCTTGGTGATGCACAAAGGTGAGATGGGGAGGATTCATCCTCTTTACATCAGACACACCCAAATCCAAGGGAGTCACTTGCATTTGGGGTGTTGTTCCTACACACTGACAAAGGCGTAACAGCTGAGACAAAAGTCAACATGAGTGGAAAGTTATTTTCCATATTCACCTTATAACAACCTTGGTTCAGGGTATTTTCTAGGGATTAATAGCCAGGCCAGTTTAATAGCTCTCTGCTGAACTTCAGGCTATCAACTTTTCACAGCCTGTCATTAATCCCTGGAAAATATCTATGGTTCATAGCAGATATGAGTGAAAAATAATACACATGTGAAGGTAAGTATAGTGTTATATATACTGGGATTGGTGAAGGTAAGTGTTTAATCATGTCCTGGCCCTAATTGCTAACTCCAGATGCACTTCAGAATACAAGTAAATGAGGTACAGCTTAGTTACACCGTAATTACAAAGCAGCTTCACTGCACTTCTATTTATATGGTATATAATTACTATCTTCTCTGGTTGAAAGCTGAAATCATAATATCATTGTCCCTCACGTTTCATACTGAAATGTGCTACAGAATACAGAATTTTGAAAGATATCTGTAACAGGTAAGTCAGAGGACAAATACCTACTCAGTAAGTTAATTCAATTTATTTCTAGCCACTGCACTCACAGTCTTTTTTGATTAAAAAAATCTAAAGAAATAAGAAATATGAATCAACATACATCATGTCCCAGGTCACAAGCTGTGAACAAACTTTATTACACAGTTTGTCCTGCCTGGAAGAGTGGAAAGGGGAGCCCAGACATGGGGAGCAACCTGTGTTCCCTCCTCAGTCCCTGGCTGTGGTCTGGGGGTGGTGCTGGAAAGAGCTCCCTTCTCACTTCCCATTGCAACTGGCACCTGGCTGGGATCAAAGATAGACCATCAAAGATGCTTTGAGGATCCCTCCTGACACCAGATCCGAGTGACTCCATCTTTTAACACACCAATCCTGGCATCACAGAGGAATGCAGCCCCTGCACCCCAGCCTTCAGCAGGGGGATTTTCCCCTCGATCTATCGGGGCAATGCTGGATGTGGGTGCGTGCACGTGCACACAAGGTAGGGCTATCTCAGAAGTCTGAAGCACATCGCAGAGGTTTCCCTGCCCACGCTGCCTCTGCAGGAGCAGGGCTGTGGAGGTTTCCATTAGACTTGTAGAAGTGCCAAAAAACCCTCCACAGTCTGCTGGGAGAATAATTAGAGTTGGCAAGTTTGCTCAACAAGCACTTCTTATACATAGTATTAATGGGTGATAGGTAGAGTCTGTGGTTTTTTCACTTAATAATGCATGGAACCTCCTAGATATTCTAAGGATCTCTCTCTGGAGTTGTGCTTTGTGATCAGAGGCATAACTAATGGTCGGGACTGATTACATACTGATTAAAACTACTTAAGAATCTCATCTGTCCAGGAAGGGAAGGCCAGGCTCTGCAGCAGGAGGCAAGTGCTTGTCCCTATTTCATTTCAATTACACCCATTCATCTGAAGGACTCTGCTTTGCACATCAAACAGGATCCAGGATTCATAAGGAATCTGATGTGTCAGAATTAGACCTTGAAGCTGACATTGTTGGTGAGTTAATATCTTCCCCTTCTTGGAAGCCAATGGAATTAACCAGGAAAGTGTAGAAGCACATTCTTGTTTGGTGCCTATCCCAAAAACATCAGTGTTCCCACAGGAGGTGGGAGTTTCTTCATGTGACACATTTTGGTGGGATACCTTTGCACCCAGCAGACAGAAGTCCAAAAAACTCTGGAGAACCTATGGGAAGCCTGTGTTCCTCTGTGTCTCCCTTTCCATGGATTTACTCTGGTGTGGAAAATGACAAATTCACGGGCGGGGGAGTTGGACCATGGCCTGGACTGTTCAGAGAGGATGATGATGGTGTGATGGTGGGCAGTACCAGCTGAGGTGTTTACACCATTAGACTGTCAGATACTTTGTCTGAAGTAAATCCAGACTTTGGCCTAAGGACAAATTGCAGGACTCTGTCCCGTGTGTGTTTTGAGGGACATCCCTGTCCTTTCCAGCATAAGATACACTGGAAACAGATCTATTTCCTTCTTATCCCTCCTAAAACCTTCTAGGCTTGTATGCCTTTGATAGGTGAGACATAAAACAGACCTGTGTTCACCAAAAGGCTTTGAACCCTACGCTGGCCTGTTGGGGTTGCCTCCATCCTTTCCCCCAGCGTGGGCTGGGAAACACGAACCCAGCCACCTGCAAGCTCCTGGTGTGACATTCATAAGCCTTTGCAGAGAGGCAGTGCTGGACACCCAGTCTCTGAAGAGGCTTTGCAGCACGAATGATCTCCAGAGTTCCTTTCCAACTTCAACCATTCTGTGGCTGTGTGTGTGATTCTGTGGTAGCTGACACTGGGCACCAAGTACCTGTCACTGAGTTACCTGTGAAATCAGAGACATCACAATGTAAATCCATCTTTTGAACGCTGGGAGGGACTGATAAATCTGGAGGGTACAAACCTGGGTGTCTGTGCCAGGCTCTCCACGAATTTTGTGGTGCTGCTCCTCTGAAGCTGTCCCTGTCTGGCTTGTGCTGTAACAAGCTTCTTAGGCTGTCCAGCAAACTGCATCCTGAATAGCTGACTAAAATATGATCTACAACTCTTAAATGCGTTTGTAGTGCTTCAGAAATGTTGGAATAGAGGGAAAACATACTGTTAAAAAGTATAAAAACTGGACGTTATGACAGCGAAGTGCTGTGTAAAGTTGGTGTGGCTGAATAAGGGAGTTTTAAAAGAGCGAAGAAAGGGAAGTCATTAGAGGAAGCATTTGCAGTCCAAAATCATCAGTAATAGTAAAGTCGAAGAGATGTAGAGTACATTTCAGAAAGTAGTAACATATAAAGAAACGAATACTAAAGAAAGTACAGATAACTTTTAAATATTGTCCACATTTATGCCTTTTTGGAGGAAGGCTACGTATAATTTTCCCCTTATACAGACATCCTCTCTAACAGTTTGATTGATGGGATAAGGTCTTGGATATCTCAGGCCATGTGGGACTGTGTTTGTTTGAGCCTTTGGACACCTGCACTGTCGAACATGGGGAGCTTCACCTTCTGCACAAGGTGAAGCACAAATGTCATCACAGGGTCACTCCTTGACCAGCGCAGGGCTCTGCAGGACAAAGAGTTGTACAGTGTATAAAAGGGAATTTTGTGATGCTGTTACTGGTGATAGCGGGGTCTCGACCGCAGTGACACAGAACATCCCATTTACCCACGGATGTTCATTTTTTCGGTGTCAGGATGTAAATGAGCCTTTTTCCAAATCCAAACTAAAGCACTGCAATACTTTAGTGAGTGTCAGAGCAGACAGCAAATCAAATCTGTGTTTCTGAGCCGTGCTGCCATCGTGGGAAGCTTTGCTGGCAGTTATGAATGTCACTCATCAAAACGCCCTCACACAGTTCTGATAAGTCTAAATAATACTATTTTATAGACAATGTCACTGTCGCTGCAGAGGGCATGAAAGTCATCTTTTAAATTCATTCCAGATGCAATCTGAATGCACCTGTATTGTCTACGACACATTTTCTGAACACAGACAAATAAATTTGGTGTCAGCTGCCATGGGAACTGTCCTTCTGAATAATCTCCTGTGTCGTCTAAAATGATTGCATATTTCGAACATATAGGTTGGCACTTCATTTGTTTGTTTGCTTGCTTACTAATTTTTAACACAGTTATTACTAAGTTGCCTCTAGTCACTTGTGGTTCCAGACTTCTCAAGTCTCCTTGTGTGTTTTGCACTTTCTAGACATGGTTCATTCTTTCTATTTAAATGATGTTTATGTGTGGGGCAAAGCAGCACGTGGCCCAAAGTGTGATGGCAGAAAATGTCCCCTTCTAGTGGCATGACACTCCACCATGTGGCAGAGTCACTGCTCTAACATTCTTTTAAAAAGGGAGGGAGGAAGTTGTACAAATGTTGCCATACCAAAGTAGTGAAATATTTGAATTCTACCTCCGTGCCTCTGAATTTGGAAAGCTAAATATAGGGACGGTAAAAGTGAGGGGAACTGCAAATAAAAAACAAGTACGTGGGATAAACCTAAACTCAATCCATGGTACTTGTCACACCTCCCCATCAAACACCATTCTGTTGGCTTCTTTTGTTGGGAATGATGGTTCAGCATCCAAATCAGGCTCTTGATGAAGTTTGAGCAGCTCTGGAAACAATGAGCAATTGCTTTTAATAAGGTCACAAGCTAATGAAATATGAAAAAAGTCTCATAACTGCACTCCAAAGAAGGTGTTTGCAATCATCTCTGCACATCTGATATCCCAAATATCCCCCATGAGCCTGGTACGCATATTTACGGCACGACACTCACACCTCTTGACTTGCTTACACAGGTGCTTTCCAAACCTAAGTAAATATGAACATTGTGTTCAATTTGCCGCACAAATCACTAAATTAGATGCACAGGCAGCTTCTCCTGCGTCACAAGAGCTTTTTGTAATGGTTATTTCATATTGCACTAGTCATTTTTAATAACTGAAAACGTTCTTAGGAAAGTTTGAGAGCTTTCCAAGGAAGGATTACAGCTTGAGTCCACAAGGTGTTGAATTCGTGGGATTTGAGTCGAGGAAGCATTTCTAGGGCTTAAAAGTACAGAGTTATCTGGCATTGCTTTGCTGCAGCGATTAGTGGGATTTCATGATCAGAGGTTTGAGCGTAGGGTGGCAGCAGGAGCAGGTAACAGGGAAGAGTCAGGCCACCCACTACTGAAAACCAGCCATAATCACCAAAATTGTCTTAAAATAGTCCGGCTTCCTACCTGACAGAAATAGTGCCATGATCTTAAAGGCAGTATAAGTTTCTTTGCCAGGAGGGTGAGTAGGTTAAATGAAGTAGCTGCTTTATGTTAGAAGAATTCTGAAGCCTTAAAGATCTACTTATCCAATGAAACATTTTTTGCCCTCAGGGGCAGTTTAACAAAGGCGTCCTTTCCAGAGGATTTTCACAGACAGCTGAACAGAACGCCTTTTCATTAAAAATTTTATCTGTATTAACAAAGTTTTATGACCTAAAAAGCTTGCTTGGGGTTTCTGAGAGACGAGGAGCCTGAATATCAGCTCCTGCTGTAAGGACGGCTGGGGATCTGGGTCATTGCACTGAGGATTAATTGATACAACCTGGTGGAAAGGTATGAAAATCATCTTCTCAGGTCCTTGCCAGGTCATTGTGCACTGCTTTCAGACTCCTGGGCCCACACAACTGGAGGTGAGAGCCAGGCTGGCCCAGACCACCAAGGATGTCAAAGGAATCCAAATCAACAAGAACGTGAGGTTGGGACCAAGAGTTGTGTGACCATGGAGCCAGGACTGGAAACCCTCCGAAGATAAACTCCTTACTGAATCAAGAAGCTGCATTACACACAGAGGACAATGTAAACTCATTTAATTTTTAAAAACAGTTTTATTAAGTATATGACAATACATGACAGAAGGCATATTGTAAAATATTCACGGCCTTCTATTAATGCCTTTTTTAATGAAATATCACAGATACTTTTGACAGAAATAAAGGGTATTAAAAACAAGCAGTGAAAGCCTAATTATCTCATATCAATTTTATTTTTTTCAGAGAAAATACAAGTTACAACATAAGGCGAAAATTTAAGTCCTACTGAAGTCAAAGACCACTATTCTTCAAAGAAACAAAAGAATGCAGAGAAAAGGTTTCGTACAAGAAGGTATGAATGATCTGATTTTAAGAGACAATGTATTTATGTAAGTATTTTTATAAGCCTTTCTTCATATTGTGTACACAAGTGACAAGAAAATACAGTTCTTCAAAGACAAAACCATGAAAAAATATGATCTGATCCCATGTGGGTACCGTTGAAGCACAGAAAAAGGAGAACTAACCTTTGGACTAGTTTTAGCTTTGGATTTGGGTGATCTGCCAGAAAAGTTCTTGTTTTTAACTAATCAAATGCATGAAATTCCACAGAAGTCTGATGATTCAACTGCACGATGTCATGCTCGGCATCCACGGCTCCTGGGCAACACCTGCTTCGTATAAAATACATCAGAGTGCAGATCTTCCCTGCTTAAAATGATCACCACAGGACGAGAGCCTCCTAAGTGCTCTCAGCTCCACCTCTGCATCACTGACCTGGGCAAACTCTATTTAATGCAGCAGGGTGGCATGAGGCCAGCAGGTATTGCAGTGCCAGCTCCAGGGAGGTGCCTACTGCAGCCCAGACAAGGGAGAGCCAGATGGGTTTGGATTCCCTCCAGGATGGATGCAACTCAAGCAGGTTAAAAAAAATATGGCACAAGGTCCCAGCTCTGAGACAGTGCTCAGAATCACTAATCCTGAGTAGTATGAGGCACACAGTGAGCAGAGTGCACTGCAGAGCAAGCTGTGGTTTAATGCACCTCCATCCATGGTATTCCCTATTTTCTACCTGTGCTCAGCAGGGCTTTTAGGCATCTGACTCAGGGCAGTGGATTCCGTCTCAGCTCTGGCACGCCTAAGCCTTATTCACTGATGCAATGATGCCCAAAGCTCCTCTGTGCTTCAGTTCTTCATTTGTACAATTAATTAATAGTGGCAACACTTACTGTCCCACCAGGGTGTTGTAAAGAAAAAGCTCACTAGAAATGGTAAGGCACTCAGAAATTGGATAATAAGGACTTTGTAACCTCCTAGGGAAAATTTAAATTTGCACTGTTTGAATGTAGATCAAGGGTTAAGCCTAAGACTAAATTTCTGCCCCACACAGACAAAGCACCTGGAGAAGGACTCCTGCATCGTGCTGGCCCCCTGCAAAACATCACCTTTCCCTTTTCTCTGGGAAATGGGAGATATCTAAAGGAAAATCTTGCAGGACCTTTGATATGCAAGTGGATACTGCAGTGTCCCAGCAGTTTATAAGAATCAGGACTTGTTCCTGTTCTAGTCTTCTCCTACAACAAAGAAGAGGATGCACGTGGCAGAGAATAGAGTAAAACTTAAAAACCTAGTGTGATTTCACAGCTGGTGCTCACTTGAGCAATCCAGAAGTCATTTCCCATTCAGCCCATGAGAACAAGTTTAAACTAAAATTGTGCCATTCATTTCCTTCTTTACTCCTTCTCCCTCCTCTCTCAAAGGTTCCAGCTCGGGCCCGTCCTGTGTGGAGTCTTTGTTCCAGTTTTTCTTGCCTTCATTTTCTGTCTTTACGGATTTAGGATCCTCTTCTTTTGTCTTTCTTTCCTTCTCCTCCTTGGCAAGCATACGGTAATTATAGTAATTCATGATGAACAGAAAGGTTCCTGCCAGGACCATCACAGCTCCACATTTAATGAACATATATTTATAGTCCCCAAAGGTATCAATAAGAATTCCTGTAAAATATATATTAAAAAAAAAAAAAAAAAAAAGGAAATTTAGAGGTGAAGGCAAGGATATTGTTATTTTCAGATCCTATATATAAAGGAACACCCTTGTGGCTTTAGGATAAGACATTCCCTGAACTTCTGATCTCTTCCACAGACACCCTGAGCCTGCAAATACTGAACATGTGTTGCACTATACAGCCTGTGGGTGGTTGACATGGTACAGGTAATGCTCTGATAATTTGCACGATTCAGTAGAAGGGGACAGAACCTGCAAAGTCTGGACTTTTCCAGCACACCCATCTTTTCCACGCTAAACTACTCCTCTGATCACAGAGCCTGCGGGCAGCCTTTCCACTGACTCCAGTGATCAACTACAAGGATGTTCATTTGGCTTGGCAGTCAAACAGTGGCAGCTTTTGGGAAGACTTCCATGAGAAGGCACCTGCCCACTGGGTCTCATCTCAGGCTCTCGGCAAAGATCCTGTGATTTATTCCACCACGGGCCACCCACCAGCATGAGAGGGGACTCAGCTTTTGGTCACAGCTGCCCTTTCTGCATTTACACTCATGATCTAAAGAGGAAAGGGCACAGCGTGTAACTGGAAAACATTAGTTCCAGGGAAAGCAAAGATGATGCTGTCAATGTCAGATAATTTCAATGCCAAGACAAATGTGGCAGGTTCCTCTCAAAGGTTAATGCCTCTGCTACGGAGTTACAGAGTAATTGAAGGGAGACGGCTTAATTGAAATGTCACCGTTCTCCATTATGTCAAAATGTAATGCAAATCTTATTGGGATTATGATCCTGAGCATTAATTCCCATTTACTGGGCAACACAGACCATTCTTAACATCCCAAATCCTAATTAAAGTAAGACCCAGTCCTAACCTGGCCTTCACAGTACAGATAATCTACCCTGAAACTGGCCCATCATCCATTAGCTCTCTGACATTTTGGAACATGTTCTCCTTCTCAAAAAGAGGGACCTTTAATTACTTCCCGATTGACCCTTAATGTTGAAAAGCTGATGATTAATTATTCCACTGCATTGCACTAACAAGGGTTTTTATGGTCCCCAAATAGATTTCCTGATCACAAAAATTACAATTTTTAAACTGGTTTTGATCAGTGTTTTTTCCTGAATCATCCCTAGCTGACTTGGTACACCATTTTCAATGCACCATGTTTTTCATGCTACTGGTGAAACATCAACCAAATGCTAATTGCAACAATTTTTCCTTTTCTGCTCATCAGGATGACCTAGAGGTCGCCTAAATAGGTTTCAATGAGAGTTTTAATGAGTAGAGTATTGGAAAATTCAACAGTAGGATAGTCTTGCCTCTTTTCCTTTGAGAATAAGATAAAGTCATAAAACACACTGGGAACAATTTACTTAGTTCATTAAAGCAGAACCCTGCAGTAGGTTATTAAAATGCCAAAGAACCAATAAATTTGCTGCTTATTAAAATGGTGGGGAAAACCCTACAAAACCAATATTACTGATTATTACACAGAACTGCTTTAGCCTCATTAGCAGTCTCTGGTCATTAACTTAATCTCCCACACAGAAATTTATATAATTCAGAAAATGGTCGTTTTAAAATTGTATTTTCTTTTGTTTGTCATTAATTAAATAATGAATCTCTAAGACAGCAAGAGGATACAGCTGCTTCTGTCACACTGTATGAGCTACACAGTAATATGAAGAATTAAACAGCTCTGCAGGATGCGTCATATGGAGTATTAGCCAGATCTCAGTTTCGAATCCAGGAAAAGGGTTGAGACTGCAAAAGGAGCACATGCTATAGAGGGAATATTAAGGCTGTTAAATCACAGGAGATCACTGCCCTTACTCATCTTTAGATGACTGAAAGTCCTCCTGGAGACTCAGTATTGTCCATAAGGACCTTTGTGGGCTCTGCCTTCTGATATTTCAAACCATGCCATCCAAAATAAATCTTTTTAAAATTTATTTTCGTAACAGAGTTAAATCTTTCAGCTGCACTAAGATGACTGAAATTCCTAAGTGGCATGCTCAGAGCCTTAGAGACAAACAGCAAGGTTTGAGTCAACAAGAGGCTGTCACAGAACTGTTGTGTTTTACTTAAATTGTGGTGGACTCCAGCCTTTTGCAAAAGGAGGAATCTCCAGGAGGAGTTGTCTGAAGTGCAAGGTTCTTGGTGTTGTAGGAAGTCCCACCCTGCAAGTTCAGTTCAAGTGTTTGAAGGGATCCAGGAATAAAAGATGACTCTCCAAGACTAACTTCAACTGGAGGTCTACACAGAAAGGAGGAAAGAGGAAATGCTGGAGGAAACATCAAGGACATCCTTTCCTGCCCAGTTACTAGCGGAAAAATGGTGATCGTGAGGCAGAGAAAACACATCTAGAACAATTTCCTACAAACTGTGCCTGCAAAAGCCTAAATCCAAGTGACAGCCCGGTGGCAGCAGAGGAGGAAAAGGCACCCACCTCCAATAGGTGGTCCCAGCAGTATCGTGCAGCACTCGGCGATGGTGACGAGGCCGACGGCGCTCGTGAAGCGGGCGGCTCCCACCAGGTCCATCAGCGTCTCGAAGAGCATGGCACACACCATGCCAAAGGCCAAGCCAAAGAAGCTGGAGTACACGACGAGCCCTGTGTAGCTGGAGGCCAGCGGGCACAGGAGGTGGCAGGCGCCGTTGAAAGCGATGGCGAAGCTGAAGAAGTACTGGATCCTCGGCCTCACCCACCTGCTGTTGGCAATGACGCCGGTGGCGGGGCGAGCAACCATATCCACGATGGCAAGGATGGAAAGCAGGAAAGCAGCTGAATATTCATCGATGCCGGTGTGCTTTGCATAGGGTGCCAGGAAAACGATGGGGGCAAAGAATCCCAGGAACATCAGCACGTTTCCGATCAGGTAAATCAAGAACCCTCTGTGTTTAAAGAGGGAAAAATCAAGGTACTGATTGACTTTTTCAAAGCAGTCCTTTCCTCCTTCCTCTTCTGTTTTGTTCTCCATGGGGCCACCTTCAGTGATCTTTCCTTTCAGAGCATCCTTCTCTTCCTCAGCCACCTGGGTTTTGACCAGTGCTGTGCCTGCCCCGATGGGTCTGAAGAGAGCTCCTGCCACACAGCAGTTTAATAAAATTGCCCCAAGAATTAAAAAGCTGCCCCTCCAGCCAAAATTGTCAAAAAGGAACTGGTTGAGAGGCGCCAGGGTGCAAAGCATCACAGGGCTCCCTGCCATAGCAAGGCCATTCGCAAGGGGTCTTCTCTTCAAGAAGTATTTCCCTATGATTATCACTGATGGCTGAAGGTTGAGAGCAAGGCCAAATCCTGGAAAACAGTTCAGATAAACAAAGGGAGATTTGAGACACATTTCTGCTCAGCTCGTTTTTTAAGGAAATTCACAGGCAATTGGTTCACTGGTGGCTCTTCAAGGCAATAATCTGGATGCAAACGTTGCTCAGGGTGTCTCTGAGTTCTGGCTGCCACATTTGGGTAACCAGACCCCAGAAACACTCTTTCAGTCAGAGAATCCCCGTTCCTTTTGCACTGCAAGTCTCTTGGGTGGCGAAACTAGCACCAAGAGTTTGCTCCAGAGTGAACCAAAGCTATTCCCTCACAGGATGCTGGGGGGTTCTGTCCAGACACAGCAGCCTGGCTGGGGGAGAGGATGGATCTATTTTTAAAAAATGGTAACTCCCAGTTTGAGGAAGGTTGTTTTGGCTTGGACAGTGCCAACCACCGAAGTGTATCCATCAAGGCCTGGCCTCCCCTGCCAGGGACACCCAACTCTGCTGCCAGGCAGCCAGACCTGCACAGAAAATAACATCACCCTCCTCAGCCATGACTGGTTTGGTGCTGTGAGCAATTCAGGTCTGATGCAAAAGATTAAGAGGTCTGTACCTACACAGCAAAACAGCTTCTGAGGATGCTAATTACACAGGACCCTAGAGTGTTTCGTTTAATTAGAATTTATTTTTATTGCATTTAGATATATAAATGCCATTATAAATCTGCATTGCTAATTCAGTTGGCCAGCTTCTCCTGCACAGGTGGAATCTGAAGGCAGAGATACCAAATGCTGTGATGGTCTCAGTTTTCTGTGGTTCTGTTTGAGAGCACTGCCACATAGAACCACAGAATCACAGAATCAGTAAGGTTGGAAAAGACCCCCAAGACCATGGAGTCCAATCTTTGACCAATCATCAGCTTATCAGCTAGACCAGAGCACTGAGTGCCACATCCAGTTTTTTCTTGAATACTTCCAAGGATGATGAATCCACCACCTCCCTGGGCAGCCCATTCCAATGCTTAATCACCTTTTCAGTGACAAAATTCTTCCTGATGTCCAAAAGTTCTTCCTGATGCCCAACATCAATAATCGATAATTAAACATCAATAATATTTTCAAGCATTTCTTTGACATGCAGTATTTTCATAAAAAGTTAATTTTTCAGAACCCCATCAAAATGGCATTTAAAAATCATGCCACATATTTTCCACTCCATCATCCAGGAAAGAATGAGCCACATTAGAACAAAGCAGAAATGTAATCCTTGAAGTGATTATATCAGAGAACATGAATCCTGAAAATAGGGTCATGCAGATTTTTTTCTTGTTCATTAGTCGATGTAATTAGTTTGTTTAACTGTGCAGTACATAATTAGGCATATTGCTTTACAGAAGAGAATTTACAAAGGTCAAGGTCCTCAAAATTAATTAAGGAACACTATCATTAGTCACTGATAGAGCAGAATCCAACTGATGCAGCAGAATCCAGCTGATGCTGGATAGCTTCAGTTTAAATGGGTTTACAAAATTATGATTTTTGCCAAGTCTAAAGTTCTTTTTTTTTTAATTACTTTGAAGTTTACACCATTAAAACTAAATTGAAATGGCAACATATTAAAATAAATCTGGATGCAAAACATTCTCAGCATGAACTTTTTAGATAGCCCATATATTGCCCATCCTAGGGCACATCTTTGGGAAGCGCAGCCTGCTTGTGATGCATATAGGGCCAAATTCAGGGTGACCTGGGGACCACAGAGGAAAGCCACAGCCCTGCTTAGAGAACACCCTCGGACAGTGCTGAAATATAGAAATGCATCTTCTTTCATCTGAGAAGATGCAGCAGAGCAGGTGAGAGTTTGCATTAACTCCCCATTTCCCAGGCTGGTCAGTAAGGGCAGAAAATGAACCATCTTTTCCACAGAGTCATTTTTGGTAGGGACACACCACATGTCTTCCAAAGGAGGAAAATGAGACTGGATGCCAGCTACCCACTTAAACAATAATCAACTAATTTTTTTTTTATTATGTGAACATTAATTTGCCAGTCAGACAAATCTAATTTAATATTACCTCATGCTCTTCCCATTAATTAAATTTGGAGAGTTTCAAATTGAATAACTGGAATTTCAATTTACTTTAAGCTTTTGGCTGACTTTAGTAGGAAATATTTACATCCATTTTATTGCAGTTTTCAGAAACTACAGCAGCTTTTCCATAGCTGGAATTGTTACTCAATAACCACATTTTCTCCCCAGGGATATGACAGAGAGGTCTGTCAGTGGTGTTGCAAGAACAGAAGGAAACCTGTGCCAGAGGGAGTGTCCTTTCCTGGATTAAAAACATCTCACTCATATTAGAAGGAAATAAGTGGTGCTACAGGACTCAGCTGTGTAGTTATTGATCTTGTTCTTACTTTATTAGCAAGGAACAATCTGACCAGGTATTTCAGGGCTCAACATTTACAGCCATGGCAAAGACTCTACTCTCATTAGTCCACATGCCTCATCAAAGATCTCATTTTATTTCATGGCAGTCTAATTGGTGCAGATTGAACTAAACTCTTACCAGTCGTCATTACCTTGCAATTAGCTCTGAAATTTTCTGCTTCTACCTCAGACTTCAGAAGTGATTGCACGTTGAAACACCTATTTAATGCATCCAGGCTGGCACCTGTCCAGGTGGACAGCTTGCAAACCCCATTTCTTTTCCTAAGCACTGCAGGGAAACAAATGGGAGGAGGCTGTGGGGTTTCCAGTGCATGCAAAGTGCCTCGTGCAGCCCCGAGTGCCATCAAGGACAGAGCTGCCTCCACCAGCAGAGCCTGGCTCCTGCTCTGCATGCAAATGGCAACAGGCATAATCAAGTCAGCAACTGAGATTGCTGTGCCTAATCCCTGCACTGCAAACAGATACTTCCTGCTCTGCTCCTCTGAGGAGATTTCTATTAATATGCCAAAGGCACAGGGCTGTAGCAGAGACCTCCTCGTACCAAGACCTTGTTTTTACCTCCATCCCCGTGATTTACATGAGCACAGGCTTTTACATCAGCCTGTTTTCTTTCCAGCCTAGTAGGAAGGAGGCTAGAAAGAGCGTGATGTTTACAGGTTGCTTTGCAGTTACTGCAAATCCCCTTTACAAAAGCCTCTCTCCTCGTGCAGCAGCGCTGTCGCAGCCACATGATGGGCAGGCAGCTTCGTAATTGCCCTTGAATGCTTCCATGTTGGGCCTGACCAGCAAAAATACTTCAAGCTTAATTAGAGGCATCAAGCATGTTAGCAGGCTTACAAGCATCTTCCCTCCTCTGTCAAATTAATATTCCTTCCCCAGCACACACCCCGTGCCTGGAGATGATGGGTTATCAGCCAACACCTCATCCACACAGCTGCCCTTGTTCAGCAAGCAGGAGGGAAAATGCACAGGACAAAAGGTGTGCTGGGCTCAGGGGAAACAACGCAGCACTGCAGACAGAGAGATGTGGGTGTTCAGCCCTGTGCCTGGGGGCTGGCACGAGGGTCACCTGCGTGCACTGAGCGGTGCCCGCACTATCGGCTCTCTGCAGTGGGTGACGGACCAGAGCTGCAAACACGGTCAGGGAGCAAACAAGAGCAAGGTCTTTATCAACCCTTGGTCCTTTGGGGTTATGCACAGAATTCCCTCCTGCCACCTTTTCAGCCAAGGGCTTTAGAACATAGAGGCTGGTGCCTTCCTACAGCCCTCTTTCTTGCCTGAGGAGTCCTTCTGCTCACCAAAATGCACGGAATATGTTTAGCAGAGGATTTACGGTTTCCATGTGCTAATCCAGCACTAGTCAACTTAGAATCACAGGATGGTTTGGGTTGGAAGGCACCTTAAAACCCATCCCATTCCAACTCCCTTGCCATGGGCAGGGACACCTTCCACTGTCCCAGCTTGCTCCAAGCCCCATGCAGCCTGGCCTTGGGCACTTCCAGGGATGGGGCAGCCACAGCTTCTCTCTCTGCAACCTGTGCCAGGGCCTCACCACCCTCACAATAAAGAATTTCTTCCTAGTGTCTAATCTAAACTGCCCTCTGCCAGTTTAAAGTCACTCCCCCTTGTCCTGTCACTTCCCCCTTGCCTTCCTAGAGGACATTTGTTTAGGAGGAAATGATGCAAGCTCATGCATTAAGAAGTATTGGGAGACATTGGTTATTTTTATTTCCCATCACTTTTTTCCTAGAGTCTCTTTCAAGAAATCTGCAAGATTTATTCATCCAATAATAACATAGTTTCATTTAATTACAGTGACAGTCCTTAGGAAGAGTAAGGTTTAAGACAGGGAATCCTACACGGGGATTTATTCACTACTGTACAGATTTAATAAAGGAATATTGATATAAAAGAACAGGGTGACAAACTTTCTGTCCCAATTTACTTTGCTAGTGGCTGGTTTTATTGATTTTAAATGTTGAGCTCACATTTTCACATTCAGAAAGCAGCAACACTTAATGCATCTGCAGAGAGATTGGGAACATTCATTAAACCATACACCTGGCAACCTCAAAAGCCAATTTTGAACTCACTGTGTCATGTTTTCAAGCAGATGTCCTAGCTGCACTGGAAGAAACTTTGGCTGTACCTTATCCAAAATAATAAAACAAAAATACTTACAATTAAGCATCTATACTCACACAGGTGGAGAGCTCTAATCCATCTACCTTTAAAAGCAATAACCTGGCACCTGCAGGCTT
Organism: Melanocharis versteri; assembly: GCA_013397845.1. Lineage (NCBI taxonomy): Eukaryota > Metazoa > Chordata > Aves > Passeriformes > Melanocharitidae > Melanocharis > Melanocharis versteri. Next base: position 572,805 of record VZTG01010059.1, on the reverse strand, counting down.
TAAAGATGCTGGACTGAGCCTATGCCTTATCCTGTTTGAGTTTCCAATATGGAATTTCCCATTTCAATACAGGGAATTCAAACTGGAACTTCAAGAAGGAAGTACAGGTCGTTTTTTTTATTTCACAACAGGGAGGTTGTTGCCCATTTTCAGTCAACTCCAGCAGTTCTGATTTTCAGATAAAGGACCTCCTCACCTCACAAGCTGGCAGAGGGCAAGTAAGCTAAAGCAAACCCCTGAAATCTCATCTCGTGTATCTCGCAGAGGGAAGATAACACACAGTAAAACAGGAACACGGGTGCTTTCTTCATAGTTACACTTGTGTGCAGAAGGGCTTGCCTTGCCCAGGGCAGAGCACAGTCAGCCTGGGCTTGCTTCAGGGGGAGCTGAGGGCACTGATGGCCACCGAGCCCAGCACCCTGGCCCAGAGCACCCAGCTGCAGAGAGCACAGCCCTGCCTGGGTCCCACACAGGATGCCCAGCCAGGAACACGGCGCTGAGCAGGGAACAGGCTCTTTGCTAAAGTTCATCTAGAGCGTTGATAAGGACGGCTCTCATCCCACCAGGTTTTTATCTCACCAGCTTTTTATTTTACCAGCTTCCCACTGTGTTTGTGCTGGTCCACACGCTGCCCAGGTGTGGAAGTCCATCAGAAGAGAGCCTCACACGTGGATGGGAAGGAGATGCTTTGCTCTCACCTGTGATGAAGCCCACGCAGATGTAGAGCTGCAGGATGCTGGTGCAGAAGGAGGCTGAGATCATCCCCACGCCACACAGGAGGCCCCCAAACATGACCACGGGGCGGCTGCCATAGCGATTCACTAAAATGCTGCTGATGGGACCTGGGGAAAGAGGGCAAAAGAGACCTTGAGGTCGTATCTTCTGAGAGAAGGGCATGTTTGACACAAAGCAGGTAAAGCTCTGCAGTATCAAAGGCCCTGAGTGCTGCTGACAGCTCCTAGGGTGAGCTCAGGAAGAAAATGGAAAAGCAGAGGTGATCCACGTGGAGATAGCACGATGTCCAATGCCACAGGTGTGTAGTCAGTGACAGCTCCTGCCCCCAGGACTTTCAAGTGTCACCAGGGAAGGCAAACAGCAATAACAAATCATGTGAACACAGGATCCCAGCATGGGAGCTTCTTGATTTATGATGATGTTAAACTCTACACACAAAGCAGTGGTTCATATTGCGAGGCTGATATCACAAATGCTGTTGCATTTTTAATGCCTCTATTTAATGCAATTCCAATACTGCTGACCAGGACCGAAGCTTCAGCAGAACCGTTGTTAATTAAATCTTAATAGCGGTCCATGTAGGTAGAAAAGGTTTGGGATGATGGATTAGCCAGAGCTCAAAAGAACCAGTCCGGACTTGCATTTATGCAAAGAGAAGATTCAGGAAAGTGCAAAATTATGGAAGAGGGAAATAGCTTGACAAAAACTGTGCACGCTAAAACAAAGCACTGAAATCTGAGGAAGTGAGACCAGTAAAAATCAGAATTACAGTAGGATATATATTGGAGGGACTTTGATGGTATCTCAGGACCAGCCTCCTGAGGAAAGAAAAGCCAGCTCTGAAATTAGAACAGACTGAGAAGTCAGAGCTAGAGAAGGCAAATTGAACAGGAAAGAGCAGTTCCAGAAGTCCAAGCTGTGAGATGTAAGGCAAAGATTCTGTATTAATCAAAAATCCTGAATCAAAACGCTTCAATAGTGAAACTGGAAATGAGGAAGGGGAATACAGGCAGATTTAACATCTGAACTTACCTGGCTGTTTGTGGTGCTACTCACCATACAGTAATGGTGTTTCAGAGCCCAGTGTGCCTGTTTGCCCTCATTCCTGCCACTTCCCACACCACCCACACGTACGATACTGCAAACAGGTATTTTAAACTCACGGGCATCTCTGAAGAGTTTGGCTGTGGGACCTACCTCACCACAGAGCCACGGTAGGATATTTACCTTTGCTAAAGCAATCTCAGCCAGAAACAGCTCCAGAGCTCTCTCCAAACCCTGCAAGCCACAGCACTCCCAATCACAGGAACGAAGTCCAGAAACCCCAACACACCCTCAGCATGGCTGACAGCATCCAAACAAGTTCTCAGCTGTTATAATATGCAAGAATAGAAAACAGTGGGTATGGCTGGTTCATTCTGGGGAATGAAGCCCTTAGAAATACTTTCCACCAGACATCTGAGGTCAAAACACTCATAAATGAAATGCACACAAGCACAGTCTCAACATCATCCCTGTAACTGTGTGATGTGTGATCTGGTCCCATCAAATGCGCCATTCAATTAAAATTGCTGTGTGTGTACAATTACGTGGAGAGCTTTTCTGCTAATCCTGTAACTGGATTCACAAATGTGCATCCTTTTGCTGCATAGAGCACCACAGAATTCAATGAGAAGTTCTGGGGAAAGGGGTACATATTTCACATCAGCACAGTGAGAAAGAGACCCCTTTCTGCCTGAGTTTCCCCCGGTCAGGGCCTGAACTTGCATCGTGCTTGAGCTGGTCTCAGCACGTCCTGTAATTCAATAGATCGAGCCAGTGTTCCTCAGAAAGGCACCAACATATTCATCTGCAGCCTAAGGGCATGCAACTCTTCCATTTTTCAATTTTCCACATGTCCGCATTTCTGCAGAATCAATCTAATTACTCAACTAAGAAAATGTGGTTTCAATTACCTTTGCCCACTGGCAGAGGCCTTTCACCCTATAGGATGTTGTACCATGGAGCAAAGCATTTAAAGCCCACAATATTCCTGCTAAGGCTCCTCTCCTGCTCTGACCTAGGACAGCTACCATGGAGAGAAGCCCCTGCTACAAGAGGAAAAGCAGAATTGCTCACATATGTCCCACTCTTGCAGCATCCAGCTTAGGAGAAGGGAAATAAGGATTAATGTCCCTCTCCCTTCAGTCCATAAATGGCTGTATTGGCTTCATCCATCAGGAAGGATGGGCTTGGACCATGACAGCAGATAATGAACTGGAAGGGGCTGAGGGTAGGATGCATTCTGCCCAGCTCTGGGGACAGCCCAGGGCAGAGGCTGAAGTAGAGGAAAATAAATGTTTGCATCCCAATTAGCAGCTTTACAAATGAGAGCAGCCTTTCTATGTCCCTGGGGACACTCCACGAGAGTGCTGTGTCCTCAGCCACATCCCAGCTTCCCAGCAATCACTTATTAAGCCATGAGACTGAAACTGTTCCCCATTCTCGTTGCGTGTGATCTCTCAGCAATGTTTTACAGCAGCTCTGCATGACCTTCAGCTAACAGCCTTCATCTGCTGCAAACAGAACAAACAGTTCTACAACAGGAAAATCAGTCCCATGTTTGCCAGTCCGGGTGGGAGAGCTGTGCTCTCAAAGGTGTCACCTGCCTGGGCTGGGCTGAGCTCACAGGGAACTGTGACAAAATTCAGAAGCACAGAAGCCTTTCTCCTTCTCAGCCTGAAAGTGTCCAGGCCCTGTGAGCCTGCTTTGGTAAAGAGCCACAGCCTACAGGATCACAGCACACGCCTGTGAGTGACAGCACCTGCCCAGCCTCACCCACACAGCCCTGGGGATCAGAGACCTCTCACATACTGAGTGCACCCAGTTAGAGGAGAAAACAGGAGCAGAACATCTGGACTAAACCTCCTCAGCCACAGAGAATCCACAGTGAAAGCCATGATGAGCACTCACCCTGCAGGAAAAGCAGGAAAAAGCTAGACCTAGCAGGAAAAGCTAGACTTACACGAGGCACCAAAAAATCCAACCCAGAGCCTCTAAGAGTTGGGAAATCAAACTTCCATGAGTTGTTGCTCAAAAGCCGAAGGGTTTGTAACAGTCCTGAGCAGACCTTTCAAATGCACTGAAGCAAATGCAAAATCACATCCCCAAAATTACTTCCACTTAAGTCATTTGGGCCTACAGAAACATCCACGGGCTTTAGCAGAGCAGCCTTTCAAAATCTGTCCCATCTCTGGGCGGAAAGCGGCACACGCAATCTGTCACATCTGGGAGCTGTGCACACTTCAGCTCCCGACCCTGCCAGCCTGGGCAGGTGACACAGCACACACAGGGACCCCCTCACCCTGCCCAGGTGTCTGCAGCCATCAGCATCACACCCAGCAGATCTGAGTGCATCCTCCTGCCCTGCTCTGCCCCACGCCACCCGCAGTGTATTTCTGGGGGGGGGAAGTTGATTAGACATCAAACATTAGGGAAGTTTAACAGCAGCATTGTGGGGAGCTTCAGAAAATATTAAACAGCTCCAGTTGGGGCAGAGGACTGAAGGAGAGGGAACACAAAGCCAGCGATGCAGTTGTGGGAAATGGGAAACACAATTACTGCTATGCTTGCAGCTATTGCACAAATTAAAAGCATGACAGGCCCTGGCAACATGGTGGAATTGAAAAGCAGGACCTGTCATTTACCAGTTACTCAGCTGGCATGGAAAGAATAAAGATATTGTATATTACCACAGAGAAACCATTTACGGTAACAGTGTGTGCAGCTTGGATCCCAAGGCACCTTTAGCTGCTAATACCTGCCTGGTCAAATGTGCAGGAACCACAGGCTCCCCGTCCTGGCATCCAAATGAAGTCATTGTTCCCTCCTGCAAGCCTGCAGCGGGAGAAGCTAACAGGAGTCAGGGTGATTTTTGCTTCTTAATTTACAGCGTCAGGTGAGAACAGGGCAAGAGAAGCAGCTGGCAAAACTCTCAGAACGCTGCCATTTACCCGGCTTGACCTTGCAGGAGCAGCCACACAAATGCTGTGCAAGTCCCTGAAAAGTCAGAGCGAGAAGCAAAAAGCCACCCCAGCTGCTGAGAATGTCCCCAGCACACTGAGGCTTCCCAGAGCAGCCAGGGCTGATCCCACAGCCCCCCCACCACAACAGCACTCACAACAACTCCTAATGATGAAACTGGAAGCATCATTTAATTAACCCCTTGCAGCCCAGTACATCCCAATGACAAGAGTGCTGACACTAGGGTGGTGTTTTGGCACAGGAAGGGACAGCAGCCCCTTCCAGGACCCAGTGATTCCCTCCCTTCCCGTGGACTTCCAGCCAGGGCCATCTTCTATCACCCACTGCAGGGGGACAACACAGGACAGCAGAGGACACAGTGGGGATGCCGAGCCTCATCCTGCTCTGGCTTCACTCAGAGCTGTGCCTGTGGCTCTGCACCTCCCCTGGCTCACAGGGACACCCTCTCCATGGTCTCCATCAGCCCACGGTAAGAGCAAGGAATGCCTGCTCAGAAGTGCTTCACTTTACACCCCAAGCCCTTGCAGAGCAGGGTGCACACCACGAGCCTTCTACTTCTGCCTGCAGTAAAACTCTGCAGCCTGGAGAGCAACAGTTCGCACCAAATATCCCCAAAAGATGCAGCTGGGATCACGGAGCCCCTGGAAGACTGATGAAATGTAAAGCACTGTCCTCAGCCCATATAAATCACGCTGGTTTAGTGCCTGTCCTGTTTAAAGCCTCTCTTTTCTCATACCTGTGGCAGATTTCCATTCTTTGTTAGCTGGTACATGAAAGGCCGTGTCAAAGAGGCTGCTCTTGGTGGCAAGAGAAACACAGAGACTCGCCAGTAGGGAATGCAGCAAGCCTGAACTCATTTGTTAGCTTGTCCAATTACTTTTCACCTTGAGTTCTCTGTTTGCAGAAGTGAAAAGGACCCTGAAGAGGAGACTGTAAAACCATAAAGAAAAAGCAAAATACCCTGGACTCTCCTCTCTTCTCCTCCACAAAGCCAGGCCACCTTGTCACTCATTCTTTTTGAGTCATTGAACTATGATCCAGAGAGGATCACAATGCAGAGCTGGCATATAACAAGAAATATCAATCCAGACTGGCTTAAGCTCTTGCAAGTATGACAGTGCTCAAAAAATAGACACCTGAATTGCCTTCCTGTTTTCCTCAACAAGCCTTATGAATTTTTTATGAGCTGCAAAACTTCCAGTGCCGGTGTGGAGCAGTGATGTATTTCTAATAGGGACTAAAACATTCTTCTCTCCCATACCTCTGACCCTGTGTGTATATATATCCCTTATTTGTAAGGTTTGCTTTGTCTTTTTTTTTTTAACTTAACCTGGTACTAATAGTAACAGTGTTCCTCCTTTCTGGTGGAACTTGTCTTGGATGAATTTCTGCTGAAATATTTCTGTGCAAGGCTTTCAGATAAGCAGCTAAGAGCTGAGGCCCTGAAAATCTGTAACCCAGAGGCTTCCAGCAACGTGGGTTTTTTCCCAGGTTTCACAACACTGACCTTCTGGCAGTGTAAAATGGCACAGAGCCACTGCAAATGTTCTAGGTCTGCTGGTGAGACCATTTGATGACCACACAGGTGATTAAATAACAAAACTTTAAAATACTCAACTGCACGGACCACAGTGCTGGAAGATCTGGCACCACCAGTGCCCCCATTGCTGGGGCCACAACCTGCAGCTCAGCTTTTCCTGCTTTTCCACAGTGACAAGTGGCTCTAAAGAGCTGTTCCTGCACAGGGACATTGGTCAGCACCAAAAGAACTGCCCAGATAGTTAATATTTTCCAAACTATTGTGAAAACACAAATAGGAACTCAGCATGCCATGATTGCCATTGACTATGGGGAGTCACTGGGGACAGAAGAAGGAGTGCAACGCACTCAGCTGAGAGGGACAGCAGGGGAAATCGTTTATACTAATGAAACAAAGTCTATTATTACACCAGTAGTAAAACAACGACAGGAGCAGGCCTGCAATTTCCTCAGTAATAATCTCCCTCCCTCCCTGGAATAACAACGCCGCCTTTGGCTTCGTAATTTATCCACCAGGGTACCAGCCCATTGTAACAGAGCAACCTCCTCATTAGCCCCCGAATGAAAGCAAGTGCCCCCACGTTATTAACGTGCTGCCAGAGCCCACCAGGCTCTGGAGACGGGGGGGATCAGCCACCAGCTCCTGGTAACTGTGCACAGCCTGAAAGGGAGGCAGCCAGAGAAAACACAGGGCCCAGCTGCAAACCTGGAGGAAAAGGGATGAGAGGGTTAAACCCTGCAGCCTTTCACTCTTTGTCATGCCAGAAGAGACTTGGGCAGGTCATGCTTTTAAGTGTTTGTGTCACCAGGGCATGGAGAACTGCTGCTCACCCACGGCAACTGAGCCCTGCACCTGCCTGCTCCAGATCACCGGAGAACAACTGCTGGTACCTGCTAAAGATGAAGTCTAATAATTATTTGACTTGGCTGCTTGTTTCAGGTGGTTTGGTTTGCACCTGCGTTGGCTGAGGAGCCCACAGACAAGCGCCCCTTCCTCGGGCAGTGCTGCTGGAGACAGGATGGCCACGCACCGAGGACAAGTGGCAGCGAGCACGTGCTCCAGGTGACAACCACAGCCCCACATACTCCTCTGCCTGACCTGGCAGAGCAGCTTCCAAAGACCTGTCCACACCTAAACCACCCCAGTGTCTTCTACTAGTGTTACTCTGCATGGCAAATAATCAATTTTAAATAAGGAGGCTGAAATCCAGCACATGCCACAGCAGCTCCAACAGCTAACCTGACCCCAGAGATGCTTCACTTGCTTTCTCACAGGGGAGGAAAACAGTCAGTTCATTTAAGGGGTAATGGCTGCAGCCTCAGCACAATCCCTGTGGGATGATGCATAAGCCAAGCACGGGAGGAATTGTCTGGACACACATTATTCAGCCATCAAACTGGTCAGTGCTGTGGTGCTTGGTCTCCTGGGCAGGACTGGCCCCGTATCCAGCTGGGAAGGTAGGGAGGGCAAAGATCCACTGCAGCAAGCAGGCTGCAGCAACCCTCCCTCCCCTGCACCCGCCAGGCATGCCCTTGGGAACACAGGGGCCCTGACCTCCCATCACAAATACTTACATTTGCCACAGCGGCAACCTGATGTTAAAAAAAAAGAAAGAAGAAGAAAAACAAAGCAGACAAGGCCCAAGCTTCAGAAAGACAAAGTGTTCTCTTCCTTATCCAGCAATCTTATCTGATCAGCGCTCTGGCATTTCAATTTCCAGATTACCCAGCTCAGATGCTGCACGGAGGAGCCACAGGCCAACAGCTCCCAAACTGGGGCTGCAGCCAAGGTCCTTCGTGTCACTTCGGATTTAGGCAACTAAATAACCTCTCCTGCAAGGGGACAGCACGCAGTGGTTTCCCCAGCTGCGGGTCTGGATCTCACCACGCAGCAGATCACAGCCGCTCACCTTCACAAGGTCACGACATCACAGTGTTTGAGTTGCTCTCCCGTGATTCCTTTGGCTGTCCTTTTGCCTCGGCAGGACCACTGGCTTTGATCCCTCCCATCACTGGAAGCCCAGCTGCAGAACAGGAGCTCCCCGTGTGGCTGGAACATCCATTCCCAGAGGTCAACAGCCCTTCGTTACACCCTTAACACGCTGACCCACAAGCAATTTGGCCCCTGCCTGCTTCTGATCTCCGAAGGGCTTTGCCCACCCCTGGGAAGCCCTACATGACCTAACCAAGAGACCAGTTCCACTGGAGAGCCCATCCAGGGGCAGAAGAGCTGCAATGCTCTGGGACAGGCTGGCATCTGGGGGAAGAAGCTTTCACATGTTTGAGTTCCGCTTGGGGGGAATGGATTATAACTTGCTCCTGGGCTTAACACCATGAACACCCCCCCAACCAAAACTCTTCACTTCCTTCTTCCTATTTCTTATTAATCTTGGTTTTTATTAAGTCTATCACATCTCTATTACTGCTGCCTGGTGACCTTGATAGCTCCAATGAAGGGCAAAATGATAAAGCTTTGTGACCAAGTCCACGAACACAGAAATATTTCACCTGAACCTATAGTGCTATTATCGCTCTTAAGTAGAACAGAGCTATTTAAAAAAATAAAAAATATAAGCCCATACGTGGTGACCTTGCAGAGCTGGAGTGCTCTCTGAGAGTCAGGAGAAGTCTATGAATCTGCAGCACCATTCATTACAGAAATCAAATCATTCCTCATCCAGCTTTCTTATCAAAATCCAGGATTGTAATGGTGCTGCTACCCCGGGGATTGCCCCTGCATGGGAAGATGTCTTGTTTCCCCAGCATGGGGAGGTTTGATTGAGTGGGACTGCAAGAGGTGGGGAGGGGAAGAAAAAAGGTGAAGTCCAGCATCAGGCAGCTCCAGGGAGCACCTGCCAGGGCTCGGGCCAGGCTAGCAGGATGCTGGATATCCACTGTGAATAAAGAGAGCAATATTCCTCCTTTTGTTTCAGCCTCCACAAAACACCCAGCAGGAAAAGCACATGCCTAGGGAAATCCTAGTAAAAGCCCCACTCCAGAGTGAATGTTTGTTGAACCAGTGCTGTAAGCACAGCAGTAGGGAGAGCTGACACAGGTGAACACAACCTTGTCCTTGAAAAAACCCACCTCCCTCCCATGCCTCAGTTTCCCCTTGTAGTGCTGTGGTGCTTCACAGCTATTTGAAGGCAGTTGGGATGGGTGGAGAGCCCTGGGTGGGGTCTTCTGGAGGCAGAGAAGGTTTTGATAGAATGTGGACCAGAGCAGGAGAGAGCATTGGCAGTTTTGATTAAGTTAAAAACTGCAGAATCAAACTCATTATTAATATAGCTTTACGCCACTGCATGTTGTAAGGTGCTTTCTAAACCTGTCACTGCAATTTATCATGCTAGCAGTGTAATAAAATACAGCTATAAAATTTTGGATTAAATGTTCAAGGTCAATGGTGGACTTTCAGTTTCCCTATCTCTTCCTTGCTGCTTTAGCAGATGCTCTATTAAGCACTTACAAGCTCTGGGAGAAAGTTTCTTTGCAGAAAAGATTTAGTTGTGGAGAATTTCCAGAATTAAATCTTCAGGTAATTTGATCTTCACCAAATTACAAACCAATAAATAACAAGACTAATAAACACTGGTTGGTTTCAGGTGGAGGGTTTTTTACCAGAAACACTCTCATTTTTCTTGTGTTTGCAAAATGTGGCTCTCTGATGCTGGCTCTGTAAAATAGACAGACGGCGATTCCTTAATTTTAATGGAAATTTGGATGTGCTAGAGCAGCACCCTGGAGATTCTGGGGGCAGTTTTACAGCAGGGCATAGTGAGACTGAGACAAGACTCCACTGCAGTACATTCTGAATAAAAACAATGCATGGTGCAGATGCCGTGAGCCTGAGCTTTTTATGTATTAAAGGGCAACAGAAGCAGCACATATTTACACCTACAAGCTCTATACAAACATGCACAGCAATCACAAAAGAGTGAAATTCTTCAATATTACTAAAAAGAAGCTCCAATGTCCCCTGGTGTAGCCCCAGCTATTCAAGCTGAGCAGCTGAAATGACTCTGCAGGAAGACCTGCTCTCTGAGTTTCCCTTGGATGATTCCTGTTATTCCATTATATAGATGAAGGAAGCATTTGGCCAGTCACCATTAAAAAAATAAAAAATAAAAAAAGAAAGAAAATGCAGATCCTGTCCTAGTATTGAATTATTCTCTCTATTCTGGCACATGTGCCAGGAGGCTGGCTCATTGTTCAAGCTCTAACAGTTGGCCATAATAAAAGATATTACTTCTCCCCACGATCCTTACCTCTCTTACAGCCTTACAGGAGACCATAAGAGCTACAAGAACATTACTGCTATTAAATTAGTGGCATCGCTATTTCTTATTTTTAGAATGTTTGGCTGTTTCCCCTGATGCTGAATAGGGCAACTAATTTACTAGCAAATTAATACTGCTTATCCTTTCTTTCCTGAGAGCTGAGCTGCCTCCTGCTTTCCCTGGGTAATGGCTATCCCCAGGGACACATCTGTGGCCTAGCTTGAAATGTGTCACCCCTGAAAGTGGGACAAGGGCAGCTCGGTTTGGTGAACCTGGCACCACCACACAGCCCAAATCAGGAGGTGCAAAGGCCAAAGGCTTTTGGCTTTGCAACTAAATTGCTTCCTAAACAAAACTCACCCCCGTACATGAGGCAAAACCGTGGGAATGTTGGTCCTGTGTTGGCAGAGCAAAGCCCAAGAAGGCAGTTTGCAAAAAAGAAGCCCTGCCCAGGGTGTCTGGCACAATGGGTGCCCTGTGGTGCTCCACATTTTGGGACATTTGCTGTGTCCTCCTCACCCCCAGAGCTGGCTACCTGGGTGCTGAGGTGCAGCTGAAAGCACCTTTAGGGAAGGAAGATGCCATGGCCCTTGGTCCCTTATAGAATCAGAGAATCATTAAGGTTGGAAAAGACCTCTAAGGTCATTGACCAAATCCTTTTTCCTTTTTTTTCCACACATCAAAGACTCTGCTCTGTAATACCTTTCTCATTCGGGGTAAGGAATGAGTTCTCTACCCATGACAAGGAAAAAAAGAAAAGTAGAAACATCGTAAAACAAATCCTTCTTTATCAGATTGATAGTGCTTCAGCCCGTGGGATTTGGTCAGAGAAAAGCAGTGTTTCCTCATGCTCCTCACTCTCAAATGTCCCAGTCTGCCCTCTGCAATTGGAAATGTGGAATTGCTGAACAGGAGCTCTGGCAAGAACTACAAGCACCCCATCATAAAGTCCAGGCTATCCACTTTACTGCACAGTAATCTGTTTTACTACTTGTATTATAGTGACAGAATTGTTTTCTGCAACCTAGTTCAGATTAAGAAACTGGGGGATAAGACACATTAACTTCTGTAATATATATTGCCAGAGCCTCGGCTGGTATAAAACAGCTTCCTGGGGGAATTCAGCAAGAAGTGAAGGGCAGAAACAGTCTTGGCTGCTGATTTTCAGTTTTAGTCTGAAAAACTGGAACTCCTCTGGTGCTACAAGCAAAGCCTCAGGTGGTCACTGTAAATCTGCATCCATGCTGTCAAAGTCAACACAGCTTCTCCAGTGGAGATTTGGGTTAGTTCATGTATTTTCAGAAAATAAGCTTCGTTTGCATTATTTATGAAATGCAAACATAAGCTCTGTTACAGTGTAAGCAGCACAGCCCAAAAACAAGTCCTCAGACCAATGAGAACACCAAGGAAATGAGGCACTGTGTCCTGGGGATGTTTGCAAACAAAACCTGTGGTCAGTGCAAACATCAGCCTCTGCACGCCCTGCCAGGGCAGCCGAGGTGCTCCTGGGGATGGAGGGAGCTGGGATGGGTCAGTGCAAACATCAGCCTCTGCACGCCCTGCCAGGGCAGCCGAGGTGCTCCTGGGGATGGAGGGAGCTGGGATGGGTCAGTGCAAACATCAGCCTCTGCACGCCCTGCCAGGGCAGCCGAGGTGCTCCTGGGGATGGAGGGAGCTGGGATGGGTCAGTCCTCACGGGGATTTCCTTCCATGGCCCACAGCTGACACAGCAAATGCACCACTGGGCCCTCCAGCCCCCCAGGGACATGTGCCTGATGCTTCATGCAGGAGATGCTCCGTGCCCCCACACCGTTCCCACACGGCTGCAGACAGCACTGCCTGCACCTCCACACAGCCTGGGACTGTTCTGCCTCACCACTGATTTGGGAAAGGAAGAGATGGACATGCTATGGAAATCATCACCTGGTTTGGCAGCTCTATTCGTTACTCAGGGGTGTGTCAAAACCTTGGCGGTTTTAGAATTTCCTTTTTTTCAGAAAGATTAGCAAAAACCCAGTGTTAAAGTGTTTTCTGGTTTTTCAGCAGAGTAAATCCAGCCCTGCATCCTCTAACAGGCACCGCTGCAGAGCAAAACTTGGGCAGCTCAGAGGAGCCGTCCTTCAATGAGAATTTCCAAATCGCTGGAGTCATTCATAAGCTACACCTGCTCTGGCATTAAGTGCCCAGTCAATCAAATCAGACGTGTTAAACACACTCTTGGGCACCCGTGTGTCACTGACTCTGTGTTCTGCCAGCTCCCACCATGCCCTGTCTGCAGCCAGAGAGGCTCAGCACCTCAGCCAGGGTCACTGCGGAGACAGGGAGGATCCAACGAGCAGAGCAGAGCAGAGGAGGGGAGGACTGGTGACTGGACATAACCCTGAGCAGCTGCAAGGCAAGTGGGAAGCTACAAGGGTACAATCACCTGCAATTCAGCTGTATCATCCCCCACACCACCGTGTAATAGCATTAGGGAGGGTAAAGTTAAAGCTCCTGCAAAAAGGCAGGAGATGCTCCGTTAATTGGGATAAAAGTCCACTACAACATCCCAGGTACAGAGCACACAGCACTGCCTTGGAACACTTGGAGAGACAGAGAAGAAGGTGGGTTGGAAAATGAGTGGTTGGAAGGAGGCAGAGGCGATCAGAGCAGCATTTCACCTGCTCCAGCAGCAGCTCGTTGGCCATGAGCTGAACCCCAACAGGCTCAAGCTCCCCATCTAAATCCCTGTGAGCAACTTGAGGTGCTGCCAGGTGCAGGGTTAATCTGCAGAGCGTGTTCCTCATTTGGTCACGGTCAGGCACGAAGCATCTCTTCCACACCAGGGAAGGGAACAACATTTTTTACTGGAAGACAAAGCAGAGCTGCCAACAACTCACAGAGGCACCCAGGGAGCCCCCAGCCCACAGGTAACTTCTTTAGCACATTTACTGCAGTGTAATGGGACAGCCAATAGGACAACAGCACTGGCACAAGCAGGGGATTTCTCTTTCTAAACCACTGCTTGGGTTTTGCCCTCCAAGTGCTCCATTTGTGGGTTTGTGTATAGGAACTCAGCCTTTGCAGAGCTCATCTCTGTAGGACCAAATCTGGGTTACAACAGAGTGGATTACAATAGGCTCTGACTCAAGCCTCACTTCCACCTTACAAACTCATACAAAGCAACTTTATTTCCATTAGCAGCTGTGCTCTTCAGAAAGCACTATAGTGCATTATTGAGGAAAAAAACCCTTTGTAAAAACAAAGACTGTTTTCAGAATTTCTTTAACAGACAAGACAAATATTGATAAAGTTTCCTGCAATCGCAGAGTGCGGTTCCTGTCCACCTCCAATTGCAGATTTAATCAAAGGCAGCCCGTGTATTTCATCGAATCATGAAAGTGATACCGAAATCATAAAAAACAGCAAAGTTACATGCACTGCTTTACAACTGATAAGAATAACGGGCGATTTCATTGCTGCGATTATCCGCTGCCACAATAAACAAGCAGCTACTTCATTTATTATTCTACTCCACACTCAGCTCTGGCTGAAACCCAGACCTAGTTATTTCACACCAGCCTATTCTCAGGGCTTTTTCCCTGATGCCCACAGAAAGTTTTCATAGGTAATCTTCTGATTTCTGGGTAGGAGCCCCTTAGGCTCCACATATGACTTGTCTGCTAAGCAAACATCTGGAAGCATGATCAGAAAGTAAATCTGTGGATGGTGCCCGTACAGATGGACACTGTGGTTGCTCTCCCTCCGCTCTGGCCCAGAGTGGAGATTTCTGGTCCATCCCTGCTCTTACAACACACCGTGCCCCGGGGGCTGGTGCAGGGTCACTCACCTGCACCGTACGTCGTGGCCAGCATGATGGAGGAGATCCACGCGATCTCGCTATAGGACGTGCCAAAGAAATCCTGGATTTCTTTGAAGAAGATGGCCAAGCCTTTGGGGAAGGCGTAGGCGAAGCCGATGGAGACGAAGGCGCCGAAAAGCACCACCCACCCCCAGCCGCCGTCCGGCGGGCCGGGGGCTCGCCCTGCCTCGGCGGGGGCCGGCATGGCCGGGTGGGCCCTGGCTCCTCGGGGAGCCCTGGAACACAAAGGGTGGAGTCGCGGGGTCAGTCCCGGGATGCTGCTCCTCCAGACCCCAGTCCTGGGGTGCTGCTCCCCAAACCCCCAGTCCCGGGATGCTGCTCCTCCAGACCCCAGTCCTGGGGTGCTGCTCCCC
>VZTG01010059.1:531500-556988 GCA_013397845.1 Melanocharis versteri | reverse complement strand
CTCCGAACATCCCCGGGGCTCACATCCCTTACCCCATCACCCTGTTCCCCCGTGTTTCCTCGAGGCAGCAGCACCAGCCACCCCGCGGGCATTAATTAAACCACCCCCCAGTTACTTGAATGCAAATTATTCTTTTTTATTATTATTTCCCCTGCGTTTCCACCTGCATCCCTCCTCTTTTCTCTTCCATACTAAATCCCAGCTCTTTTCTCCTCCATACCAAGTTGTTAGCTGCTCTCCTGCCTCTGACTCACATCGTCATCATTAAAAAAAAAAAAAAAAAAAAGTGATTTTTTACACAGGTAGATGCTAGTAGGACAAGAAGGAACAGTTTTAAACTGCAAGAGGGGAGATTTAGATTATGTGTTGGGAGAAAATTCTTCACTATGAGTGTGATGGGGTGTTGGCACAGGTTGCCCCATCCCTGGAAGTGTCCAAGGACAGGTTAGATGGGGCTTGGAGCAGCCTGGGGTAGGGGAAGGTGGCAGGGGGGTTGGAATGGGATGGGCTCTAAGGCCCCTTCCAACCCAATTCAGAATTCTATGATTCTGTGATTGTTGTAGACTTCTGCCCCCTGTTCATGTTCACCAGTTTGCTGCGTATTCTAGTTTTCTCATGGAGCTCTGGTTGGGAAAACATTAAGCAGTGTTTGCTCTGGCTGGGAAGTTTCACCACAGACCTTTTATCTTACTCAACCTTGCCTCCCCCTGCCTTAACTAACAGCCCCATGTGTGTCCCATTTCTCTACTTGCTCAATGAAGAAACTGAGAAGGGGAAAAATCAGGGCCTTGCTCTGCAGTTTACCTGGCACGGTTAATCTGGAGCTTTAAAATCTCCTCACAACACAACTGTAAGATGTTTTATTACTGCCATTTCTTTCTTCCTATAAAACAGAGTAAACTCAAAATGACCAGAAACCTTCAGTCTCAGCTGTGGGGTCACAGCGTGATGACTTGGAGAGTTTTATTTTGGTACAGCCCTGACCCACTTTATGGGCTGTGAGGATAGCAGCATTCAGTTGTTTCAGCAGCTGCTTTCTGTGTTCTGTTAAAAATCAAAAATAAGACCAAAATGAAATAAACACACCTGAGATTGAACTCGGCACATCCTGAGCAGCAGCATGGAATGTGGGAGGACAGATGGAAAGCCCGGGGAGCAGAGGGATGAAGAAGCAGGTATAACTCCAGCCATGGGAGCTGCAACAGCTTCTAGCTGGAAGATGAGAATTTCCTTCTCCAGAACTACTGAATTGTGTGCCATGCTAAAGAATGGCCCCTGCAGCTAACCCCAGCAGGGCACCTCTGGGTAGACTTTCACACAAACTCGTGGCAAACTCAGAACTGGAGCAGGAAACCAGTTGCAGCAGGTGATATTGGGGGCAAACAAATGATTTCTAAAGATGTCTAAATGTGATGAGCCTTTGCACTGCTATTGCTGCTCTGAAGAGAAGCTCACAAGCACAGCCCGAGGGCAGAGGGTGGGACTGACACTGCGAATCCCGGGCTCACTAGGTCAAAAAGGACTCCCTAGTGATTTCGGGAGCCTTGGGCTCATGTCACAGCAGCTGCCTGTGCCAGTGCCCCCCCTCCATGTCGGGACCACAGACCCTCCCCCGGGACCAGGCTCTGCTTTCTCATCCACTGACAGCAGACACTTCCTGGAGGGCAGGTTTTTTAATTTGCAGGCAAGCAGCAACAAAATTGATTAAAATTGCAAAATACCTTTTCAAATGACTCATTTCCCTATCACAGTATTCCATGTAAATAAGTGACTGCTAATATAATTCCCAGTGCTGCTCTCCAGAGCTGTTGAAAGAAGAGGGGCACGCCGGGAAAAGGGGCCAGGAGCAAAGCAGAATCTGAAATTCTTCCTCACTCCCCATTTTCCAGCCTTCACAAAGCTTTCTGTGGCAGTTCCCAGGCCATGATTTTTTAATCAAATGAACCCTTTACCTATTGAAGCCTAGGGTTTGATGAACAATATTTAAAATTATAGAACCACAGAATGGCCTGGGAGGACAGGGACCATCCCCCTGCCATGGCCAGGCACACCTTCCACCAGACCAGGCTGTTCCGAGCCCCATCCAGCCTGGCCTTGAACATTTCCAGAGATGGGGCAGTCACAGCTTCCCTGGGCAGCCTGTGCCAGGGCCTCACCACCTGTATCGTGAAGCACATAAGTCCTCCCCAAAAAAGTGACTAGTGAGGACAACTTGAGTGTTTTTTTCTTGTCTTGGGAAAAAAACTAAACAAAACAAAAAACAGGGTGGGGGGAAAAACCCTGGGCTCCCTCAAGAATCCAAAACATTTCTATTTCTTTTCAGTGAACCACTTTGGTATTTGGAAATAATTTTATTCAAAGCCTTTTATGCAAAGCAGTTTATGGCAGCCAGAGGTAAGAGCTACAACTCTATAACTCCAACAGAGTTTTTCCTTCATTGAGTCTTTGCAAGTCAATTAAAGTCTTTAGAAATTGCTTCCACATTAAATAAAAAAATCCATACCTAGCTCTGCTGCATGAAAACAGCATCTGGTGAGTGCCAAAAGAGGGACCTCTGCACTTCTTTAAAGGGTCTTTAATGGCACACCCCATTTCTTAAAACTGCTCCATTGTCATGTTCCATTTGCTCATAAAATGCAGCAGCAGTGAAATCCAATCCATAACCACAGTTAAAATGGAGCTCCTGAATTAATGAATGAGAATATAGGCAACAAGTTTCTGCAAAACCAAAGGGCTGGACCCATGGGATACCATCACTGGAAGATGAGAATTCCCTTCTCCAGAAATACTAAATTGGGTGCCATTCTAAAAACATCCCCTGCAGTTACCTTATGTGACCTGTCTTAGGAGAGAGACATCTCAGTCCTCAAAAAATAGGCCCATTTAGTTATGCTCCTAATAAAATTCTTAGCTTTTTCCAAGGGATCAAGCCACACAGATACAGATTAATACTTGAGAGTAGATTTCAAGTCACCAAAATTCTTGGCTCTGGACCCCAACCAGATGCCACCACATAATGCCAGCTGGGGGACAAAGCATCCCTTCCCTTCCCAGCAAGTGCAGAATTACCCTTATACCGTGTTCTCCCCACCACTGGGCACGACCAGGCTGATAAAACACATTCTTCAGTGTTTAGCCACAAGACTCCAGCATTCAGGGCTTTACCACTAATGTTTTCATGGCTGGGTTTTTAATTAAAGGGAACCAAACTCTGGCTGGTGGCTCCTGGGGCGCTGAGCAGCAGGAGGGCTGCAGGCAGCACCCAACCAAGATGTTCCAAGTGGCATATGTTGGTCAAACATGGTCAATCCCCATCCCCTGACATCTCCCTGGCTATTTGGAAGGGGGGGACCTTTACTTTCCATGCAGCCTCTTTGCTGCTGTGTGAGATGTTCTGCTGCAGGCAGAGCTACCAGCCCCTCACCCCCCTGCACCTGGTGATGGGGTGACACTGCACAGAGCCAAGTGACACCAGTGCTGGCACTGAAACCACCTGGGACACTGGCAGAGCCTCCTGGCTTTGTTTTTCACTGAGTAATATGTTTTACAAGGGAGTCAAGGAGAGGTCAAAATAGAAAGTTATGAAATGTCAAACTTGCTTTTTGCTAAACCCCGGTATTAATAGCGTGAAGTGCAGACAGGCAGAGGGATTCATGACATGAAATAAGTCTCTCCAGAGCCAGGAAACCTCTCAGACAGCCCCAGCCCTGTGTCTGTGCCATCAAACCAGCCAGGTGCATGAAGCATCACTGCGGGAGGTGCTGGTTTCCTGGAGAAAACAGAATAAACCAAGCAGTAACATCACTTCTTCTGTTTTTCCCTTGTTGCAGGAGTTTAATCAGCAGCTCAAACCAAAACATGCTTGTTGGTAAAAAGATGGTGACAATTAATCTGGATCTAATAACTGGAATGTTTTCACTGGGGAATTAAAACAAATTATTCCTTTGCTATTGCATCTTTGTCTCATTTACATTTTAATCCCAGAAGGATCTTCTTCTGCTATATTTGGAAAATGACTGCATAGAAAGGGGAAAACAACATGGTTGAACTATTCAGAGATGCATCAAGAATTTAGCTGTTAACTTTTATGGCAGAAGTCTGGTTATGCCAAGTTCTAAATGGCTGAAAATGAGGAGAAATGCTGTGTTTTTTCAAAACACTGCTGACTGCAGAGCCTGAAGGCATTTAAGATTGTGCACACGAAGACAGGCAAACAAACAGCTGGGGCAGGAGGTTGTGTTGAAGGTGTAATTACACATTAGCCAGAGCAGAGCAGGTGACTCTTTCATTTGTACTGAAAGTAAAGAGAACTCCACTGGCAGAGGGAAAACTCTGCCTTTCCCACCCTGTGGCTCTCCAGTTCCAGACTCAAGCCTTGTTGTCCTTGCTGTGAGGTTTTACCACAGGATAATGAATCCATATGTTTTTCTCAAGGTAAACACATAGTGAATAAAGACTCCTTAGTGTTGAGAGGGGAAGAATTTCAGATTCTACTTTGCTCCTCAGAGTGGAGGCAAAATCAGTGTGGTATCCCACCTTATCCCAGTCTGTCTTGCCCACTCAGCCTGCCTGTAATTTCTGGTGGAAATATTCTTGTGAGAGTTTCCTTACCCCCTTTAGTGAAAAGGAGCCAGGTTAGCAAAGACCTGCAGCTTAGACTGCCAAAACGAATCTGATGAATTGTGACACATCCAGCCCCTCCACAGGCACCATCTCCAAGGCACAGCCCGCAGCAGCTGTGGCACATCTGGGTCCAGAACACCACTGCTGTCTCCAGCCCATCTCCAAGTAAACTCTCAAGTAGTTGTCAACAGGGCAGAAAAAGGATCAGCTGCCTCAAGGCTGCCGGAATAACACTTCACCAAGTTGGAGAGCTTTAGATCTCATTAAACCCTCACGATGTTTGAGAGAGGAGAGATGTTTCAGGATCACCATGAAGAGTGATTCCCACTCCAGAGCAGCAAAAACCTAGAACTGCACGATGTTGACTGAGCCTGAATTGAGGGTCAGTGGCCTGGGGACAGGGGGATGTCACAGCAGTTTGCAAGTAGTCTCTGGAACACCATTGTTTGCAGATCGTAGTACTCCTAGTCATTAAATAATGCAAGTATTTTCCAAAAAAATGAAACCCCACCTCACCCAAGTTTAAAGATAATGGAGGGATAGTCAATTATAGGTGCAGAAAAATATAAAGAGGCAGCTGGGGCTTTGTTATGGGTTTTGGTTCCCCACCAAATAAAACCGTGACAAGTGACTGTAACTCCTCAAGGCCGTCTCCTCTTGACAGGAGTTTCCCCAAGAAATCTTTCTCTAGGACTGCAGAGCAGGGAGTTCTCTGGGAGCAGGTACTGCTGTTTGCTGTGTGTGTGCAGGACACCTCTGATCTGCTTCAAGGACAGGGATGCTCTGAGCAGGAGCCAGTCTCAGCTGGCACCACACAGTGCTTGTCACCAGCGAGGCTCTGGGCGCTGCAAGAGAGCAGGTGGGAAGCAGGACAACAGGATCAAGTCTGCAGCTCCTTGGAACACAACCAGATCCCCTTGGTGGGGTGGAGGAGAGCCAGGAAGTTCCTCATTACCCTTCAAATTCAGTAAAACGCTGGGATATGGAAACAAGAGACAGAAACAAACCCGGGAGGAGCTGACTGCACACATCACATGGTGCAGAGAGCTGTGTGTAACCTCCCTGTGCCCTTAACACGGGATGGTGCAATGCACAGGATTGCTGGGGCTAAACTCAGCCCGGCTCCCGGGCCTGAATTGTGTGTTGTTTTGCCCTTCTGGCTGACCATTGCCCAGGAGATCAAGCACAATGCTTTAGCATTAACTTTCAAGGTCTTACACAGAGAGTTCTTCAGGAACTTGTTGAACTTTTGACATTGTACATCCCTGTTACCCCACAAGATCAAAAAGAGGAGACTTTTCGGTCCAAGAGTAGTATTTACTCAAGCCTGCTGTAATCCCAGGTTTACAGACTGACCTTTGCAAGAGCCCCCTAAGTTCCACAGAAATGGCTCCTTGTAATACATGCTTCAAAGATGCACCTACTACCTCGGTAAGGTTTACAGGGCACTCCATTACTTCACATTCCTGGAGACCTTTGGGGAAGCCCCCTTTCCCAAAATGCTTGAGGCTGAAATTTGCCAGGCTTCTAGTGCTACAGTTCAGCAGGTCAAACTCAGCAGTTGAAAGATTAAATCCCAGCTCCACTAAAGGTCATTGCAAGATGCCTGATGACTTCAGAGCAGCCCAAGCTTCGCCCAAAAATCATATTCAATGTTTGTTGAAGCTTTCTTTTTTTCCTATTTACTGTAGTGCAGGCTGTCCTAAAAAACTGTTTTATATACAGATAGCTGCAGCTTTTTGGAATATTGTAAAATAAAAGCTGGGGTTTGAAGGGATCCCCTGCCTTCCTTCAACCACTCTGGGCAGGCTTTGTTGGTGCTTTCCTCCTTCCTCCAACACAGCATGCAGCTTCACTGGATGCTACAGAATTGCTGTAGACTTATGCTGCTATAGCTGAAAGGAAGATCAAACTGAGTATTCAATTACTTATGCACTCAAAGATATTTATTCCCCGAGATGAAACTCCTAAATCTGTTATTATTGCCATTCCCTCTTCTATTACTATTAGCATGCTGCTGCTTTCAGATCTATGGAGATGTCAACACCAGTTACTGGCAGCAAAACTGAAAGATGAGAACATGACGGGGAAATGTTTAGAATTATGAATCATGAGCAAGAACAGATGAGACACTTGATCTTCCTTAATTCTAGAAGAGTACACGGGATTTTTGCTCATATTTATGTTTTTCTAAGATCTATTTCAGATGCTGCAGTGATTTAAAAGCTGAGTGAGGTGAAGAGCAACAGGTACTGTCTGGGGGGCAAACCCCAGAGAGGAAAGGTGCTCTTGGAGCAATGAACACAGGTGTTTGTGAAAGGGACAGGACCCCCCTACCAGCACTGAGTTCTTGGCCCAAAGTCTGTGTGAAAATAAATGCAATGCTGAAAAGGAAAAGTCAGCTTGCTCCACAGCATCTCATATTTTTCTGCTTGTGCTGCACCCTCCTGTTGTCACAGGTGGCATCTGGGAAAGTCAGGCACTTGCACACACAGCTGTAGTTTATAATAACAGTTCTGCAGCAATATGATGTCCTAAAAGTCTGAATTTAAAGATGGGAAGATCAGTGATGAAAGCCACAAGTCTGATACTGCAATGGCTTCTTCCCCCATCAGTAGCAGAGACAGCAGTTCCCTTGCTGTCCTCCCCTCTATTTCCATCCAGATGTCAAGGGCCCTCGTTCAGGGAGTGTGGAGAATAAAAAGCCAGAAATCCCAACCACTCTGAGACATGTGCAATGTCTGGTGCTCAGTTTCAGACATCCAGCTTCCAGAGGGCCCTGAACAGCCACCCTGAGGAAATGAACCCTCTTAAATTTATCTCTCTTCAGTCTCTGACTCTGTCAGCTCTCTCAGCTCCTGACACGAAACCACCAGAGCCAACCAGCAGCCAGAGGATGCACAGCCATTGTTTCAAGGGGAAATCAGTGTTCAATAGAGCTGCTGATTTACTCCCCCTGGAAGTGAGCCCTTCTGTCCATCTGCAGCAGAGGGCACAGCCCAGAGAGCCCAGCAAATCTGTCTCACTGACGGTCTGATCCACTCCAGCCAGACCTGAAAAGGCTCTTTCTGCAAGCAGCTCATCCCTCACACCTCTCTGGTCACATACATCTGCTTTCACCTCAATCCATCCCACACCAGCTCCTTTTTTTACTGCCATGTAAAACCAGTTCCTAAAGTCCATGAGTGTGTGAGGCTTCTGTACACAGGGTGTACCCCTGATCTCTGCAATGAGTGGCCCAGGAAGCCTCAAAACCACCCTGCCCTGAAGGCGAGAGGGTACCAAGAAGATCCCTCCATCTACAAAATATTTTGGAATAGTCTTCCCCAAAGAGTGTCAGCGACTTGTTTTAGGAAGAATACAGGTTTGGGTAGGCGTGAGGCTACTCACACTCGGGTGGCTGTTCTTGTGTTCTGAAGTGTTAATCCTTTTACCTTTCACCCTTGCAAAACCAGCTAAGAACCGCCAGGATCTGCTAAGAGCCCAGGAGTAACTGCCAGCAGCTGCACCTCACAGGCATCAGCAGCCTAAACCAGAGGATCTCTTCTAACCATTAACAACAAGATGAACCAGCTACTCAGATCAAAGTGGCAGACTGATAACCTGGCTTCAGTATCCGAGGGAAACATCCCTCAGGGAACATCCACTTGATGATTTCATTATGAGGACAACAGATACTTCCCCACAACAGTGACTTTTGCAGCCAAGGTACAAGTACACAGTGAACATTTTAATTTGAAGAAACAGGTGGAGGTATTTGTTATTTTAGACAGATTCTGCAGAGAAAAGTCTAAAACATCATCCCTTACTTATTTGAAGCAAGATTTTAGCAACAGATTTAGGGAAAAACATATTTCAATGCTGTCTCAAGATATACATGCACATATTCCATGTCTGTATGTCAGCAAAACTTGGAGTTTGAGTTTCAGTGGCTTCTCTGCCATCATGAGTACAAGTCACACTATTTTGTTTCCAAAGGAAAGACAAGAATAGGAACAGAACGAAAGACTAAGCATACTGAAATAACTGCCCAGACTCAAATACTTCCAAGCCTTCACTCACCTTCACATAATAAGATTTCTGATGAAATAATAATTGATGACTTCATATATGTTGGCAATTAAAAACTCAGCACTACTGGTTTTCCAGTTTTGCCAATGTATATCATCAAAAAACAGAAAGCCAGACTCAGAGTTAGCACTTTGCAAGAACTTTCTCAAAGAAATACATTCTCCCCTGTTGGTGCAGAGATCAGATCTCCTCTTTCCAAAGGAAGACACAGCCTTGCTTCACTTACCTCCTCCGTAGGTGGTAGCACACATGATGGATGTTGTCCAGGCAATCTGGCTGTAGGAGATGCTGAAAACAGCCTGGATCTCTTTAAAGTAGACTGTGAAAGCTTTAGGAAAGGTAAATGCAAACCCGATGGAGATGGAGGCTCCGAACACCACTGCCCAGCCCCATCCGCCATCGGGGGGGACATAGCCCAGGTCTGAAAGGACTGGAGGAGACATGGTCAGAGCAGATTCCAGAGCAAACCCTGCTTCCCGGTGTCCTGCGGAGCAGAGGAGATGTGTGTTGTTCAGGATGTGCGTAACACGTAGTCAGGCATCATTTTAAAGCAAAACAAAATAATTTAGGGGTACAGAGAATCACCCACCCTTGAAGCCTTAATCCTTTCGCTGCCTTTTAGCAGCTCTGTTGTTCAATTCTAACACAACCAAGATCACCCTTCCCTCTCCAATAACCCTGTCCAGCTCTTCCCCCTGTATTTGAAATACATACCCTCAGAACACTCCTATGGCCTCCATGTCCAGGAGCAGATCTCAGTCCCAGATGAAGTCAGTGCCTCCACTTTCTGTGCTCTGCCACATCCAGCCTGTGGCTCTGTGTCCCACCTTGGGAGATGGCTTCTGGAGGTTACTCCTGTCCCAGTCCCTCTGGAGAGAACCCGATGCTGTGGTTGTACCTTTTTCAGGGTGAATCCTTCATTGTGTACTTTTCAGTCCTTATGATTTCAGGTTATTCCTGCTGAAAAGAATAATCCCCATGATGTAAGCAGCAGGTGAACAGCCCCACAGTGGGCCCAGCTCCCCTGTTCTGCAGGGGGACAGGGTTCTTTGGGCTGTTGCTTCCCTCAAACCGACAACCAAACTGAGCAACTGCTTGCAAAAGGGCTGAAGTTCCTTGCTGCTTATGGGCAGCAATTCCACTCGTGCCTGATGCCTGCCAGGTTACCAGATTATGCTCAGGAACAACACAGATCAAAGAGGGCATTCACTCATTTGCATTCTTCCCATTTTCCCTGGTCATTAAAATAAAATGAGGATAAAAAGAAAAATAAGTAAAACATATATTTCTTTTCGATGAATCTTTCAGATACATCAGGGATGAGTTTTGGAATCCCTTTTCAAAATAGTCAGATCTCCATTGAAAACTTTCAGTTCTGTCCTGAAAGGTAACAGCTGATTTTCATTCTTGTCACAGCCTTTCTTCACTGTCTTTTTTTTTTTTTTTTTTTTTTTTTTTTGCTAGAGACCAAGACTATTCATCTCCATTTATTTTTAATTGAAGGAAATTTACGTAAGCCCATGTTCAGTGCTCTAAAGGCGTCACTGCTGGTTCTGGAGGCCCTCAGAGGGTGAGAGGTTACACTGGGAGAGGATGACCACACACCTGCTCCATCCTCACCCTCATCCCTTGGCATCCACCCCCAGCCTCTGTGGGTGAGGAGTCATGGTCAGATCCAGTCTAAGATCTCTAAGATAATCCAGAGATTGCCCCACACATGGCTCCAAGCTTGGATCCACTGAGACCCACGAGAGGATTCACTGCCATTTATGCAGCATCACAGAATGGTTTGGGTTGGAAGGGACCTTAAAGATCACCCAGCTCCAACCCCTTTCCAAGGATTTCACTGCAACATGTGAGGAACTTGACTGTAACTGGAAAAAAATATTAGCCCAAAATGCTAATAATTAATAAATCCAGTCTTTAAGAACCCGAATTTCTATCTGGATAATATCCAGGATGGCAAGTTGTTGGGTTTCCTGAGATTTCCTTGCTATATCAAGAGATGACCAACTAAGTCTTTAAAAATAAAATGATAAATAATAAGGAAAATGCCCCGTTACACTATGAGGGATGCTATGTGGTAATTTCAGGATCAAGCAAGATTGTACTTGCAAAGTTTCTCTTGCTCTGATATTAGATAATAAAGTGGTCTGATAGATAGTCGTGAAACATGATTTTTCCCCTATGGGCATCCACAATATATGGAACATTCTGATGCAGAGTCTATTATACCCCGTAAAAAGAAATAATTTTCTTTTAGAATTACATTAACTCTACTTCATTAGTGTAGGGTGAGATTTTAAAAGGAAAACCCAAGTTAAAAAGTAATACTGGTGATGTTGGAATGCCTGTCTGTTGATGTTTAAGAGATCTTATTACTCATCAAACTGCACTTCATTGCACTGCTTCTTTCATTTATGGTTATTCTACCCAGTTTAGGCCATTCAAATATTATGGAAAATACCAAGCTCCCAAAAATATTGATATATTCTAGTGGTTCTGAAATTAGGCAAAACAAAACTAATTAAGGGGTGGTTATAGTGAGGACACATTTCCTTATTTAATATTATGTTTGGTATTTACAATCTACCAAAATTTAGGATATGCAAAATTATCAATCCCCTCAAATTCAATTTTTTTTCGTAGTCCTTTAAAATGGTTAAGCTTGAACTTTATAAATGGGATTAAAAAGAAAGGATATTTTTTATTACCATCAATTCTAAAACTATGACTAATTATACACCACCTTTAGAGGTCTTACATGATGAATATATTTGTGCATTTAATCTGATTTTTTGTTTAATGAGAGATATATTGAGATGACATTAGCATAAAATCAGATTATGGTATCAGATCATTGTCCAGGTTTTCTATATTAAGGCAAATTCTTACATAATACAGAAAACCAAAGCGAGGAACCAAAGTTAAATGAAAATGTAGTGTACAGTCAAAAATAAAACTCACACGAGCTGAGTCTTACTCCCCCAACTGTAAAACAGAGGAAGATTTAGGGGAGTCCAACTTTGGGGTTATTTTTAGGGGGTTTAATAGCCTGAGCAATCAGCAGACAGTGATGTGATACAGTCCCAGTCTCCCCTCATTTCTCCTGTGGCACTCCCCATGGCTTGTGAGACATCAGCACTAAGGAGAGCCCAGGATCATTCTCTCACGGGCATTACCCCTTCTGTTACCACCCTCTTAACCACAGCTTTGTAATTTTAAAGTGAGGGTTGTCTTTGGCACAAATTTACTTGTCAGCTCTATCATTTTACCCCTATTTCCTTTTTTATGAAGTTAAACAAGTCTGGATGTCACATTTCTCCACTTACCCCTCCCTGTAGGCTTCCTGCTTAATTCCAGTTAGTCCATTTAGACTTATTCTTTAGACAGGTATCCCGCATCCTTTCTCCACTATTCTTCAATCCTCTTCAGTAATCTCTCTGAGGTTACTAACAACAACTTGGAAATAAAGGAATTCCAGGTCTCTTGCACAATCAAGGCTCTTACATGTCAATCCAGTTGCCATTTACCATCTTCCTTCCTTGATTTACTGAACTGCTGTCTTTTGGAACCAACACATACAATCAGAGCCTTCATTCTGTAACCCAGATCAGCCGGGGACTATCCTTGGGCTGGACAATTATTTTTCTACACCGCTTGTTTCATTTGGTTGGGGCTGGTTTTTTTGCTAAATGAGAGCACTGTGATAAATCAAACCTGAGTCTAACACAGCTTCACCTGCTGATCCAAGGACTCCATGGGGCCAAGATTCCCTCAACCCACGCATGCCACCACACAGACACTCACTGAGCACTGTCCGATGGGGCTGCTCCCTCTCCGGCCGAGGCAGGCACCGCTTGGACTCGGTTCTCTCGGGAATGCCAGCTGCTGGTTCCACCGGGAGCGACCCGCTCGCTTTTAAAGCCACCTGCTGACCCCGTCCCCCACCCCAGTCGAGATCAAAGGTTGGGATCAGAGGCTCTGCCCTCAAATGTAAAGCCTTCCTGTAACACTCTCCACCACCTGCTACATCCAAAGGCTACTGCAGCTCACATTAACTTCACTTGAGCATGGTGGCCCTTCACCCACCAGGAACAAATCCGGGGCGAACTCTCCATTCCCAGTGCTTGGAATGCTGGCATCTCCCAGCTCCCTGTGGATGCTGATAAATAATTTGTCAGATATCGCTTTTCCTTTTACATATTAACTTATTGTTTCTTTACAAAGTACTTTTGGAGGCTCTGCTCCCACTCTCATCCAGGGAAATTTGCATTTGGAGGTCTTTGCCCATCCTGCTACAGGCATTTTACCCTTCTGCCTGAAGTTCTCCCGCATGGCTTCTGGGTCACCCAAAATCCTGCATCAGGTTGATTTTGATCACCCAAGGAATGAAGGGGTTGACAAGCCACAGCAACACTTACCAAGGGGTAAACGTCACCCTGGAGTGAGAGGAAAAATACAGAAAATTCCTGAATTTTTTTGCCAGTAACCAAGCAGTTGACTTGGGCTATTAAACGAGCAATGTCCACAAGGCGAGTCCATGGTTTGTAAAGGTTAACGTAACCCGATTTCAGTAGGAATGTTTCCACCAGACTTATGTTGCAAATCCCCATTTGGGGGATTTAAAACATTCCCCTGCCGTGTTTATAATCCCAAGGCTGCAACACACTACTGAAGCACAAAAAAATAGGAAAAAAACTGATTATAGATGGGGCAGGGAAATGTTTTCATCCAATCTAAGTAGAAAATTCATCAGAAAGGTAAATGGAGACAGAAAAATGATACATCCAAGATAGCTTTGGCAGTCAGCATCTCCTGTAGCCCCTGTTTCCTGCCTTGCAGCCATGTGCAGTCATCCACTGTCTTTCATACGGCCCCACCAGAAATACCTTCCTTGCAAGGACACAACGAATTCCCAAGCCCACACACAAGTTCCCAGTTTGCACTAGCACAAAAGGCTGCAAATGCTGCTCTCCCAGCCAGCTCAGATGTTCTTCTCACAACACAGGACGCACAACACACATTTCCCATTTAAAAGGATTTTCTACCGGGCAGTTATAGCAGCTTGATAAAAAAGTTTCCAGTGGTCAAAAGACAGCAAGATAAATTCTGGGGAGAAATCCATTGAGGGCTATTAAACACAGAGACGTCACCTCTGGCATTGCAGATGGCAAATCACTGGAGCTTGGAGAGTATTGACAGGCAGCTCCATGCTTGTCTCCCCAGGCACCCACCACGAGTTCAGAGCCAGGGAGAGAATTCCAATCGCACGTACCTTGGGCTGATTGATCACGTGGCCCAGCCCTTTCTGCCTCACCAGTCATGGCTCCTACCCGTTATTCTCTCTAGAAATGTTTTACAGCCAGAAATATAACAAGCATATCTGGCGCTTTTTCTGTCTTCTGAAAGGAGTAAATCCTTAAAGGCAGTTATAGGTGCTGTGGGGATTCATTAGAGGTTGTTGGAGGTGCTTGTGGTTCTCTGTGCTCCACCCCATGGGAAGGCACCAGGAGCTGCCTGTTGAGGAGGCTGCAACCACACCAGACCTAAAGCTCATGGCAGTCATTTATCCCTAAATGAATAGGAATAAATGTAGTGTTGGAAGAATGGAATTGTGAAAAAAAAAAAAAAAAGGCATTGCAAAAAAGGGAAATTCCTTTAGACTTTCAGAATAAATTAACTTCTACGCTTCCAAAAATGTACTTTCTATTTTGCTTGCGGATACTTCACAGTCCCCTTGGCACCAAGCCATTTTAGACTGGTGCTTTACCAAATCAAAACATGGACTTGCCTTTGTTAGATATTGTCCCTCCTCCCATCTCCATTTTAATAGCATTTGCCTAATTTATGAAGGTTTTTGCTGATAGTCACTGGGCTGTGAGCCTTTCTCCTGTACTTCAGACACAATAGCAATTCACACTATTGAGACTGCTCTTCAAAATCACTTCAGAAAACCTTGGACACCTCCCTTGTGGTTGAGATGGACAAAAGCAGCAGAAACTCTCCTTTACTATTTCATGGGCCTATGAAAAATTGAAACTTGAATGACTAGTCCAATGGCTCTTTCTTCCTAACACTTCCTCTCCATATACTAGTTTTGATATATAACGTGGTACAACTTTTACTTAAGAAAAACAAAACGCAAATTTGCAGAGTAAAGACAATTTCAGCACTTGATTTATTGGCTGTTGGAGAAGGTTAATTTGATATTCACCAAATATTCCTGCCCCTGAACTTTTCAGAATCTATCAAGAAATCTCTTTCTGAAGGAATATGAACTGAATAAAACTGGAAGGGTTTAAAGTAATTCAAAATTTATCTGTGAATCTTGTTCTGCAACTGATGTGTCACATACCATCTTGACTTCGAAGTAATTAATCTAATGAAATTTAGAACTGAGTTTATAGATAATCAAAAATTAGATATGTATCATTAAATAAAAGGATCAAAAGCTGGCACAAAGTGAGCATACAGTTCACACTTCTTGCACTTGGACTGGACATTGCCAGCTTTGTGTCACAGTAAGGGCTGCAAAGCAGAGGTCACGCGCAAACCTAAGGAGACACGGGAACACAGAGGGCGTTCCTTAAAATAGATGTATTTGGTACCACTTTGGTTGATGTTTTACAGGTATGTTATCATTGCTAGCACTCGGTGATACTTAAAGGTCCAAATAAGCTGATCTGTTAAAAGACAGCAGCTTGAGGTCATTTGGGCACAGCCTCCAGTCCTGTTACCCTGGCACGGCTTTGGGGCCCGGCTATGCCCTGGCCCACAGCCACAGAAAGAGGCAAGGCAGAGGAGAAACTGTAACCCATTGTATGAATTACACAGAGGTCCTTCCATGCTGGGAAGGCCTCCCCATCACCCAGGTACTACAAAGAGTACAGCATCATGCTTTACCTCTTTCCCTGCTCTTCCTCTTCAGGCAGATCTAGGCCTTCTTCACTCAAAGCTTGTGACATGCAGGAATTCACCTAATCCTTCAAAAACAGTCAAACTCTGCCAAATGTTCTCCAAGTGGGGATTTTTAGCACTTTTTCAATGAGGAAACACAATATTCAGGGTTTTGTACAGGTACTCGATCACTCTCACTGTCTGCTCACACCCCCCCAACCCTCTCCCAACTTCTCAGGAAGTTGTGGCTGCTTTGAATTGCATTTCGTAGAGTCTGTACAGGATTTGTGTCCTATTGGTTGGTTAAAAACAAAGAGACCGCACCAGCACCTTCTGAAAGGGAAAGCTGACAAATGCCTTTGTTGTACTTCAGAAATTCCACTTGGAGAGATGTTAGAAATCAGTTGGTTTTGCTGCTTCTACTTGTTGAGTAACTTGATCGCATAATCTTTGTTGAAGTCAATAAATACCTGCCTCTTACAGTGGATATTTGCATCATTATTAAAACACAAACACAAAAATCAGCAGTGAGGCATGGGCACCTTAGTGAGATATTAAGAAATGGGGGAGGTTCCAGCTTTGTTGGTCTCACTCTTCCATCTTTGAGAGGCCCAGAGGGGAGAACGTGCTGCAGAGAGATAAGGAGAAAGCAACAGCTGGATGGTTATTTCCCCACCTATTGGTGTGAGATACTCCCCTGCATGCAGCATGCACCGCACAGCTTTGGGGCACAAACACAGTGGGTAAGTTCATTTAAGTAATGGTACTTTGTTCTAGGGGGTGTGCAGGGGTTTGCGTGCTCCTGTCCTTCAGCAGACGCTTCCAAAATAACACAACTCATTTCCAAAAGGATGTCTGAAAGGAAAAACATGGCCAGCAAATAATTCCACCCCCAACCTGCAAATGGAAAGAATCTCTCAAGGGCCCAGCTACTCCTCTCTTCAAAAAAATACACTGGAATTTACTTTAGTGTCCAAAGAAGGAAAATCCTTATTGACACTTCAGGAGTACAATAATTTGCAAACCTGTGGCTCCCCAGCTCCCTCAGTTAGCTGCTCACCCTCCTTGCACCTGAGCAGGTTAACCTGACCTTGCCAAGTGACCTCTGTTATAGCACTGGCATTGTAACACACGCCAGCATTGACAGGATTTCACAAGAGCTCCACAGGAACTTGGGGCACTGGGGGACACTCCATGGATCTGTTCTTTGCCATGAACAGCAAGAAGAGAAATTAGGGCAGAAGAGAAATTAGGGCAAGGAGAAAGGGAAGGGAAAGACCATGTCGCCTTTGTGTAAACAAATGAGAAGTTAGACCTGAATAGCCACAAGGAATGAGACAAAAGAACAAAGCACCTTCCACCTTAAACCAAAAAAAGTGACATCACACACAGGTGAGGCACAAGTGCAGAAACAGAAGAACTGAACAAACGTCAAAAATACATCAGATTAATTTTCAGAAATTTACTAAAATGCACACATATTTGTCACAAAAACAGTTGAACTCCACTGTATTTCAACAATAGGTTTATTTTAAGAAACATAACATGACATTAAGTAAAAATGCAAAATTGTGCAATTATGGCAAAATGTTTAAAAATCCACACATTTGCCCTCATAGGACTACAGTACTTCTTACTAACATACCTGAGCACTGAATGTTGGATGCCACTTCTCAACAGCCTCACGAACAGGGAGCTCTTGGATCTCTTGTAGAACATACACAAACTGCATGTCTGGTGCACCAAAACTGCTTCGAGTTATTCTAAATTTCATTGATGGAAGCAAGTGGAAATTACAAAATGTTTCCTTCTAAAGTAACTAGTAATTTTGGAAGAGATTAACACTCACCTAAGTTCTTACAACGCTAGAAATTCACTTCATAAAGGGACATAAACGAATGCAAAAAAAATTCCAAATGAGCAAAATGTACAGATTACTGTTCAAATATTATCAGTACCTTTGGTGCAATTATTTTTTTTTTTGTGCTGTGCAAGTTTACTTAAGCCTGACTCTAAAGCAAATCTTTACCAGGAATCTGACTTTCAGCATAACGTAGAAGCATTTAAGAATTGGCAAAATGTCACAGCTACATTACTGTCTCAACAAACTCCTCATGCAAAAAATTTAGTATATTCTACTCCCACGGCAAGTTCCAGGATTTAGCTTTCAAACACATGACAGACTTGGATCACACCCTTGGTTTGAATGGTTAAACAGAATGGAGATCTTCGTACTTTAGTGCAGATAAAACAAAATTAACAAACCTACTGCAGAATTAACCACAGCATATTGTACTTCTATACATCACATGACCAGTCAACTGCTAACTCAATTCTATTTCAAAGTTTCAAGTAATATATTGAAATTTGTTCTACTAAATAAATATAGATTGTCAAAAAGCAGCAAGAAATCTTGTAAATATTCAACCAAGCTCAAAAAAAAAAAGAAGAAAAACAAACAAAGAAACAAGGAGAAAGTTACATAACACTTTGCAAAAGAAATGGTCTTACACACAAATGCAACACTGTTAGGGAGGGTGCTTCAGAAAGCTTGCAGCTAGAGGCCTACAACAGCGCAAAGAGAGCTAGCCAAGGACTAAGGATCATTAGTTAAAAATTAAATTAGTTGTACTTTTCAGAAAACCCCTTATTCTTGGCTATGCATATAGATAAAACTATCCAGAAGAAAACTAAACAAAGAAACAATACACCTCAACACTGTTGGAAAATGCAGTCTTAGCGAGAATTGCCAAATTCAGGAAAAAAAACCAAAATGCAGGTGCTCGCATTGGAAGAAGAGTTTGGTGAATCTCTGGAAGATGAGGTATGTAACGCAAAGAGGCATTCTTATTTTGCTTTTCATTTCACAGTTTTTTGTTTGTTTTTGCCTCTCAAACATTTTGTGCAAGAATTAATAAATAGAACCAGGCGAGTATTTTCGTGTATTAGGAAGATTCCATTTGGGAACAGGAAGACCACATAGTAAACAAACATTATCCAAATCCTCAGCCACGCCAGGGGGATAAACAATGAGCTAAATATTTGGCTGACTGAAATATCAGCTGTTAAGCCAGATAATGGTAAGCACTTTCAGCCAGTGACGGCCAGTGCCATGTGAAGTTAACTGGTTTACTCAGGTCAACAGGAAAAAACAGGAGAGAGCAAGATAACTTGAAGCTCTGCAAAAAGTAGAGCTGTAAGGAACCTGGTAAATTACAGCTGATGCAAGTTTTAGGATTCCTCTTTTCCCTTTTAAATCCAATTTTCACTACTGAAGTAGAGGCTGAACTTTGAAATTATTTACTTTTCAAAAATAAGTTAAATGTTAAATACATAAAGAAAAGTGTTGCAATATATTCCTCATTCTGTATTTCTCCTAAGATTATTTAAGCCATGGATGCTTATTGTCAATTTTGCTGTAATACACTGGATAATGCTGGCAGCTCAGTAGTGCAACTTTTCACATTATAGATCAGAAGCAAACAGAAGATAGTTGGGGGCTTGACTGCAAAGAGACAAGAAAAACAACTTGCAAAGTTAAACCACACTTTTCCGAATCACCAGAGCACATGCCAACTCTGCACATAGCATTGTACTGTAGTGGAGACAGAATGAACACTCCACACAAAGAGAAAAAATAAAAGAGAATCAGTATTTTAAAGGCCATATCCTGTCACCATTCTGTGCAAGAACACCACTGCAGTAAAAATGTTATGTTAGAAAAGACAATCTGATGACAGGACAGGGCCTGAAGACAGACACACACTCCATGGAAAATAACAGGCTGTCTTAAACAGTAGCAGAAGGCTGGCCCAGTTCAGACAAACAAGTATTAAAAATGTACTAGCACCATCAACTTTTGGGTTAAAGCCCTTTACAGGGTGAAAAAAAAAAGGTTTTAATCAGTGTTAAAAAAAAAAGTTTTTACAGCACTACACCTATGTGGCAAAAACAGGTGTTGGGTTTTTCCCCACTATCATTAAGCTCAATCTCAACAAAAATCCACAGACAGGAACTGGTACAACAATATGAACAGGCCTCCATCCGGGGCAAAGGTACTCCACAATCCAATTCTGACTTGAGTTTTTCTCCCAAATTGCAGTGCACAAACAACATCACAAACATCTTAGCAGACTTCAAAAACAGTACAAAAAGAAGAGATCATTATGAATCAGGATCTACCATTCCTCTCTACGTACTTTCAATCTAAATTAAAAAAAAAAAAAAAGCAACAAAACTTAGTGATATTGCCTCAAATTTTACCCGTATTAAAAAAAAAGAGAAAAAGAAGAAAAGTCACTTCAACACATCTTGGACATCCTTAACTATTAATGCTAGATTTTCTTTCACTGTAGTGCATAGTTATCCTGGCTCTTCCACTTAATTTGCTTTTACCACAAAAAAAACCCTTTAGCATGACATGATTAAGTGTTTACCAGAAAAAAAATGCTGATAATTGCACTTTGTAACCTCCTTCTCATTTCCCAGGAAAATATCAGTAAATAAGAAACTGAACCAACAACTCCCTCCCCGGACTGCAACCTTTAAAGAGCACCCATCCCCATATACAAAAAACTGTCTGTTTCATCTTACAATAAATACTGACAGAATTTCTTGGTTTTCTTTTAAGACATGTTTTCTCTAGCATCAAATTACCACTGAAATCACTAAGGCCTGTTACCANCCAACGAAAAAAAAAAAAAGCTTTAACAAAAAAAAAAAAAAAAAAAAAAAAAAAAGAAATTTAAATAACTTTCTGAAGACACTGCGGATACAATTTAGCAACAACACATTCAAAATGCCGGCCTAAATCCCAGAGCCTGTCTGGAGTCTCGTAGACTTTCTGCCATTGGTCAGTGACCTCATCGTACTGGTAGAGTGAATTCTTCCTGCTGGTTCTGAAAACGTGTTCCTCAACAGTGACTTGAGTAGCTCTGACAAAGAGATGGAGTTTGTTTTTGAGGAGAACAAGTTTTATGTACGGATTGATGGACTGGTCGCATGGGAAGTCTTTTTTTCGAGTCCACTTGTTCTGCTCGATGTCGTAGGCCTCCACGGTGAACATGCGCTGATGGTTCCCACAGGTGCCAGCTATGTAGTAGATGGAGTCGTTGTACACTGTTGCCAAGCCTTGGATTCTAGGCACAGTCATCGGGGTCAAAAATCCCCAGTAATCCTTCTGAGGATCGTAGCAAAGGAAAAACTCCCCTGAAAAGAGAGGGGAAAAATAAAACGCAACTTACGCTTTGTTTCCGGACCAACAATTCTGCAGCAATTAAGCTCTCAGATACGTTCTTCCACAGACAGAAATGCTCTAAATTTTCTAGAGCCTGATCTCAAAACAAACACCCCAGCACCATCAACGGCTTTCCTTCAGTGCATTACAAAAATATTAACAGCATGACTAAAACCTGCTTTGAGTTTCTGTTTCAGCTGAAGCAGAGGGAATTTGAAGCACATCAGAAATACATTTTACACAGTTTCTAGGTATCCTTTATTACTTCTAAACCATGCTTATAAATTTGGGACAAAACCTTTCAAGACTCCAGTCTTGAAATGTCTGAAGTACATTTGTTTCACTCTTTAACATCTTCACAACGTGTCATCTGCAGATGGGGAGTCTCACAATCATTTGCTCAGGTTTAGCAGCTTTCAAACAGTGAATTCTGTCTTATGCTACACACAGATTTTTGAAGCTACTCATATCAGGTGGCTGGGTTACACATTTAGGCTGATTGGCTTAAAAGGAGGCCAGGTGAAAACCTGCACGAAGCTACTGATTCACAGTTTGGTTTGTGGTTAGGTTATAAAACACCTCTGCTGCTCAGTGCACAG
Organism: Melanocharis versteri; assembly: GCA_013397845.1. Classification (NCBI taxonomy): domain Eukaryota; kingdom Metazoa; phylum Chordata; class Aves; order Passeriformes; family Melanocharitidae; genus Melanocharis; species Melanocharis versteri. The sequence goes on along the minus strand of VZTG01010059.1, from coordinate 535,559 downwards.
AGCAGCATCTACAGACTGCAGATGATGGAAGTCCAGGTGACCAAAAACTCACACTCTATACATTTCATGAAAAGAACATGGATAAAGACCACCTTGCCTTTTGTAAAGTCCAGTGGAAGAAAGACCTAACATTTGCCAAATACTAGCATAATTCAAATCATGTATGATTTCACATGGCTATCTTAAGAATTTTAACCAAGCTGTTGTGTGACCAAGCACCTCAAGTATAACAAAGAATACAGAAATGAGACCGTAAAATTGGTGGAACAGAGTTTAAGAGATTAAGTCTTACAGCTAATACTAATTTTGATTATTCAGTTTTGTTCCACAGTGCAATCTCCTGTGACTGACACCTGCATTCCATTGGCATTTTCACACTCTCATCAATTATTATTGACTACTTCTGAGTTTTCTCTAGAAAAATTACTAAAAGCTAACCTCTTTGTACTACAGCACAACTCAATCAAGGCTTTTTCTAGCCACCCATAACACTACTCTTTAGAATCTGCTGGTTAGCAGAGGAAGTAGCTTATTTATATGAGCAGTCAGTCATCACTTAAAGCACTGAAGCACAGAACCAGTGTAGTGAAAATTTGTAAACAAGGTGCATTCATTCTATAGGTCATAATATTATCATTCACCTTTTATCAGTCCTAAGAAACACTAAAAGGAACAAATACTAAGTTCAGTATTCTTCAGCATTCTTTTCTAACCACCTAAAGCAGACATCTGACCCGAGACAGAGAGATTTAGAGAACTTTTTTAGCATAACAAAATTTTTTAAAGCCACAACCAACATGATACAGAAACAACGGAAGAAGTCACTGCAAGTCACATGGAAGATCACTAATACTAAGTCAAGAAATCATGTTAACTTCTTCTGGTAAATAACAATGATCTCATGGTATTCTCTATCCTGTTTCTTTCCCATGGTCCAGCTTTGTATGGAAGTGACTCAAGAAGGAGCCGGTGTGCATCCGAGACTCCAATTTGTGCAGGTGTTTACAGACGTGGCCCTTAGCAAAACAAAACCGAGGCACCTTCCCCCTCTCCTTGCTCCTTTCCACCTTGCGGGCCTCTCACCACAGCCTCAGACCAGCCTCAGCACTTTTCAGTGTGCACTGAAGGTAAAGGCAGTACTGTAATCGCTGACCAAAGAAACAGTTAACTAAGAAAGATGCTTTATCTCTTTCTAGTTTCTAGGATGACTTCAGAAAGCAGGGTAGGGCAGGAAACAAAGACTTAGAAGTCGTTAATTGACGTTTAAAAGTCACCAAGAGTAAAGACACCAGGAATTTTCTCAGCTTTAGCCAAGTAAAATGCAAAGTGCTTTTTCATAGGACAGTATCTTTTCTTCAACATTGGTGCATTTCACCCAGGTAAAGATTTAGGAAAGAATTTTCAGCGTTAAGTTTAATACTGTATTGTTGACAGCAAAAATGCCTTCTGTGCAGTAACTCAGTACTACAACTTAGTGACACATTCCCAGGGCATGAGAATTCAAGCAGCAACCTCCCTCTTCCTAGTTCCCCCCTCCATCTCCCCCCCCACTCGCCGTTGCCCCAGGGGTTTTTCCAAATTGCTTAAGAAAACACAGACAGTCAGAATGAACAATCCCCACTCCCAATAAAACACCACAGAGGCAGTCAAACCACCTTACCCTGTAAAACATAGATGTTATCCTTATACTCCACAGCACTGTGGAACTCCATTGCTACCGGCATGGGACACACAGCTGTCCAGCAGTTCTCCCGGCTGTCGTAGCACTCCACAGACTTGAGGGAGTTCCGCCCATCTCCTTCATAAACTCTGCCCCCGATCGCGTACAGCTTCCCACAGCAGTGAACCAACTTGCAGCCTATTCTGGCCCGCAGCAAAGGAGCCTTGGGAATCCACCTATTGCCAGAGTGATCATACATCCAAAAATCACTCTCTGCTCGGTGGTCGATGGAGACCTCGCTGCTGCTCGGCCTGTAACCACCCGCAATGTAAATGTCGTTATCAGGAGACACGAGAATTCCGACCTCCCTCAAGTCATTTGGTGGCTTGCATAGTTTAAACACTCTCCCTGTGACCGAATCTAAACAAGGCACTGTTTGCTTCTTTCCTGAGTGTTTGTGGGCAGCATCAAAGCATATGATCATTTCGGAAGCGGTCATTCCAAGCCGTTGTGCGTAGCCATTGGCACTGGGTTGTCCCTTTTGTACACAGCTTTTGGCCATCGCCTGTGCAAACACGGGAGGGATTTTCTCTAAAAATGTCTCGTCCAACAGAGGCATACGGATGCATTTGGCAAATATTTCTGGAAGGTGCACTTCTCTCTTATTTTGTTCATGCTCAAACCACCTTATAATGCTCTCATAAACATGTTCTTCTTTATCTACATTTAAATCATCACTGTTGAGGATACTTATCAGTTGGTCTTTTCTCAACTGAAGAAACTCTTGCTCTTTGGTGACACTCAGAAACTTCTTGCGAATGTAGTCTTGTGACCTGTCTTTGAGTTCCTGATGACCATAGTGATCAGCAAAGATGAACACCCCAATGGAGTTCTGTGGGTCCAAATGACTGATCATGTATTTAGCACACTGGTCTTGTATGGAAGGGATCTGGAAGATACTGGCTGCAGTGAACAAAGCTTGAACGTTGGCCTCTGTCAGCACTACTCTGGAGGTATATGCATAGTTCAACACTAAATGCATCGACTCTGCTTCGACACCAACGATCCGAACTTCCTTCTGGGTACTCTCGGTAAGGCCGCTCGTGAACATCGATCTGCAAAGCAAAAATACCCAGCAGTTTGTCTGTAATTACCGTTAACTACAGGCAGAAAACTAAATGTTTCGTACAACTAGTCCCAATCTGTTTGCTCCTCCATTAGCACAAACACATTTATCACAGGTGTCAAACTTTCCTGTTAGGGTACCTAAATTTAGGATCAGTTCTACACTTACTGAAACAAAAGTGGAACTTCTTGCTTAATTATCTCACTAACCCCGTCAGTTAAAATTCCCTGAGTTTACAAGCAAAGCTCCTGACATATCCAAGTCTTTGCATTCAACTTTCAATAAATTATTTCATACGCATACTCTAGCATGCTAAAATATGTAACTTTGGAAGAAAATTAGTTTCCACATGCTTTTACTGTATCCCTGATACCCTTGGTACCAGAGACAGTTTTGCTTGGTTTAAAATTGTGTGACATTTTCCCCAATGAAATTTTCCTTTGAGAAACAGATACTAATAATTCACTGACCTTAAGAGAACAATAATCTTTACTTGCTAGGTGTGCTACATCATGTATAAATACATAGAACTTATTTTCATTAAATGAAAATTTAAAAAATAATACCTATACTAACATTCTATCTGCTTTGATCACCACTAGAACAATGGACAACTGTACCTGAAATAAGGACTAATTGCAGCAAGAACATTCCTATGACAGGAGAATGTTTTCCCATGATCCACTTCCACTACAATATCTGTCAGCTGCCCTTCATCATACATGGTCTTCAGCTGTTGGAGAATACTACAAGCATGGAAGGGGTCCATTCCACTGATGACTGGGTTTGAGGGAGGAACTCCGTTCAGTGTTTGTGAAAACTGACTTGGTTCTACAAAGCAAAATTGAAACTTTAACAGAAAACAACCAACAACAACAAAAAGCCTCCAAAAAAATTTGTACACACAAAAAACCCATGCATAACCAAGAATTAGCACAAATTAATATTCCATTCTTCCTCAGCATCACCATCCATCGACAGCAAGCCAAACATTGTCAAGGATGAGTAAATATATAAAGATACCTCAATACTTTTTTCTTTTTCACAATGTACATGCCAGTTACCATTAAACTATAAAGTTTATATTCCTATAAAGTTAATATCCATTAAGGAGAACAATACGAATGCCTCATATCACTGGGGAAGGGGAAATCAAATCAAGAAACACAACACTTACTGACGTATAAAATGAAAAGGAACACAGAGGAACAAAATAAGTCCCCAACCTACCCCGCCATTACACAAGTCTGTATGTAAATATTTAACTTCACAT
>VZTG01010059.1:423441-529427 GCA_013397845.1 Melanocharis versteri | reverse complement strand
GTTGTAGTCCATCCGCAGCGGGATGCCTGGGAGCTGTAGTTCTCGGGGGGAGGCGGGCCCTGCCGGTCGCGTAGCAACGAGGCGGCGGTGCCTCTGGGCCAGCCGCCATTTTGGGCCCTGGGGCAGGGTCGCGTGCGCGCCTCCGCGCCTTGCCCCGGAGTTTTGGAACCTGTTCCCTCCTCACCGGGCGCACCCGGCAGAAATGGCCTCTCCAGAGGAACAAATTACCCACTCCCCCCGCCAATTCCCGCAGTTCTCCTGCCCAGGCTGAGCTGTGGCTCCTGGGGCAAACCCTCGCTAAGGGGAAGTGTCACGCGGAGGGGGCTGCGCGGCAGGCCGGGCACAGCTGCCACCACGATCGCTGCCGAAAACGGGCGGGAAGGGCCCAGAAATGCCTGCCAGCGTCCTGATGCTGCAGGGATGCGGTGAGCGGCGGGGAAGCGCCAGCATGCGAGACCCACAGCTCTGCAAGGCTGAATTGACCTTTAATGGAAACCCATAACCGGCTACTTGGTCTGAAAGCTTGTTACACCAGGAATACTCTTCATTTTTCCAGGGTTGGTAACCGCAGCACGCTGTGGGCAGCCAGATCAGCCCAACCTGTCCCACAGAACTGCAGCGCACAAGTGACCATTTTACTGCCCTTGACCCTTAATATCACAAAGCACGTTTCTCTCTCCCTCCCGGAGGTCAAGTGGACGATAGTGACCAGGTTTTCCAGTGTTCTGCAGCATTTAGCCACTGGTCTCATTCTTGGGGACTGTGTCATTATCAGACGTTTGCTGTGGAAGAGGTTTTGAGGTTTTTTTTCCTTGTGAAAGACAACTAATGAAGAGTTAAATAATGGAAACATTGCAAAATCATGTGTATTTTTTCTGGTTTTACGCAAAACAGATTTAATACAGCTTCACAGCTTTTACCTGGGAAGTTTTGTGCAGAAGAAAAAGCAAACAAAACTAATTTGAATAATACATTTAAATTAATTTCCCATTAACTCTCAGAAATAGTAGCCTGAGTGCATGACCACTTCTCTAAAGCAGGTGAATTGAAAGGCAGTGCCACCCCACTGGTTTTACTTTTGCTTGCAAGGCACAGCCTTCCCCTCACTCAGCAATTATCAGTGGTGTCCAGGCTGCTCCGATGATAATGCTGCACAACGCAGGAGTGATGGAGACTCTGATGAAGGAGGTGTAAAAGAAAATAGAACTTCACGTCTGCAAATCGATTCTGCAGTTTTCCAATTTCCCCATTCAGCACTGGCATGGCCTGTGAAATTGTCCCTAGAAATATAAAACGAAGGGATGGAGAATTCCTCTGCTCTTAGCCTTTAGCAAATGACATTGCCTGATACAGTTCATTTCCTTCGGTGTGGGCGCGTAGGCCAGGCTGGATTAGTGTTAAAATGCAGAAGCCAAATGTAGAATGTTTTTTTAATACAGATCCCACATTGAACGGGCACTTTGGAGCACGAGCCTTCCTTGAAATAGCTTACCTCTGTATGGTTTTTGGTGAAGCAAGTAAATTGCCATACAAACAGGTTTAGATGTGCTTTAAGAGGCATCGATAGCAGCACTTTTGCTAAGGCTGAAGCCTTTCTCAAGGGGAATTACACCATCACCCTCTCCCCACCCTGGAAACCTCCATTAGCACTCCCAGGATGTAGCACTCCCATGGAAGCCCAGGGGTCTGGAATTTTCACCCAGTTCATGCTATTCCCTGGAACTCTGAGGGGCAGGATGAGATGTGTTGCCTGTGCAAGCTGCTCTGAAATCCATGACAGTCACACACCATCTTAAAGCTTCATATAAATGGCATTTGCATTACATACAAATATTTCGGCCTGTTCTCTCAGAAATTATAAGATTCTTAAAGAATTCCATCTCCCTTCCACTGCATCATTCTCTTTCTCCTGCCGTTGTTCTGTCTGTGAGGTAATGCAGGCCCATATTTGAGTGAAGTGAAAAAATTGGGTTCTTAGCTTGATGCTGCCACAAATTTCTTCATGCTGTAGATCAAATAATTTGATTTCATGAATTCTCGCTTCCCAGGATACAATGGTGAGGTGTGAATAGATCTATTCATGGAAATCCTTTTATCTTATAATAGTTTTTTGTGTATATTTTAATAATCTTTGGTACTTTTTTTTTTTTAGTTCTTCTGGCAGCAATGCACTGAAACCTATTTTAGGATTTTGCAAGAATTCAGACTCCTTGTTATTGAGGGACCGGGATGCTTTCACTTGTGCTTTAATTTCACACTTAATTTATCATTCCTGGAGATAGACCTTGAAAACATACACTTGGTGGAGAAATTTTCCCATTTGATATTCCAAAGGTTCAAAATAAAAATGAAATTATGTCAACTGATAGGGAACACAGAGTCTATGTCTGTCTTTTATAAGTGATTAGAGACATTGGACTCCTTATAAACTCACAATTGGCACTGTGTGTTCTGGGATTCTTGCCTTCAGAATAAAAATGTCTTTGTCATGAGCCCAAGCAAGAACAGAGGAAAAGGAAAAATTTTCAGGAGAAAGTGGACAAAATACAAACTTTTTCAGATATTTGACAACTTAGAAGCTATCCACACAAAGAGTTTGAGCAAGCAGTGAAGTTACTGAAAAGGTTTTCCTTTGTCATTGCACCTGCAGAACAAGTTAATTATAAAACTGGTTCATCTGCTTGCCTTCAACGTAGGGATGGAGAGAACACCGTGTCTGTGAAATGGTTGGTTTGGGTCACCTGGAAGGAACCTGCCCAGTGCTCCTGCTGCACAGGAGAGGCTGCACAGAGCGCTCTGGGGACAGGCAGCTCTCGCCACACAGTGCTGGCACTGGAGGAAACTTCTCGTGTCTTCTCCCGTCAGCAAAATGAAGATAAGAAGTGCAACTGGACCAAAATTCAAAGAAAATATGAGCCAGGGTTTGTTCAAGCAGCTTTAAAAGGGAATGATTTTTAATTCACGTGAATATTCCCATTTACATTTTGGATATCATGTTTACTTTAAAGTTGTAGGAAGAGGTCACTGCAGCCTGTTTTCCTTTTTTTCTTTGCCTTTTTCTCTGTTTTTTTCACTGAAAAGGGGGCATGGTGAAAGGAAGGCACAGCCTATCCCCACACGTGCCATATAGCCTGAAAAGAGAAAACCAAGGGCTGCAGAAGCTCTTTAGTTTTTCATGACAACGTTATGAATGGTGGCATTTTTCATGATTCTTGAGTTTAAATAAACAAACAAACAAAAAACCCACCAAAATAACCTCACAGTGATTTCCAGCAAAATTGTTTACCTATAAAATTTAAATACAAACTGGTAAAAAAGAAACAGTATTACTTGCTAACTCCCAAATATGTCTCAATTACTATTTACAGTTCTTAAGTTATTTGTACCTGTTAATTTGCTCTGTGACACTGTGAGAAGTAATAGAGCTGATGCAGCTCCGAAAGCCCCTCATATTTTAATTGGAAAAACTTGATATTCACTGTGGAACAATCTAACCTTGAAAAACAATCTTTTACTAGGTTGTCTTTAATGCATAAAACACTGCTCATTTTCTGCAATTCTGTCACCAAGGGGCACATTAATTTAGTTGCACAATAATTTAATACATCGATCCATTGATTGGAGCAGAGAGGTTTTTGTTTAGCGGTTCCAAGAAATCACGCGTTTCTTGCAGAATCCGTAAAAAGACAGTTCTGGCTGCAGTTTAAGTAGGGGGAATTGCGGATCATTAGGGAAAGTTGCCCTTCAAAGCCGATCGATCGCGCCACACTGAGCACAGTGGGCGTTACATCAGGAGAGAGGGCAGGCTGGCAGGGGGCAATTAATGGGGCAGATATCGGAGTGCTTCCCTGATTACCCCATGCCGGACAGTGGGCTCGGCCGTGCTGAGCCAGGCTGGTAGAAACAAGAACCCTGATGAGATATGGCTCTGCTAATGTCAAGAAGTGCCACTTCCTAGCAGCAGGAGCAACTTTATTGAAACCATCTGTTGTTTTGGAAGACACATGTGCGCGCACACACGTACCTCCTCCTCCTCCCAAAGTCTTTAACCTTTCTCTTAAGGCTGACTGAAATCGCAGAGCTAATCCCTCCTTAATCTCAGAATGACAGGCTCTGCTGCAGTCAGCAAATCCCAGCAGCTACTGCAGACCAGGGTGACTGGCGCCATGCAGGTGACGTGACAGTGATGTATCCTGGAGCAGTCACTGCGGAACAGAAGAGCCGTTCTTCCACTGTCAAAATAAAGTTTGGCAGGAGTAGTGTGTGATTACCAGGAGCCTCAAAGAGGAGGCTGGGGTACCTGCACTGAGACAAGAACACAGTACTCAGCTGGATCTCACTGCTCTGTGCAACACAAGGAACAGGAAGAAGAGACTGAGTGAGTTTGGTCCCCCTGGAAACCTCATTTTTCAGCAGGTATAACCCAAAGCCATCTGAGAGGAAACAGCTCTGTTCCAATTAGTCGAGTCTCTAATCATGGTTTTATGGTGATCCTTCCTTAAGACACCAGGACCCTTAAGCTTCTCATGGCTGTGTTAGAGGTGAGCATCAGAGCCCAGGTTGCCAACAGAAAATGTGGCACTAACAGAGCATCCTCTGATACTAAATTACCTTCAGCCTCTTTGCAAGTAAAGTATTTTTGTTGGTATTTCATGCATATCTGTGCGCTTCTTATTTCTTATTCCTAAAAATGGTGTTTAAAAGCACCACTTAAAAAATAACCAGCTTCCCAGCCCTTTGAAACAAACACTTCATATCAGACCTGGAATCTCCAAAACCCCTCTTGCCAGCAAACATCACCCATATTCCCCAGGCTTCCTGGTCACTCTGTAAAACAAACCACACACAAATGTCAAATAATGCCCCATCCAGAGCAGGAAAAGGTGTGTTTCTGTCCTTGTCCCCAGGATTTGAACAAGTGGTTAAATCTCATCTCCAAGCCCTTCTGTCTACATCCTCTCTACTTCCAGGCAGCCCTTGCAATGATGGAAGAGGTAAGAACAGAGAAGAGCAATGATGTCTTGCTGCCCCTTCTTTCCTCCATCCATTTTCACTTCTGCCTGTGTGTGTGGTACTGAAACTCTGCAGCTTGCATGGACAAACCCATACGAGCCTCCACAGAAATGTCACTGGTGGCCTGACCAGTGACAACAAAGAGCTGGGACTTTAATGCACTGCTGTAGATGCAAACGGATCTCGCTGTGGTCAGAATGTGATTCAACTGTGGGAAAGGTGCAGCCCCTTCCCAAAGAGCACAGATGGATAGAGAAAGGTGAGAGCAAAAAGAAAGTGCCATTTCTGCCTGGAACAAGCCAAGAAAGGCAAGAGCAAATTGCTTTTCCTTTTTAATTGTGGGGGCCAGTGAAGCCAGAGGGATCTTTTATCAGAAAGTAAACTCGAATTACTCAACACCATCCTGTACCCCTGGGCTATTCTAAAGTCATCACTCAGAGCTGGTGTGGTTTTGAGTTCTTACTCTCTTCAGTAACTTTTATGCTTTTGCATTTTAAAGAATTTGAATATAAAACATACAATCCCCAGAGCTGCAATAGGAAGGAATGTATCATTCCCCTTCCTATTTTCAGCGTAAAGAAAACTGGGAACTTAATACACTGGAGTTCTTTTTATATCTCAGAAGTCCTGTAGCTTAAAAACAAACAAACATCTCAGACCTCTAACTTTTAATGGCTATTTTTGAGTCAGTACTATCTGACAAGATAGGGCAGTGTGGTGTTAGAATGCAGAAAGGTAACAACCAGAAACAATTTGAACATCCTGGAGAACATAATGGATAGTGTGGGTATTTTAATAATAGAGGAAAGCCCTGCGTATCAGCTTCCATGAGGGGAATAAGTTTAATAAAGGGCATAATTTATTTTTTAAAAATAATGAAATAATGGATGTGTTACAGATACCCCAGTAGCTGCCCTTATTTACTTGCCCCGTTCAAATTCAGTTGCATAATTTACATTCTATGGACTATGATTATATTCAATTTGGAATATTTGACTGTAAAACTTCGGTTTACATATTTCTGTTTATTGGCAATTTTTACTTTCTGTTTCTGTCTTTAGATCCCTTTCTCCTTGTGGTCAGTATCTTTATTATTGAATGGAGGGACACTGAGCTGAGGTGCAGAATAAATAAGATAACTGGAAGTCAGACAGTGGCTGGATTCCTAGAAATTATATGCAAATATTGCATTAGAATATACAAAAAGGAAGATGACTGGTTCTGAAATCTAAAGCAGGAAGATGGATAATGGGGTTTTCCATCATTTGACCCCCACCTCCCACAAATAAGGTCACACAGGTTTTGCTCACTCATTCTTTTCCCAGGTAAGGCTGTGTCTAACTGCAGTCGCTCAGCTTCAGCCTGACCCAAGGAGATCCCAGCAGCAGCAGAGCTGGGATGGTGCCAGCTGGGATGCAGACCTGCCACCCAGTTTAGGCTCCTAAAGCCTCCTAAAGTGACCAAGCTGCTCTCGGGTCCCTGGGCTTCACACAGTGTACCTGGCTGCCCTGTCCCCACACATCCTGCCACTGCACCTCTGAAGCAGAGGAGCCCTTCCAAACTGAATTCTTTTCAGTGTTTTCATTTCTCCTCTACAAGTCTGTCCTAATGATCCATGGGAGATAATTGCCAGTTTAAAAGGCCATTTGGAAAACTGCCTTTTTCAAAGTCCTGACACGGCACAGCTTTAAAGCCTGGAACTGTGTTCCACATACAGGAGGCCTTGAACTCTCTCTGGGCAGAGCACTTTCATATCCTCTTGGATGGAACACTTTCATATCCTCTGAGCTTATGTATTTCATGGTAATAAGCTGTGGGATTTTACTGTGCTGAGACAACATGCCTGCTCCTTAACCTAGTAGAATAAAGAAGAACTTTCTGAATAAAAATAGTTAAGATGAAATGGTTCATATTATATTTAGGCTTGGCAGAGCATTCACTTTTTGCTATTGGGTGGCAAGGGGAAGGCTTTCCAAGGTTTCAATTCTGATGTTTTAAAAATTACACCAAATACCACTACCTTGACTACTGAACATCCCTAGGGCGTTTTGATAAACTGACATATAAATAAAAGTAGAGATTCTTGTATAGATATCTGTATTATCCTGCTGTAACATCCATTCATATTTAAACTTAACTATTTTGGTCTGCTACACAAATTTAAGAGCAAACACTGAAGGCCACATTGGAATTGAAAATCAGGACTGTTATTTATTCATTTGCCCCAAGTCACATGCCAGGCAAGCACAGGACATGTAATTCCCGTAGGAAATCTGAGACAGTCCCACTAGGGAGCAGGAAAACACTCACCCTGGAGGATCCATCACTGCTACATCTGCCCTTCTTCTAAAGGCTGATTGTGCCTCCAGAACTAAACCTGCTGATCAGCCAGAGAGCCAGGGTACAAACGGGTCTGGCTGGGCCAGCGAGGGCCCCGTGTTCCCATGGGCTCCTCGTGAAATCTTCAGGCCACCGCAGCAGCTCCTCAGCGGGCTCAGCCCTCCCTGCGCTCACCTGGCTGGGGAAGCGCTCCTCCCTCTGCTGGGAAATGACCTTTCTCTCCTGCCGCCCCAAACCAACAGCAAGGGAAAACCTGGCAGCCACACGAGGAGCCCGGGAATTGAAGGGCGGGGAAAAAGGGAGGAATGTCTTAACTTGTTTTCAGATTTGTCATGCTCGTTTTTCATAGGCATGAAAAACTCTGGGTTTGGTTCTTTTTACTGATAGTAGCAATAGCACAGATGCTAAAAGGGAAAGTCATTTTATTGCCTCTTCCTTCTGGCAGAGACTGTTTGCATTTCAAGCATGCACTGTGCAGGCAAGATCTCAGGGCAGTCCCTCTTACTTTCTTTTTACATTTCAAATCAGGGGAAATTAAAATTTTCCTCTATTTGCCAAAGATGGCAATTGCACTTTGGGGACCTGGTAAGACAATAAAAGTGCCATTTTTAGCAGCCAGCATAGCCACTCGGCTGAAAGATTCAAATCTTTATAAATAAGGATTTTATAAATTCAGATCTGAATAAAGGTTCATCTTTTTATCATTAGAAAAAATTGAAACTCGGTTCTGTCATAGTCAATATAAACATCCCTTGGAGGCAAAGGAAATGCTGGGAGAAAATTCACTGTAAGCCAAACATTTCTCCACAGAGTAGTGGAGATGAAACTTGGGACAGAACTGAATTCTTTGAGTGACTGAAATATCAACAATTGGGAAAGCAAAAGCATGTACTTGTTGAGGGGTGCTCCTGTCTGCCAATGGTAGCAGTCTTCTATGTCTTCCTGAACTTATGTGCAGACTATTGATCCTGGCATTGCAGCTTTTATGTCAGGAGTAATGGACCAAAGCATACACACATTAAGCATAATATACATAATTCGGGCATATATGTAATACATTAGGTGTTTCCTACTTCCCATGACATATATATAGGCCTGTCATTCAGCTAAGCAGAGGTAGACCTGGAATTAGATACAACACACATTCTTAAGTGTAAAGCATCTGTTTCAACTAATATCTTAAACCCTTTACCTTCGAGCCAGGGGCCCGGCTCAGCTCCTGCCTCATTGTTCTCCTCTCGAGCTGAAACGTGGGATTAGTTCCGCTCCCTGAATTCAATGCATAGCTAAGCTTACCTGGTGTGACTTGAGGACAGCTCCTCAGCAGGGAGGTTTGAAACCTAATAGTGGAACAGGAACAGAGAAACTCCCCAGCGGCCCCAGCGCAGCCGCGTGTGAAAGCTGGAGCTGTCACTCCAGCCGCTGTCGGGAGGGAGCTGTGCACTGGCTCCTGGCAACCACACACGGCAGAGCAGGATGCAGCTCCAGGAGAAGAGGCTGGGACTGTGTCAGTGAGGGAAGGAGGAGAAACTCAGTGCCAGCGTTTTGGAAAATTAGCCTGATTGGAAAGTTCAAATTGCAAAGTTTGGGATTTAACACAGGAGTCTCTTCCAAAAGCCATTTGGTTTTTCAAGAGCATCGCGGTTTTCTATCTTAAATGTTACAGCATAGAGAGGAAAACAAAAGAATTAGCAATGGCAAAAAGGAGATGGGCCAACTCTGAGTGCCAGAGGAAGGTGTGAATGTCACACCACAGCACTCCACACTGAACAGCTGTGGCCGTGTCCTGATTTCTGCCACCTCATCCCCTGCCAGACCTTACCTGGTGTGTCAGATGAAAATTCAGAGTGAAAGAAAGAGCGTGGAAAATAAAGGGAACACACAGACCAGTGGAGAGCAGAGATGCCATGCAGAGACAGGGAATTTGTGTCCTGTAGCAGTGATCTCGCTCCAACCTCTGCTTCACCAAATCTGTCCACAGAGCTCTGCACATATCAGCATTTCTCTGTGAAATGTGTCAGCACCACAACCCAAACACTCTCCCCTTTGGTGACACACTCCTGCCAGCAGGACTGTGCTGCTGCTGCATGCCAGTGATTTTAGTTTGCTCAGACACAAAGGGCTGGTGCAGATCCACAGACAAAAGGGATGTGTCACCAGTTTAGTGACTTCTGGGTCAGGAGCAGCTCCCAGACAAGAGGCCAGGGCAGTGGGCTGCCTGCTATCATCATCCCACCAGCCAGTGTGTGGCAGACCCCCTGGGTTACCTCTGCTGGGCTCTTTCCATGAGGAATACAGGATGGATGCTTAATGGCATCACTGACTCAAATTTTCACTTTGAATTTACACAAACAAACAAAAAAGCCAAACCCAAAAAACCAAAGACTACTTTGCATGACCCTAAGGTGGAGGCAAAGAAAACACACTCCAACCCTGTATTTGCCCAGGCTGGCATTTCCTCCTCCCTTTGCTCTGAGCCAGACCCTTGGCTTTTACCTCCATCCTGTTGATTTTGAGGCTGAGTATTTCCAAACTGCAACTGTGCAGCTCAGCATCGCTTCAGAACCTAACAGAGCTTTGCTGTTTTACAGCAGTGGAGCATCCTTAATCGAAGACAAAGCTCAGGAGAACTGCAGCATGTAATGAATGCAGTCCAATTTCCAACCAGCAATATTCATTTCAAGGCCAGGATCTTTCAGCCTCCCTGCACTGCCACACATTACCTGCCAAACCTTCCCACACTTGTGGACTGGAACAATACCAGAAATGTTGATTAGAGTTAGTCAGTAAATAACATGGGATGAAAACAAATTAGGTAGTAAAAGGACCCTTGAGAAATTAGGAAAAAAGCTCTCTAGCCTTTCAGCTTATTCATGATTTACCAGAAAGTTGTATAATGTAGCAGGCCTAAGAGCCAGCTAAAATACTTCTAAGACCAAAATATACCAGTTTGAATTGTTATGGTACCTACTGAAAGCCTGGGGAAGTGTTTAAAGTAAGTTAAAAAGAAAACTGACACTCTCCCTTCCCCCCACCCCAAACCTTTGATTAAAAAAAGAAAAAGCAACAAAAATGATAATCTTCTGTGGTTAAGCAGAAAGGCTTAAGAAGTGGCTGACAAACAACATGAATTATTCAGGGACAAGGTTACTGCTATTCCATACACATTGCTCCAGAATGCCAGTGCAAAGCTACACAAGCACAATAATTTCTACGAGTGTTACAGTGATAAAATAGTTTCGAGTAACCTCCTTTAATTGCATCAACATAATATAGCCTTTCTGGATCTTTAACGCTCCATAAAAGACTCTCTAAAAATGAAGGGCCTGATCCCAGCCAAAATTGAACAAGTTTTATGTATTATGTGACTTCAGGAGGGCAAGTATTCCACTGTGTTGAATGGGTATGGTCAGAAGCAGTCCCATTCTTCCATCTGTTATCATGAATCAGATTTAGAGTTTCCATGTCCATCATCATTACCATCTTCCCTAAGTCCACAAGAAACCTTGTCCTGTTGCAGACTGCAGTCACATCTATATATATGTACACAGGTGCATTTCCTTGGCAAGAAAAGGGGAGGAGGAGCAGCCAGTGCTGTTTCAGAGATGAATGACCAGAGCAATTGCCCAGACCTCAGACCACAGGAGGGAACCTGTGCAATAGATTCACTGCAGGTGTTTGGGAGGAGGCATTAACAGCTTCCACAAGTCTTGGCCTGGCTCCCAACTCAGCAGCTTGGGGTCCTGCTGAGAAGCCCTGGGACACCTTTGTCTCCATTGTATCTTCCTTTGTGACTCACCTGCAGATGTGCAAACCCTTTGGCCTGCTGCCCCACAGAGCTCATTAAGGAAACAAGTTGAGGTCTGGTTGGGGGAGTCAGAATAAGGGACTTATTAATGAGCTTTTCTAAGGGGGCTGCACATGACCCAGCATCCCCAAAGCACAAAGCAGGGTCAGGTCTGTGAATATATCTCTGACCAAACACCTACAGAACCAAAAGCCAGTCAGAACCATATCTGCAGTCCTGCTAAGGGGCCCCTCAGCCCAGAAAGACCTTTTATTGCCACTCATATCTACACAGCTGTGATTAGACTCTCGAGGGAGACAGCCCTGTGCTGGTGTCACAAGGAAAATCACCTGATGCTGCAACATGTCAGGTTGATGAGGAAGCCAGTGTGGTTGCAAGCAGCAATGCTGTTGACTTCACAGCTGTATGCAATGATTTGTCTTCTTGTCAGTGGGTTTTGGAAGAGGATGGAAAGTAGAAAAACAGTCACAGAGAAGCTCAGTTACAAAAAAACCAAAGGTAAAGCTTCCAATTAAACACATAGCAGTCAAGTTAAAATTATAGGTGACAATTACTGTAACTTGATTAGGCACAATAGCAAATTCACTTCCCTAAATCACTTTCACAACTCTCCTAGGAGGTCTGAAAGATGTAGTATATGAGGTTCATTTAATTTCTAATGTAGTAATTATCACTACTGAAAAAAAAATAGCGGTGACAGACCCAGGAAATAAATTTAGCACTTGAGGTTTTAATAAAATTTTTATGTGCAACCCCGTTGCTTAGAAATTGTTTAATCAATCTTATCTGGTTCACAGACTTTCTGCTGAGCTTTTGCTTCATGTTATTACAAGGCAATATGCTGCAGCACCTTCTCAGCATCCCAAGCTGCAAAGCCACAACGCTGTTGTATCCAACACCAGTGCAAGCTCCTCTTTCAGCTGTGAACACTCACAGCTTTGTGCCACCAGTTATTTTCAGGTTATAGAGCTGCTTGTAAGAGCTGGTAACTCCAGAGTAGGGTCCAGTCCACTCTGCCTGGTGCTGCTCTAGATGATAACGGGTCTCTAGTGAGCTAAATCAGGTTTCCAAGATCGTAGTGTGTAGGAGACACTGCCAGTCCTGTCTGGAGGGGCTTTATGTTCCATACTCTGAGTGGAATCCATTCCAGCCTCTCCTGGCCCCTCCAGGCTCATCCCATGGCCACACCTGGAGACCAGTCCAGTGGTTTGCTCAGGGGTAGTGGAGACAGATAAAAGAAACTAAGCCTGCAATCCAGGATTAGTTGAATTTCCGAGGTTTCTCTGACTCCAGAGGTTTTTCCTTAAAATTTGTATTTTCCGAGACTCCTGGGCACAGGTAAAGAGAATACTGAGCCCAGGTCTCTTGTCCTGCTGCTTGCAGGGTCACTGCCCTGCATAAATTAAGCTGTAATGGTTTGTTTCTGTTTACAAACCAGGTCAGTGGGAGTAGCGGAGAAGTTAAAAAGCAGTAATTGGTATCTAGGAGGAAAAACCCAGCAGGATTCCTGGACTATATCAGTATTTCTCTTATTTAACCTAAAAAAGTCCAGCTCCTCTGTTGAACCAAATGATTCTCACTGCTGAGCTGCTTAAAACTGTTTCAGAGTGTGCCAGTGTGAATTACTTAGCACCACGTGAGCTGGTTTTGGTACCATTCTGAAATCGGAGGAACAAGCATGGCACTTACTGGCTTTCTCCATTTTTGTCCATCACTAAAAGGTCTTCCCTCAGTCAGTGGGATTTAGCTCTGTTCTTTCTCTTTGCTGGAACTCTCTGCCCCAAAACACAGAACAGTCAATCATCCAAGTTGAGTATTCTCTTTTCCTGTTTGCAGTTAGTGCAGCAATAATTTCTGGAGCGCCTAACAGGTAAATTGATAGCCCCCAGATCAATTAAAATAATAAAATTCAATAAATATTTGGTCATCATCATAAACAAAATGCATTCAGGGCCTCCTGCAAAGGAGATTTGTTAGGTGAGAGAATCTTGAAAAGACACAGCCTGTGGCCTCCTGGCCCGGCTTTTGGTCCTTGCCACAGTTTCAGTGCTGGACCCCTGCGGGCCTGGCAGGCAGGAGTGGCAGTGCAGGGTTGGAGCCAGGGCACAGGGGACAGGAGGCTCTAAAATGATGAAGCCAGAGCCATCCAGCATCTTACAAAGCATCATGAGACCAAGGGCCAAAGATGCAGGATGCCACAAATCCTCACTCACCCACTGGGAACTCCTCAGTTAGCAATCACTTTAACAGGCGCCCCAAAATCCCCATGACCTTCAAAAATCCTGGTCTTTGCTTTCACTTGTCAGCACAGCATCAAAGCCATGACAAAATGATTAATTAAAGCACGCCTGGAGATAGGAATTCTCTTTCTTGACTTTCTAAGTTGGCCTCTGTGTACCATTTTGACACACTAAATAACTACAGCATGTAGATAGATACTCGGTGCAATTTTATTTTGATGGCCTGTGTGGGAGCTGATGGAGCTGAAGGAAAGTACAGGGGGAAGCTGTCCTCGAAAAAGCTGAGATGCAGAGAAACATTCACCGGCGTCTTCACCCGGAGCTGGATCCGAAGGCCACTGCTGCCATCTGGTGTCACTGTCCCCGATGAGGAGAGCTGGGACATCGCAGGCAGAAGTTGCTGGATAAATGAGAAGTGACTTGATCCCAGACACTGAGGAAGGACAAAGATTTCCCTGGCAAAGGAGAGCTCTGCACATCCGAGCTGCCTCCCATCCATCTCCATCTCAATGGAACCGGTTTGTGTGCTTGGAGGTAACAGCAGGAGACACAGGAAAGAAGGGAAATTGGTTACAAGGTGTTTTGCTGAGAGGAGGCACAACCTGGCAGTGTGAGTTACGGATCAGCAGCTCTGGACATCCTGCTCCATAAAAGCCACAGGGAAATGCTCATGGAAGGGGGAGGTTTGCAAAGCTACGGAGCAGAGCAGGAAGCTCAGGTCTTTGGGAGCTCAAACTGGAGCCGTGTGGGGAGGAGGAGGCAGTGTCTCTGTCATGAGCCCAGGGTCTTCCAAGCCTTGGCTTTTAGTAGTTTTGCATATGAAGGCAACATTCTCTTAAGGCTAAAACGCACCTCACATTTCCAGGAGAGTGGTATCTAATTATGCCACCCACCTCATTAGAGGGGGTCACAGCTCCAGTGTTTTTCTTAAGTAGCAGTCGTCAGTAAAAAACCCCAAGGGGGATGGGTTTCGGAACTCAGCAACAGGCAAGGCCCCCCAAAGTGGCAGCTGGACATTAATCATAACCTGGATTCTGGTCCTCAAATCTCACCAGGGTTTGTCAGCCCCATAGCCACAGACACATCTCTGCACTTGCATAGGGAAAAATAAAGGGATACAGCAGCAGTGCTGTAAATCCTACAAGGTTGTAAATCCTACAAGGACTTAGATGTGGACTTGACTTTACACGCTGTGAAGAGCTCCAAAAAAGTTGCAGGGAGGGTGATAAATGGGGATTGAGGCGTTGACCACAGCAGGAGCTGTGTTCAATTCCCTGCTTTGGCAGAAATCTCCTGTGATGTTTTAAGCAAATCATGTAGGTTCAGCACCTCAAAGCCTCATGGGAGTCATCCTTTTACATCCCTGGAGACTTAGCCCGAGAGCCACAGTTCTAAAATGAAATTCCCCTGCCTTCCAAAGCTGCCCTGATGCTAAATCTCATCTTGGGACCCGGGTGCAAAGCTAATGGGGGAAGAGGGACTGTTAGTCAAGAGGCCTTGGGGGAGTCTGGAAAGGCAAACAGCCTGGACAGACTTTTATAGCCTGGTTAAACCATGAAAGTCCTTCGAGGAAAGAATAAAATATCCCTTAGGAGAGTGTGTATGGATAGAAACGTGATTTTGGGATCATTCCCTAGCTAGTTTCTGCATCCTCCCCAGTCTCGGTGTGGCCAGTTCCCTGCAGCATCTCCCACTCAGGAGCCCAAGATCCCAGTGCTGGGGCAGGATGGGGCCAGGAGTGCTCACCCCTCTGCTGAGTGAGCTCCAGGCTCACTGAGTGAGGTCTGAGTGAGCTCCAGGCTCCCCAGGCTCTCCTGGATACAGCAGAGCCAAAGAACCTCAAGAAATACATATAAAATTTTTCCCAAACCTTCCTTTTGCTGCAACTCCTGTTCTTCAGGCACTGTCCCATAAAAAAAAAAAAAAAGGTCCACAAGTTGTGCATGAAATAAAACCAGCAGTAAGGGAATACTAATTATTTGATCAGCTCCCAGGGTATCAAACGGCAGTAAATTGAGCTTCAGTTTAAAAAGCAGACAATTTTCAGTGTCATACCACGACATTTTTCAAAGCTAATTTAACTATTCCATTAAAAAATGAAAACATATTCAAATTAAAACACCCATAAGATATGAAAAGGGGGAAAAAAGCCTTGTTGGAGAGAGGACATGAAATGCATCAGTAATTTCCCATCAGGCTACAGTTCCCTTAACTGACCATGACAGTCAAAGATGAAATAGAAATTTCTATATCAAACAGGAACACAAAGGAGAGCTGACCTTTGATCAAATGTCTGTTTGTAGTTTTGACAAGAAAATTTGCATTAAAATAATTTATGCTGGACACTTACAGGAGAAGTTAACTCCCAGCATGTAAAGGAAGAGAGAGGTCAAACCATCCTTAAACAGCCTGTCAGATGAAAGCCACACTCTTCCAGCTGCAGAGCTATGTGAAGTTTGCAGCCATTCAGGCTCTTTTTCTGAAATCCCAATGCTGTGGGTTTTGTGATGCAATTTTTCAAAGTGCTATTTATGCAGGGGTGGGAAAAGCCTGTTTCAGGCAAACAAAGGCTTTCTTACACAAAGAAAACCGACTTTTAGCATAGCAGCAGAAGGCATATAAAAAAATCAAAAAGCACCAATTAATTATAATATTTAAGCCGTAGGCTTAGCTAATCCTCCTTGTCTTCCAGCTGGAAAAAGAAATTTTAAAAAAAGCAAGCAGGCTGAGAAGGTAGATGTGGATCTGTTTGGACCCAGAGCGCTGCTTTGCCAGGGAGCTGCAGAGGGGTGAGTGCTGCCCCTTCCTGAAAGCAAATTTGAGTTCCCAGCTTACAGCTCAACTCTGCTGTGAGGTGCAGCTGAAAAATATCAGTTGACTGAGGTATTTTGAGATGGTTACATAAATAAGAGGAATTTGTAGAAATCCATAAGAATAGGAAGATGTTTGGCTTATCTTGTCAGGAAAATTACTGCTGCTGCTTATTTGAATTCTTACTACAACTGCACAATAAAAACCATTTTTCATACAGGTTTTTAGAGAAGGTCCTACACTGTGCAGCTAAGAGATTTACCAGATTCCTTCAGGGAATGATGCCCTTCCAAGTACATGTGATAACCTCTTGGATTTTCTCCTTTCTTCCTAACACTTATTTAATATTTCCCAGGTTGCCCATTTTCCTCACAGGCATCATTTTGCAGCCCTCAGTTTTACCCCTAATTTTTCCCCGGTAAGGACTGCGGGACTGAGATGGATTTTTGGATGCTTCCAGCTCTCCTTTGTCCCTATACTGCGATTTATCACTGCAATAATAACTCACAATCACAGACGCTTTTAGTTTGTTAGGGATACCACGGAAGATCTCCTGCATGTCCCCAGAGGGTTGGTTCTGCCTCTTTTGCTGCCTTTTAACTGTAAGTTGTGCCCTGCTGCTGCTGCCCAGCAGGAATATTTTCCCCGGGAAGGTGTTCAGCTGGTTCCCAGCCGGCTGCGAGTTGCCTGGGTCTGGCCAGGAGAGGTCAGTGAACACCCACACACAGAGCCCACGGTCAGCAAGCCTGCCGGAGAAACCACTGCAATCCATGAAAATGAGCGTTTGGTTGGGGCTGCCGGCAGTGGAGGTGAACATCTCATCCCAGGCCTCCGGGTGCTGAGTGCCCGCGGAGAGAAAAGCACTCAAGATTTTGGGAATTCTTTGGTTGCAGGCAAGACATCTCGAGCTGGTGTTTTCCATGGGACAGTCTCTCTGCTTCCCTCTCTACCTCCCAGCTGATTGACCTGCAAGAGCCCCAAGGTCCAACCAGACAGGTGGCCTTTGTGCCAAGGGAGACGTGGTGACAACCAGGGGATTGCCCTCTGGAAGGGGTGCGAGTGGGAAGAGAAACTGAGCCAGAATTTTACAGCAACCGCTAAGTAACCAAGGTTTCTCTGCTGCATCTGTTCCTTGGGAGTCATGACTTTCATTCCTGTTCAATTAATTTTATAGATTTTGAGAATTCTCCATGAGCCCGAAACATCTATTTCCTGAACCTATTACGGTGTGCTGCTTATTTCAAATGTTCACACTCTTGGTGTTTCCTCTCACTGTGGTTTGAGATTTAATTAAAGATTTCTTCTATTTCTTAGCCAAAAAGTCCTTAAAAATATTGATACTCTTTTAATAAACTTCAGTTTGAATCAAGCATCTGCAACACTGTCAACACAGGTCCTTCCTTCCATCGTGAGGCCCTTTAAAGGACAGGGTTACAGATATCATGTTGACCCTTTAACATATTTAGGTAATAGATAGTAGATACATGCTGATAACAGGCCCACACACTTGTCCTGGGGACTGCCAGGATATTAAATTAGTGTTTTGGGAGTGCAGTGAAATGCTTCTGCTGGGAACAGGTGCACAGCTCAAATGCCACCATGGCATTTAGGTCAGGAGAGGAAATCTTCTGGAAAAGCTTACAGACAATTTACAGCTCCCACAAAGAGGGAGGTTGGTACTCATGACTGAATTAAATTAAATCTCAGAGAGCAGGATCAGGGCTGTGATCCCCAAGAGCAGCAGCAGATTTGCCTTCAGCACCCTCTTTCTGCTGCTTGCTTAGTGCTCAAAAGGAAAGGCTTCAGCTGAGCAACTTGAGCTGCTTTTCCTGCTGCTTGGAAATTAGAGCATCTCATTTCAAGCAGCTATTATCCAACTTCATTTGAGCTATACCATTTCATGCCAGCAATGAATCTTGTTCTCTAACTCCAGCTATCAGAGCTGCCATACTAGAAGGAGATTCTTGCCCTAGTCCACCTGCTTCTTTACCCCAGGGCAGGGATTTTCATTCTGTAGTGTCTCCACAGGGACCCCAGGGATGGTGTGAATGGTGCCTGGAAAAAAATAGCCCATATTCAACCAAGGGAGAGCCTTCCAGAAACCCTAGGACCAAATCTGTGGTCACTGGAAATCACCTTTTATGAGTGTGGAAGTGTCTCCACCTGCTCCCTGAGGTCTGAGTATGCACAAGGGTGAAGGAAGGCACATCCCAAGCTTCCTAAATTGCTGCAGCTGACTTCCTACCACAAATAATGAGTGAAACTTGTGGGTGAGAAATTACCACAGTGCTTGGAAGGCAAAGTCCAAGTTTAATGGCTACTGCTTGTCCACAGTAAATGTTTTCCACCCAAGCTCCTGACTGAGAGCTAAAAGAAGCCAAAAATGGCTTATGAGTTATTACTTGCTGGCCTCTGTGGCACAAGACCTTGGTGTTGCAGGAAAGCAAAACCACCTGGAGCAGGAGGCTGGGAAGGGTGAGGCTACTCGAGGGTAGGGCAGCTCTCTGCAACAAACCATATCAAGCCATAGGAGCAATATGTTCTGCTTAAAAAAACACCGAGCAAACAAAATAAAAATAAAAAGTAAACCCACAGAAGAAGCAGCAGCACTGCACTGAAGAAGCAATGCACCAAGCTGTGCTTAGGACAAGTGTTTCACCTTAGTAGGTCGGTGGAGTTGGAGCAGCTTTGCCTGCAGTGCTCTGGGGACAGCGAGCAGTGTCACAAGCAGGAGTGGTGGTGGCAGTTGTGGCCAGCAGTCACCCCTGCTGGAGGCTCCTGCACAGGAACGAGCAGGTACCCTGGGCTGAGCACAGCCTGCCTGTCCCTGTTAGCAGCAGCTCTGCAGCAGCTCAGAGCAGTCTGTGTTGGGGGTGAGCTGATCTGGCTGTCAATATCCAAATATTTCACTCGAGGGAGGTGCTGTCTGCTCCTCCCCTGTGCCCTCTGTGCTCTTTGTGGTTTGATTTGCGACCCAAAGCCACAGAAGCTCTGAGTGAGGACAGAGGGGTCTGTCCATCTTATTTCAAGTGCAGCCTTCTGCCCCCGTAAAAGGCACATCATAAATCCCTCCAGCGCTGGGAAGAAGCAAATGAAGGTCACAGGAGGTGGAAGGAAGCAGGTGGCCTTCTGTCCTGGCCACCCATCCCTCTTCACCACCATGGCAGGGACAGCAAAGCCAAGGCAGTGTCAGAGCTGCTTTCATGTCCTGCCAGCACAGTCCCCCCGGCCCCAGCTCCCTCCAGAGAGGGGCTGGTGGGTCCAGGAGCCCTTCCCACTCTGGCACCATTCCTGGAGGCAGGACTGGGGCTCAGCACCCCTTGGCAGGGCTGTGAACCTACTGGTGTGACTTGTCCCCACTTTGTCCCCTCTTGTGACCACTGAAAGCGTTTTATTTTCCTCCCCTGGATAGTCCTAGGCTATATCAGCTCTTTTCCTTGCATGTTTAGGAAGGTGGCCAGAGCCTATTATAACATAGAAAAGATTCCAAACAACCTCAAAACTAAAAGACTTCCAGCACACGCCCTCATAAGCACTGGTTGGGAAGAGCCTCATTAAACCAGAAAACATTCAAGGACACACTTAAGCCCCACTGACACCTGTGTTCTCCTGCAGAGAGGCCACGATCCCAGAGCGAAAGGTGGAAAGCTGTCACCAGGTCCCTGGATGGTGTCTCCAGCAGGGTTTTTTGGTTCCGTTTCACTGTTACCTCATTGCTACCAGATCAAACTGAGCTCAAACAACCCTCAGTCTGTCATCCTGCTGGTGTTCTCTGCAAGTGTCCTGTTCAGAGCCAGGTGAGCAGTGACAGGCATTGTGCAGGTTAGCTGCAACAGAGGGAAAGCATCAAAAACCAAAGCAGATGGATTTGGTGAGGAAAACTGGCATGTTCCTTGTGCTGTGTGTGAAGTGGGTTCACCTGGAGCAGCGCAGAAAGCTGAACCACTGCCAGAGGAATAATCTGGTAAACTTCCTAATGAATATTTCTGCAACACAAAGTCTCTTTGTGGATTTAAATTAATCTAAAGCACATTCATTAATTCATAGCTGGGAATTGAATTATATTTTGTTGCTGACCTCCATGTTGTTTGTCTGTAACTAGATTTCCCCTTAAAGGCAGCAGCACTATTTAATCATAATGCCAACCTTTGGGTCTACTTCAGCAGCAATTACCCTGAGCTTTGACTCTGATATAATTTATATTTCAGAACACATCATAAATAACTCTTTCTTCTCCTTTCAGTACGGCTGTGTGAATGTGCACAAACCCATGGAAATGTGAATCACGGCCTATTTATCTCATTCAGGCTGCGTGAGTGAATGCTGCTGCCCTGGCCACGTGTCCCTGGCCACCCCTGTCTGCCCCGTGGTGATATTTTCATGTTCTCGTGGTGTGAGATGAGAGCTGTGTGTGCTCGTCATGGAGCTCCACCAGAAATACCACCAGGCAGAGGGTCCTGAAAGTGCCATAAGATGGACCAAACCCCCTTGCTTAGATACAGAAGAAAGACAAATTCAGTGCAGGTGTCAGTTAGGAAGAGCCTAAGAAGAAAATCTGAAAGCCAGCAGTATGAGGTTCCCAACAACCCTAATAAAATTAACCCCAAATCATCAAAAATTCCATGAGATGTCTGCTGCTTTGGATCTGGTAGCTCCAGAGCTGCAATCAGCAGGAGAGGTAACTCGTGCTAGAGCAAACCTGGTGGCAATGGGCGCATTTAGATGCTGTGTGTTTGCACCCACAAGGGAGTGTGAATCCTAATCCTGCTGACTAAGACTCCAACTGTTGTGGGAACACCCTCTGAATGCACAGGAGGGTTTGCAGGCTTGTGTTCATGAGGGAAGAAAGCAGTGAAGATGCAGCACGAGCTCTGTCACACTGCTTTTCCAGCTGCTGTCAGTGAAGTGCAGGGTTTTAAATGTGTCTGTCAAAGCTGGCAGGAAGGGGGGAGAAAGCTGCAGAAATCTTCAGTGTGTAATGAGCAGAATTGGGCCTTCACAGAAGAAGTGGGTTTTTGCTGTTCTTTAGTTTGTTCTGGATGAGTTTCACCCAAGAGGATGGCAGATTGCAAAAATCATTATGCATTGATTTTTTTTTTTTCATTTTTATCCTAATGTGAAAATGAGACTACAAAGTGTTTCTGCAGGAGTCCAACGTAGCCTTGCAATTAAATTCAAGTTGCTTTCATGAAGAATGACAGCCCAGTGGTGGGAAGAAACCTGCAAAAACAATGCCTAAGACTGTCAAAGCAATCAAATAACATCTGTTAACTTCTGCTCAGGAGCAGAACTTCAGGCATCTCCCAAAACCTCCTTAATCTCAACAAATACACAATAAGCCTGCATGATGAAGGCACAGCTTTCATGAATCCAGTAAACAACCCATGGCTTCCCAAATCCCAAAGTGTTGTTTCACAGAAATGTTTGGTGGTTGGGTACAAACCCTGCCTTTTGGCTGCCCTGGGCTGGCGCATCC
The DNA here is from genome assembly GCA_013397845.1 of Melanocharis versteri. NCBI lineage: Eukaryota > Metazoa > Chordata > Aves > Passeriformes > Melanocharitidae > Melanocharis > Melanocharis versteri. The sequence continues at coordinate 507,739 of VZTG01010059.1, read as the reverse complement.
CACATGAGGCAGCCCAGCCCCAAGGGGGATCTGAAACCCCGCACATCCAAGCCGTAAATTTAGGTCTCTTTAAAGGATGGGAAATTCCCATAAGTCTTTCATGTTGCTCAGCCTACACAAGGGAGGACCTGGAATGTGGGGCCTTGGGAACATCACGATGCCCCTTGGCTTTACAGCGATTTTTCAGGGCAGTTGCTGTCCATCATCTGTTTTCCACGTTGATCAAGTGAGCCCAAAACCAAGCTCCCTGGCAGCAGCTGTGGTTGTGACCAGCTCGTGCTGCAAAAGAGCACCTGCCATCTCTGTCTGGCCTCTCCCATCACTGGGAGAACTCAACCAGTGGCTTCTGTATCAAGTTTAGCTTTGTGCATCGAGCTGGTGGGTCAGAAACCCATCCTGAAGGCTCCAAGTGGGAGAGACATTACTAATGCTCATGCCTTCAAAGTAAAATTCCTGTTCAACTCAAGTTTCTGCTTCTCAGCTTGAGCAAGGCTCCATCACCCTGTCAGGACATCAGTCTGGCCACAAGTCACCCAGTGGCTGATACAGCTGCACAATCCTCTGCCACTTTTCACTGTCTCTCAATAAAAAGCCTTTGAGGTAACAACCTGTGTTTTTTTCTATCTGATTATTCTTCACTGGGATGTGTATAAGTGAAGTGCCATCCAGAAACAGTGGCCATGGCCCATAAATTTAATTACTAACCTTTAATTCATGGGTGGCAGAAACAGTTCTTCAAGCATCTGAGTTAATCAGGCTTTGCTGACAGTGGCAATCAATTGTTCAGCAGCCTGCTTTTTGCTTAATTACTGTTGGACTACATTGCATTTTCAAAATGTCAAGAATCCTCTTTTAGAAATGCAATAAATCATTTCCATGTGGTGTGCCAGGCTGGGGTAGGAGACTATTATTCTCTCACACCTGACCTTGGTTACAAGGAACAGAAATTGATCATTTACTGTACCAGTGAAATATCATTTAAGGAAAAATGAGTATTAACTAAGAACTTCAAATCACTAAAAGGAAAGAGAGTTCCTCTCTGGCCAAGGAAGATGCTGGCAGGGGGATGTGGCTCCATTAAAACTCTTCTGTTAATGAGGCACCATCTACACTGGGAATCAATATCAGAGTATCAATTTCAGCAGGAATCCACAAGGCACTTGCGCCCAGGTTTTCACTGTGTCCCAGGAAGAGACACTCTGATTCCTGCTCTTCTGGTATCCGGCCAGGATATTTATGTGTCAACCAAAGAGTTATCCAGTCCTCTAAGTTTCAGGAAGGATGTTCCAGTGGAGGCAATTTAGTCAGTTTGAACTTGCTGAAGACAAAAAACTTGACTGTTGGGATTGCATGAATTAGAAAAATTAAGGCACTTCTCAGAACACATCTCTGGGGCCCACCAGCCTCTCATCTCACTGCTGGCACCCAGGCTGGCTCGTGAACTCTGTGGGTGTGGGTGGAGGGACCATGAGATGGAGCTGTGCCTTCTCAGGCCGAGAAGAGGCAACTTTGCAGAGCACAGCTCTGCTCCAGCACCTCACCTGGCCCCAGTTCTGCCCCGAAGGACTGTGCCAAGGGTCTGTCCGTTCCCACTGGTCTCCATCTCTGAGAAGGAGTGAGCAAATTAAAAATTATTAATTGTGTGCATTTACGTCAACTAACACAGAAGAAACCTGCTGCCCACTCAGTCCCCAGAGACCAGTGGGGTAGAAGTAATAAATGACACCTTCCTGGCTGAGAAATGGGAGGCGTTTTCAGCAGCAAGGCTGTGCTCAAGTATGTTGAGAGCAGTACATGGGTTGTGGCTGGTGTCAGCCAAGATGATATGAAGATAAAAGACATCCTCTGAGAATGCTGCCAGAAATAAGAAGGAAGAGGCTGTGTGGAATCATACGGATCAAATTTCCTTTCTCATTGTGTTTAATAGAAAAGCTTTTCACCTGCTCCCAAGGGTACCAATGAAAATTTTCTTCGAACCAGAGGTACGATGAGTGTTTTGGCTTTCTTTTTTCATTAAACATACAGGCATCCAGAAAAGAAAAACCTTTTTTCCCTTCTGGAAAGCAGAGCTGATTAGAGTCAGGAGCCAACAGCAAACAAACTGCAATCAAGAAATGAAAATGAAGCAATAAAATGTTCAGCACTTGCAAGACAATAAGAAACATTTCTTAGAGGAAAAAATAAATGGAAGAAAGACACAAAAGAAGTCTCTAACCTAAACTAACATTGCTTTTTTCCTAATTCAAAACAGATTTAACTTTTCTCCCCATTTATGGCAGTGGGAGAAAAGGAGTGTGGTTGTGTCATCACCTGTTGGTTGAAACGTGGTGCTCTGGTGGCAGCAGAGTGTGCCAGGTTGTAAAGGAGCTTCCCAGTGTGAATGTGCCACAGGTGTGGAGGGACCCTTGCCACCAGATTGGGGACATGAGGCACCACTGGTAGAGGACATCCCTGCAGAGCCACCACCCATTATCTGTGTTCTTCCTGTGACTCCCATTCCAGATCTTCCTGTGGTTCCAGGGGGAAATCCCAGTGCCTAATGGGCTTTCCTCTGTGCCTCACCTCTCCACAGTGTCCCAGCTTCTCCTCACCACTGGCCACTGTGGCCACCACCAATGCAGCTCCTCCAGGGAGAAGGGCAACCGCGGCCACCCCATGCCCAGGGTGCTGGCAGAACTTAGGGATTTATGTCCCTCTGTCTGTGTCATCAGCTCAGACCAGAGCTTTGCTCTTTGTTTTTCTCGTTGTTTAACGTTCCCAGCTTTGTCCAAAAGGCAGCAGCACTAGAGGGCACTGCCTGCACGTGTGAGAAAAGGGGACACATCTCCAGCCATCTCCCAGGACACCCAATTTTGCCTGTTTGCTGGCACCTTCCCTTCTCACCTGTGCCCTTTCTCTGGGGAAAAACACGGAGCCAGCTGGGGCCATTAATTTTCTTGGCTGCAGATGAGGTTGGCAGCACAAGGTGATGTACAAGATCACTCCCAACAAACAGATTTGGGAAAGCCAAAGTGAGAAATTGTCAGGCAAGTTTGTTCCAGGCCCAAAGCAGGCAGTGAAACAGCTGCACACCCATTTAGGCCAAAAAATAAAGTCATGGTGAGGGGGGTCCAGGAGCACAGGGAAGGCACAGCCTCACAGAGCCCCTTGCTGGGGTGGCCAGCTGTGCTGGAGGGAATCTCACTGCTGCATCTCTGCTCCAAACCCCTCCTGTGGACAGAAATTCCCTCCTGGATCCAGCCACGCCGGTAAAAACAGCTCATCCTCGTGCTGCAGCAGAAAAAAGACTCGTGTCTGGAGAAAGCTGCTAATTCAGATTAACCCAAAGTGCGTGAGCTAAAGCCCTCAAGCAGAGTTGATCTCTGCAGGGCTGGCCTGGGTTACAGGGAGCTTCTGTCAGCCCAGGTGACAGGGGAACTGAACCCCTTCTGTTGCCAAAAGCATCTCACTGAGCCCAGAAGGAGCCAGGCTCTGCCACCAGCACGTGTCACAGGTTCAAAGTCCTCAGCAGCATGGCTGGTGCTTTGCTCCCTCTTTCTCCGTGCCACATCCAGCCTCACCTTGCCCCACAGATCCTCACAGGCTCCCTGGATGTCACCATCCACACCAAAAAGCCATCAGGCCTGGACAGTCTGCTGTGTTAGATGGAGTCCAGACAGAGCCAAAGTCCAGACAGAGCCAAACTCCTCCGATCTTTCCTCCCTGTGCAGCTGAATTGACACTCCTGTGACTGATTTCTTCCAGCCTGAACTATTTCCCTTGATGATCTGCCTTAATGGAAAAACAGCTTTTCCACCTTTCAAATGAAAGCAAGATAAAAAATGCCTTCCTGGTTCAAAAAGCACGTGGAACTGCTGCCAAAGAATATGCATGTTAATAACATATCCTTTGTATGAGAAGACAGTGCTGAAATTTCAAGTGATCTCCCCAGAATACAAACAATACCCAGAGAATGGCAAGGAGATTAAAATAATCCTTGGGATGCCTTTCAGTTTTCATGGCTTTTGTCAAATAAATAAATAAGTACAAATTAGCAGTGTACTACAGCCTTCCGAAAGCTGGTGTTTTCACCCCGAAGGATTCCTCTCTGCAGTTAATAAAAACTACTTGCTTAGATAGCAGGTCCCCGAGGCTGAGGAATTATTTCTAAAATAAATTGCTTATTTGAAAAATCATAGGGAAATCATTGTGTTTGGGAAATTTGAAGACTTTTCTAATTAATCCGGGAGCGTGAGGGGAAGGCACAGATTCCCTTGCCAGAACAGGGTTTCTCCAAGTGCTCACAGTGTAAAACTGAGCCTGCAGCCCCGAGGAGTTTGGGGGCTTGTTCCAGAGGAGAACGCCTTGGTGATGCTGTTAAGACACTTTTTTCACCGACCAGCATTCAACCCAGCTATTTGTTTGGCTGGGATCAGGATCAGGGAATGCAGCACTGCAGCCACCTCCACAGCAGAAGGTATTTCTGTAGAGAGAGACAAATCTGCCTCCTCTGAGGGAATGCCTGGCCTCTGCTGCAGGGGAGCATGTTTCCTTCTCCCATGGAGGAAAATAATGCTGCCTTGACACCCCCTGAGCATTCCTTGGCTGGGAGCTGCAGGGCCAGAGCAGTTTCAGAAATCTGCACGAGCTTCGCGACGATTTTTTCTTTCTCCTGGTTAGAAAAAGGAAAAAGAGACACTGGCGTTCCCAAGGTGGGGAGGTGACATCCTCACTCAGCAAAGTCATCTCCTGTGCTTTGTGAGAGTCCTTCCCACATCCTGGCACTTCCCTGTAGAGCTCCCCCATGGAATTTGCAGTCCAGTGCCCAGCTCAGCCCTGTAGAAGATCCCTGGGGCTGTGGCACTTCCTCAGGGCACCACACCACACATCCGCATGAGATGAGTCCTGCAGCCCCTCCAGGACAGGGCTGACCCTTAAAGACACAATGCAAAGGCCCAGGATGTCTTTTGGGCTTTGATTAGTTGAAAGGAGAATATTCTGGTTAATTAAAAGTGGTAGTCTGTGGTGAAACTGCCATGAGATATTCCTTGCTGCTGGAGGAAGCCATGGGCAGATTTGGAGATCAGAGAAGTCCACACAGGAAGATAACACCCTCCTTTTGGCCTGGAAATGCCCAAGTTCTTGTGAGTGACCAAACATCCAGCCCCTTGACCGTTGGGCTGAGGCTGCCTCGGGGATTTTGGCCTCGGGGAGATGAGCTCACTGGGACACACGGCTATCGAGGAGCAAATACAGCCATGAAGCACGAGGTGCATAGGCTGCACCTGGAGATCCTGTGTGTTCCCACACAGCTCCTGCAGGTACGGGTCCTTCTTGGCAGGACACACTCCTCCAGTCCCTCCACCGCTTCCTGCCACCTGTGAACCCAGCCTTCTGGAAAAGAAGATAAAAAAGTAAATGGGAACACTTGAAAATTTCTATAGCATGGAGCAGTTTCAGGGTACTGGTATGTGGAAATGACTGTGAACCCTACTGTATTTACTTTAGGAAAAAGAAAACCAAAACAACCTCCCCCCTCAAAAAAAAAATCAAAACCAAAATAACAAAACCGGGGTTCCCATTTTTAAACTGATCTAATTAAAATATAAATAAATATGGGGCCTTGCTTTGTAAATGTGTATTTATAGAGACCACCCTCTCGCTCTTCATCTCTGCCAGGCTAAACAAGCTGGTTTAGCTGATTCTCTGACAGACTTCCCATTGCCTCCCCATCGTGCAGCCTTCCCATGCACCCTCTTTGAGTCTGTGAGTGTTCTGGATGGTGCCTCACCCACAAGTTTGAGCCATCCATCCCCGCTCTTCCTGGACACACTTGGCCTGTATCCTTCTCTGACCATATTTACTGCATCACAGACTCTCTGCGGAACATTTCCTCTAAGGACTTTCCAACACTTTTGCGATTGAGAAGGACATTGAGGGCTTTGGTGTCCATCTTTTCCATCCCCTTGGTGTCCTTCTGGAGCCCAGTCTCTTTTCACACTAGTGACAGCTGAGGAGCACAGCTCATCACACACGTGGGTGCAACAGTAGGGTGCACTTGGATCTGTTCATCTCCCAGCTCCTGAAATTCCTGCCCAGCTCCTGGAGGCAGGCAGAGGGAGACCCTGTTGGTCTGCCATGAATACATGTCATGAGAGAGGTGCAGGTGCACAGAGGATGTGCTCAGACTCCTTTTTATTATATGGAAATCACACTGGCTTATCCCAGACCCCAGGCCTTGCCCCTTTCCTGGCTGGCTGGACCCAGCTGTGGACAGCACTGAGAACTTAAACCACCAACCTTTACCCATCCCGTGGCACTGGCTGCGCTGGGATTTCCCAGGATGTGTTGAAGTGGTGTACACGGAGACAGAGAGGAGGGACAGTGTGTGTGCAGCGCTGAGGAAGCCCATGGCCTCCTTTGGTTAATGGCCCTTGCAGTGGGCAGCACAGTGTATTTTTACTCATTAAATCAAAGTGGCTGCTCCTTGCCCTTCAAGTCCCCGGAGAGCAACTATTCCTGATAAAAGTCAGTCCCCACAGACTCATTAAGCTTTCTGGAAGCTGTTTGCAGAGGCAGGGTGCTAATCTATGAAGATAAGAAGTCAAACCTTTCACTACGAGGACGTTTTTTACTACTTGTCTCGTGCTCTCCCTTGTAATTTCATCAAAGGCCAAACCTAAAAACCTATCTAATCTGTCAGAAAGGCCAATCTAATCTATCATTATTAAACACTTTTATGGAGAAAAATGGATTGCAACATTAGAGAACTTGTGATTTAGCACATGAAAGAGATGGAAAAAATGTCTCTGAAATGACAAACAATACAAAATCTGCTTTCCCAACAGAACAGATTAGCTGGTGACACAAATAAATAAGTAAATGCATTTAAAACTGCTGAAGTTTACGGCAAGAGGTGTAGAAAATGCTTGAGACTTGCCAGTGATATAGCCTTTTATGGCAGAGGTAGATTTTATTGGACTTACATTGAAATGAACCTTCACCTACTCTGGGAGTTCTGGGAGCCAAGTGCCTTGAAAGCAAACCGTGGAAGGTCTGTCCTGGGCTTGGAAAAGCCATTGAAAGGTGGTGGGTGAAGAGAGAGGTGGTGTTTAATGTAGGAAGCATGATGGAGAGAAGATTAGTACTCGTGTAGTCTGTGGAGAAAAACAGGCTTTTCCAGAAGATGATCAAAAGCAGGGACAAAATCCGGTTCAAATGCCCTTGTGGAGCAATTCTCAACTCTTCCCACTGCAGGCAAAGACCTGGGAGAGATGGGACATTTCCCTGTAGGCACAGAAGAATTGTTTGTTCCATCATTTCCACTTGAACAGGGAAAGCAGAGGCCTGGCCACAGGAGTTTTGGATGCTCTGGAGAATTCAAAGTCTGAGCCCTCCCTGCAGCCACAGCTGAGGTGCTCGGTGAGGTTCAGTGCTGCCCACAGCCAGCAGCAGGGCTCTGGCACTCTGGGTGCCATGCTGAGCCCAGGGCTTTCTGCTAGAATCAGGAGTCTGATTTCAACAAGGGGAAACTTGTCACCATCGCAGGCAGATTAATTAGACTTGGCAGGTTTCTCACTAGTTGGAAACGAGGTCGGTTGCCATGAAAATGAGGGGGGGAAAGAGGTACTGGGGGATTTGTGCAGGGGGTGTATTTGCCTTACGTGCCTGTGCAGCCTGGGCACTGGTTGGGAGCTCTCCCTGGAAGTCAGGCTCCAAAGCTTGGGCTGTGCATGGCCAAGGCTGAAGCTGGCATTGGGATGTAGCAGCAGCCCCAACCCTTGCTTCCCTGAGCTCCTGCAGTGCTGGGGCAGGACCGGGGCTGGGGGTGATTTGGGTGTTCAGCCATTCCTTGCATTGCTCCAGCATGTGCTCATCCAGGGATTAACTCAGGCTCTGCCACACGCGTGCCACCGGGCCACCAGACTGCAGCATGAGCCATGGGTGGCATCATCTCCCTGCAGAGCAAGTGCCCTCACAGCAGGGCAGGGCTGCTGAGCCTGGCTGTGCCTGGAAAGGGCCGAGAACACGGTGATCCCACCTGCAAAGCAGGAGATGTGCCCCGACCCCTCCGCTGACATTTGGGTTAGAAATCTGCTCTGTAACTGTGCTGAACATTTCCAGATTTCCAGCACTTCAAGGGAGATTTGGCAGGGCTCGCTTGTGCTTGATTTTATTTCGGATGCCATAACATTTGGGCCTTTTTGTGCAGCTTTTGGCTGGTGTTGAAGCAATTTCTGTCTGTTTCTTCTTTCTCTTCCTCCTCCCCCTTGCCATCCATGGTGGGAGGCTGACAAAAGTCAGTGACTCAGCCCTAGAAGAGAATGGAAAACTCCAACAGGGCTTTGAATTGAAATGCAGGCAAGGAAGGAGAGACCCAAGGGGAGGTTGGAGAAAGGGAAGGAAAGGGATTGTAATGAGAAAAAACATGAAGAGAGCAAATAAATGCTTTATTTGAATAAGCAAGCAAGAATAACTTCTTACAGGAAAGTCACTTCTACTTCACAGGCTTGGGAAAAATAAATTTACACACAAACAAATCTCGAATTATATGAACAAACAAGGAATTTCAGAAGTTGCAGAACTATAGCCTGATTAGGCACAAATTTGTGTCTTTTGTACCCTTACCAGCACCTCCTTTCTCTGTGGCTCTTACCAAGCAAGAAGGAGACAGTCTTAGGGCTGAAAATATGAGCAGAGGTACAAGCAGGAAAGAAAAGTGCTCCTAAACTTCATGGGATGCGGGAGACATCGTATTAAGACCCAGCAGTGGGTTTGAATGCCAGCCCAAGCCTCAAGCACAGTCGTCCAGCAAAGCTGTGCACCCCAGTGCATCCCAGTCTGCAGGAGCAATAACCAACCCCTTGCCCAACGATCAGGAAGGTGGCATCCAGCTGCACAAACAAAGGTTTGCCCTGGGGACATCAAAGGACCTCTGTTCCCACTGGCAGCGTGCTGCATCTGGTCTCCCTGCAGCTACGTGGATACACAGCCTCCCCTCCAAAGCCAGATCTGACCCTACAGCAGGAACAGGGTGCTGCTGCAAAGCTAAAGGCTCTGCTCCTATCAGATCCCCACATATCCCACAGGAGCTCTCCGAGTTTTTCAGTTTCTCAGAACAGCCAGCTTCTCTGCTACCCCAGGCACTTGTGTGCACCCCAAGCACACACAGTGTGATGGGTGTGAGGATATCCACATCCTCCCAGGCTATCCCAGCACCAAATTACTCAGCTGTTTGCTGTTCTGGGCCCTTGACTCGTCTGTGCAACACACCATGGAAAAATTTCAAAATTCAAAATCTGCCGGTTTTGCTGTTCTGGGTCCTTGCCTCATCTGTGCAACACACCATGGAAACATTTCAAAGTCCAAATCTGCCATTCTGGGCCGGGAGTCTCCCTCAATGCCTCATTGTGCCGAGGAAGGGCGACAACCAACGCATTGTGCTGGCAAACATTTCTCACTGCTCTGGGGCCCTGGGTGAGCCGGGCCCGCTCTAAAGAGCTGTTGTCTTTTGCTTGCCACCACACCACCGTAACATATCTCACACATCCATGGCAGCCTACTCGCTTCCCATTCACAAATTGCTGCGCTGAATAACACCAAAGAGTTAAGGCTTTGTCAAAAGGTTGCGCTCTGGGAAGGGAAACTGGAGGAAAAATGGCTTTCAATGCAATGCGAGCATAGACAATACTGTTTTGTAACTGCGCCGTTTGATGTGCAATGACAGGAATTAATCATTTTACTTAACAGAATTACTCTTTGTTATGTAAACTTTGTAAAGTCAGTCTCATGTGACCTCTTTCAATTAGGAACAAATTGTTTAAAACCGTCGTCTTTCTGAAGGCGCAGTATTCGTAAGAGCGACCTCGGGGATGGGTTGTCATTTCACCCTGGAGTACTCGCAGCTGTGCAGTTCCACACCAAATGGAGACCAAAATGTGCAGAATTACTCTTCTTTTTTTTCTTTTTTTTTCAACAGAGCGAGCAATCCCTCTGCGCTTATTCTAATATGGGGTGAACATTTGTTTCCCATTTCATTTTCAGTTCTGACAGGGCTGGATATGTTTTTATAGGTTTCTCATCACCTCAGTCTGCAAGCACCTCAGCAGTGAGAACAGACATGCATCCTGAGAGCCCCTTGGAGAAAAGGAAGCATTTTCCATCTACCAAGAGAGAACCCAGACCAGAAAAGATGAAGGACCCCATCGCCAGCAAATGAAAATCATTTCTTCAGAAAAAAAAAAGAAAAGTAGAGCTAATGTCATGCAGAAAGTCTGTAGCAGGGCCAAGAAGAGCCGCTAGAGGTCCATGATTTCACCCCAGCATCTCAGCCTCCTCTCCCAGTTCCCATAACCTTGAGAGCTGCTGCAGCTGCCTTTGCTGCCAAACAGTTTCACACAAACTATTTGACCTGGGAAGGCCAGAAGTATCCTCTGTTACACACAGGGGTGCTCAGACTTTGCTGTAATGGCCATATTAAGGCACAAAGCGAGACCACCAGGCTGGTGTGGGCACCACAGATCTGCTTTCAAAGCTGCTTGCAGAAGTGAGGCAGCAGCAGCCTCAGGATGTGCATGCCCTGACAGTGCTGGGGATAACTGAGCCACACCTGATGGGCTGTGAGTTCAGCCCTCTTTGGAGATCCAATTTCACCTCTGCTGCCCGTGTTCCCACTCCAGTCTTGTTTCTCCGAGTGGAAAACTCATTGCACCTCATAACCTCTCTCAGCAGCATCAAAAGGCCCAATTTTTGACCTCTTAATGCTGTGTTCAGCTAATAGCCAGCCCTGATTGCTCTGGGTGATAAAAGCATTTGCTCTGGGTGTTTCCCATGCATAATGCAAGGTTTATGCTGGGTCCAGGCACTTTCAAAGGGTGGCTGTGCAGCTTTAGTTAAGAGCCCAATCAGAAGTTACTCTGCTGCTTCCTTTGAAAGGCTTCGGCTGAACTTTGATCTCGTTTCCCTGCCAGCCCTGCCCAGAAGCATTGGCTGCATTAAGGAAAACCAACCTGCCTTTTCCAGATGAGGAGAAGGATCACATCCAAGGGCTTTCAAGTCGATTCGAGCCATTATATACATCTCCCTGAAATCAAACATGGTCAGAGATTGCAGAAGGAGCAGTGCCAGCGGCGCCTGTCGGCTGAGCTTGTCCCTCTTATGGCACTGCCCTACAACTCCCTGAAAGGAGGCTGTAGACAGGTGAGGGTCAGTCTTTTCTTCCAGGTAACAAGCAACAGAACAAGAGGAAACAGCCTCAAGTTGTACCAGGAGAGGTTTAGATTGGGTATTAGGAAATACTTCTTCACTGCAAGGGTGGTCAGGCATTGGAACAGGCTGCCCAGGGAAGGAGTGGAATCACCATCCCTGGAAGTGTTCAAATAGCAGGTAGGTGTCATGCTTAGGGACATGGTTTAGTGGTGGGCTTGGCAGTGCTAGGTTAATGATTGGACTCAATAATCTGAGAGTTCTTCTCCAACTTTGATTTTTCTATGATTCTGTGCTGGCCCACATGGATTTCCCCAACCTGCAAATCACCAGCATGACTCTGGTGTGGCCTAGGACTCACTTACTACTTACCCCAATGTAAAGTGAGGCATCTGTGGGGTCTACAAGGCAAGGATTAAAGCTGCAGCCCTGTTAAACAGCAGCTCAGAGTTGCTCCAGGATTTCAACCACTGCAGTAGGTTTTTCTCAACATCTTCCCATGGGAGTAGCTGAACACAACCCCCATCCCCTCCAGGTGAAAGGTGCGGAAGGATGAAGCCCAAGGAGATTAAGCAGGTGCGTGAGGGTGTCTGGGGGGACTGCAGCACGGCTCATATCACAGCTGACATCCCCAGGGACACCAGCCTGGACTTTGCAGGATGCTGTCACAGGATGGAAACCACGTGGGCCCGTGTTCTGCAATAAACCACGCTGCAAACCAAGCCCCACGAGCAGCAGTTTATTGAACAGGCAGGCCGCAAGAATCTGCAGGAGCTAATAATAATAGTGTCTTCCTCTAACAAGCTCATTAGCTTCTGGAACAGTGAAATCATCTCTGGCATATCCCTCTTGATCGCTGTGGTTGTATCTTGTGTTTCTATCGAGGCATTACTAATAGCTAATATTCATTGTGGTATTTCAGTATGGGATTTACTCCCACTCTGCAAAATAACCCTGGTTCAGCCCCAGGAAACAAAAACAACAGCAGCTATCGGAAGTGTTAAGTAGTTGAGAATTTTTCTCCTCTGTTTTTGCCAGTCTTTTACATCATTTCATCAGTTCTTTGTGAAAAGGAGCCCTTCCTCCCTGGGACAGAGGCTATGTGTGCTGGGCAGAGCCTGTCCCAGGGGAGCAGCTGGGCTCAGCTCAGTGCCCCAGCATCGAGGAGGGGAAAGTGCCTTGGCTGCGCCATGGGTGGAAACAGGCTTTTATCTTGGCACTGCCATGAATATATCCCTGCAAACAACAGCCAGTGCTTTTGACCCCCTTGAGCCAAGGAAATCAGCCTAATGGTGGGGAACCAAGCACTGATCCCATGAAAGAATAAGGCCTCAGCCCACGAGACCAAACCACCTCACAACTGAAACACCAGACAAGAGGATGCCCACTCTGCAAAACCACTCCTCAGCCATTAGTGTCTTCCTCAGTCCTCTTCTGGTCTCTTCATGTGATACTGCATTTGCACACCCAACTGCAGCCTTCATGGCCATTAATGTCCAGGTCCTCCTCCAGACCCCAGACCACACACCCTGCTCGCTGGAAGCCACCAGCACTACTCACAAGCCACACCCTCTGACAGTATTGCAGCCCCCTTCACCTGCAGCGTGGGTTTTGGTGGCATTAACAGAAAGTGTGGGCACTCCCCAGCCCCGATTTGGATCCTGTGGATAGAGCCAATGGTTGTCAGTGGAGCCTGCCATCATCCCAGCCTCCTGCCCTGTTTTCAGTTGCAAGCTCCATTCCTCCCGGTTTTTATTTTCACTGAGAATTCTTCATAACTTGTATTTATTTGCTCAGTGTCAGTTAGATGTCTGCTTTTCTGCCTGAACTATCTTTAGCTTCCAAAATATTTTGCATTTCAGGGAAGTATTTGAGCAACTTTTCTGGGAAGAAATAAGGCAGAGCATCAGCACACAGAAACTGTCCTATTTGCTTTTTCTCTTTTCTGTGTGGGGGCATCCACGACCTGTCCTGAAATGACTGAGGCTTGTACTCGAGGTGAGATTAGTGGGGCTCATGGAAATAGGATGGGCATGGCAGCACACAGGGGGAGGCACAGCCCAACTCACAGTTTTTCACTAAAGAAGGATTTCCATCTAATGCCCAGGGAGGGAATGTGAATAAAATTGAAGTCCCAGACAACTTGCAGGATTGATTTTCTCTTTTTTTTGTCGCTGAGACAGTTGTTTGCTTGTAATACTTGCCACATGGTTTGAGTCCTGGTTTTCCTTCTCAAGCATTTTCCTTTAAGAATCAGTGCCTGCACTATTTGCAGGCCGTCATTAGCATGTTAGCTTCTGTTTTGCATATGCAAATTAGCTATTTGCCTTTTTAATTTTAATTTTAGCACATGAAAATAACAGGCAAAGAAAATAACAGGAATATATTATGTTACAAATATGTTACGTTATAAAATATTATCATATAATATGGGATATTTTGGAAAGTGTTTCGCACACAGACTCAGGCATTAAGGGTGGGAAGTCTCCTTTGGAATAAGGGAGCAGGAGAGGTTTGACAGTGTCTGTCTGGGACTGGGACAGTCCCCAGTCACCCATCCTTCCCATGCAGGCTGTCACATTGCAGAGCAGCTCTGGTGAACGCAGTCTGGGGTCTGTTTGGACCATAAGCGTCACTCGGGGTGGGGGTTAACCCATCCCAGTGACAACTCATTGGGAGCAGGACCAGATCTAACTCCAATCAACCATCCCAGCACACACAGGTAGGCCTCACCGCCATGGGATTGCACTGATGCCCAGCTCCCTCCAGTGCCTCTCCCTGCGGTGCTGCAGAGCTGGCAGGACCATTACCTCTGCTGTAGCTGTTCATCAAAGCCCTGCGTGTGTGTGTGTGTGTGTGTGTGTGTGCGTGTGTGTGAGAGGGGGACACGCAGCTATGGGAATTAACAGCGGGTCTGACAGCTTGTCTGATTCCGACATTGAGCTTAACACAGTTCGTTTTTACTCGTGAGAAACTTAGAAGAAGGAATCCAAACAAGAGAGAGAGAAAACAGCAACAAGCTGCACCTGATGTTTTTCTAAATTCCTGAACGCTTATGCTATAGATGACCAATGGTGGTATGTTGTGGATTAAGTAATAGCCGATAGATGTATTGTAGTAGTTAAAGACCCAATGAACACGTAGCCTGATTGATAAACATACAAAAGTGTACAAATTACATCGGCTCTTAGAATAAACGTTTTTTTCTACCCAAACTGTGAGTAAGTCCTTCACGTCGCGTCCGCCTCAGCAGCGACACGCAGCGGGCTGCAGAGCGGCCTGGTGCAGCTTGTCATCGTTAATGAGATTACACCGCCCTAATCTCACAGCAAATCCGATTGTCATGCTGTGCGCATTGATGGCGCACACTCATTTGGTGACTCCTGAAACCAGAGAGGAGGGGCTGGTGGATCTGCCTTGGACCCCCGGGGCTGGGAGTGAGGGTCACCGTGCAGGAGAGGGGAAGGAAGCCCAACTGAGGCGCGCACCTCTGGCAGGGAGCGGAGCGCGGCTCCTGGCACGCCGTCCGGCACGAACAGCTGTGCTGTTTTCTGCGGGGTTNGTCTGGGACTGGGACAGTCCCCAGTCACCCATCCTTCCCATGCAGGCTGTCACATTGCAGAGCAGCTCTGGTGAACGCAGTCTGGGGTCTGTTTGGACCATAAGCGTCACTCGGGGTGGGGGTTAACCCATCCCAGTGACAACTCTTTGGGAGCAGGACCAGATCTAGGTAGGACCAGATCTAATCAACCATCCCAGCACACACAGGTAGGCCTCACCGCCGTGGGATTGCGCTGATGCCCAGCTCCCTGCAGTGCCTCTCCCTGCGGTGCTGCAGAGCTGGCAGGACCATTACCTCTGCTGTAGCTGTTCATCAAAGCCCTGCGTGTGTGTGTGTGTGTGTGTGTGTGTGCGTGTGTGTGAGAGGGGGACACGCAGCTATGGGAATTAACAGCAGGTCTGACAGCTTGTCTGATTCCGACATTGAGCTTAACACAGTTCGTTTTTACTCGTGAGAAACTTAGAAGAAGGAATCCAAACAAGAGGGAGAGAAAACAGCAACAAGCTGCACCTGATGTTTTTCTAAATTCCTGAACGCTTATGCTATAGATGACCAATGGTGGTATGTTGTGGATTAAGTAATAGCCGATAGATGTATTGTAGTAGTTAAAGACCCAATGAACACGTAGCCTGATTGATAAACATACAAAAGTGTACAAATTACATCGGCTCTTAGAATAAACGGTTTTTTCTACCCAAACTGTAAGTAAGTCCTTCACGTCGCGTCCGCCTCAGCAGCGACACGCAGCGGGCTGCAGGGCGGCCCGGTGCAGCTTGTCATCGTTAATGAGATTACACCGCCCTAATCTCACAGCAAATCCGATTGTCATGCTGTGCGCATTGATGGCGCACACTCATTTGGTGACTCCTGAAACCAGAGAGGAGGGGCTGGTGGATCTGCCTTGGACCCCCGGGGCTGGGAGTGAGGGTCACCGTGCAGGAGAGGGGAAGGAAGCCCAACTGAGGCGCGCACCTCTGGCAGGGAGCGGAGCGCGGCTCCTGGCACGCCGTCCGGCACGAACAGCTGTGCTGTTTTCTGTGGGGTTATGCAACTGTTTTGTTCCCAAATAATATGACCAGTGTTATGTTTAAATTCATACCAAATCTTGTTTATCTTGCTGCAGTTTCACAGAGAAATCATGTGTGAAATTTTAGCGGGGCCGAGGACGGCTGGGCCGCAACCGCAGCGCTTGCCGCCTCCCGCGCGTCCTTCCAGGCAGGCCGGGGGCTCTTCCAGCCCCACGCTGGGGACCGAGTTCTGCTCCTGTTTGGGGACACAGCCTCTGGGCTGATCACAGCTTGTCCTGTCTCAATAAGGGTCACAATCCCAGAGCAACTTTCCCCGTGGTGAAACCCCGTCACCCGATCTATGCGGACACGGAGCCGGAGATGAGATGAGGCCTGGGGGGAAGGGCCTCCCCAAAAAGACCCAGTAGGAAGAACAAGTGCCCAAACCACAGAACATCCCTCAACCTTAAAGAGACCTTTCATCTCCTGGTGAGCCCAAAGCAACAATTCCATCTACCACTGGCTGATCTGATGAAACAGCCACATTTCTTTTCATGCGCTCATCAGCAACATGGTGAAATGCCAGGGTCCTGCTTTGAGTGAGGAAAAGAAGTTCCTCTAACCTCTCTGGGCTCCTGCTTCAGCCATGCCCACATTCCTGTGAAATGCAGGTACAAACTCAGCGTCTGTGGCATCGCTGGAGGTGGGAGCAGCATCCCTGCATGCGCTGGGCAGAAACGGCATGGGAAGTCATGTGGGTGCAACTGAATTTTAGGAGTCTGAGCCCAACTGTTCAGCTACATATTTAGGACAAAGTTGCAATAACCAGAGAGGCTTTTGAACTTGGGAACAATAGGAGCTATTTTCAATGGGTGAATAATGTTGAAAATCTGTCCCTTAATGTCAGCTCGCAGAATCATCATTTTTCCCAGCAAATAAAATAAAAGTTTAATTTTTTTCTCAATGGATTTAAATGCAACATTTACTCTGAGACTGTTTATTCCTCATCCAAGAATAACAGGGAGACACGCTGAAAAGGGACAAGATGATCTTTATCATTTTAAATAGAGCAATTCCAATTTTTTTGAACCATCTCACTGTAGTTCTGCATGCTTAAATGCATGCCATAAAAACAATTTTGTGAAATAATTTCTTTTCATGTTTTGCATCACATGCCTTTGATGAAGAGAAATAAAACTGAAACTTGCAGATACTGCTACTGTTGGTGTAAAAAAAAAAAATAATTAGTTTTCTATGCAAAAATGAAGCATATCCAAAGTAATGTACTTCAGGAGGCTGTTTTGATGTTTAAAGGAAAAGAAACATTGTTCAACTGGATTATTTTTCATGGTAATAATTTACAAATGTTCATTGAAGGCTTAAATATTGTAGGAGACATATTTTGACTGGCATAATATTTTAACACTACTAAAAAAAACTTTCTGAATAGACACATTTCAGAAATCCAGCTTGGAATGGAAACTAATTCTGAAATACTGTGATCTCTCTAATTTCAAAGTAGGTCTCCTCATTACTCAGTGGAAGTATCTCTTCTTAATTAAAAGAATACTTAGAAGCATTTTTCGTAGCCTGGCAGCAGTGTGCTGGGCGAATAATGAATCTTGCATTGTCTTTCTGGCAGCGTAGCCCATTCCTGCAACACCACTTGGACAGAAATTTATCCCTGTATGAACTAGGAGCGGGCTCTGCTAAAATAAATTTCTGATGCGGATATATTACAAGGGCTGAAATTTTACTGTCACAAAAGCAGCTTTGCACAACAATTAGGAAATAGCAGCTTATTGAATCCTGTGTTTCATGAACATGGGTCTCATTTTGTCGACTCAGAGATACCATCCTGCTCGTGTCAGACTCTGTGCTTGCAGTATTTGCTTTTTTGCTTCTTGTTGTACACATTTAAAGCATCTGTTTTCCACTACTGACCCCCCGAAATACAACTTGCCACTGTAGCACAGGCAAAAGTGCTGAGGATGGCCATAAAACCCCAGCTTTTCTTTAGAACAGAGTTGCCAGATAAGATTATTTAAACTGATAAAACCCCACACAATCTCAGGGTCACCGATGTTGCCGTTCTGGCCCACTTCTCTTTATGAGATAGTTTTGGCCGAGAGGCTCCTCCTGATCTTGTGGCTGTTGCTTGTAACCTCCTGCCCAGTGATGATTTCAGCTGCTTCTTGACACCATTCTGCTGTGATTAGAAATGATCGTCTGATAACAGGTCTGAAACAGAGGGATGGGCAGGGCTTGTGTCTCAAACAGACAGGGGCAGGGTTTTCTGATGCAATTCCATGAGTGATCAGCTGCCACATCCATTTCCATGCTGCGTCCTCTGACACCAGCTTGGTACCACAGGAGTGTCCCCAAGCCAGCGTGCCACCCTGCACCACCCTCACCTCACTGCTGACCACGGGTTGTTGCTGATATCAGAGGGAGTAAGAAGGTGGCAGCAAGGGAACCAGCAGTGTCCTCTGGTGATGTCCTGTGCATGGAGGAGGCTGGAAATCCTTTAAGTTAAAGCAAAAGGCGAGGATGGGGATGTTGGCTCCCTGCGATGTTCATCCCTTTAGGCAGTAGCAAAGCAGAGCTGGAGCAAACTGCATTTTCCCCGTAGTGACAACAGCAGCTGCTTCCCAAAGCTTCTGGGAGGCTGCTGTCCTTAAAAACCACCTGCTGCAACGCAGCCCCGGGCTGGGCTCACGGCACATCTGACAGCCACGCACCGAGCAATTTCCTGCCAGATTTCCACTGCCATGAGAGAAGGTTATAAATGCCCGGATAGCTGCTCCTCTGCACTAATTAACGCTGTAACTCTACACAGCCCTATTTTGGGCCAGTGGTTTCTCACGCTTTGTAGCCCAAATGCTTTCCCTGTCTGTTCCAGCACTTGCTTCTCCTCTGACAGGACAGGGCAGAGTCCAGTGAGCAGTTTTCACCTCCCCTCAAGGCACTGACACACTGGCAAGCAGAGAGAAGGTCCCTTGAGTTTAAACTTGAACAGAACTGACTGAATGTGGCTGACTTTTACCACAAGTTCAAGAACATGGAAATTTTTAATGCATGTTTTGATATGTCCTGGGATAATCTATGGCCTTTTGAGTCCTTTTATATCCAAAGCAAACTTCAGAACACAACCCTGGCAGATTTCTTGGAACTGTGACGCTGAGTGATTCTACAGATATCCCAAGTGATGCTCTGAGAGGAATGAAAATATTTTCAAATAATCTCCCATTTACCCAGGGATGAAAGTGAACAGTAAATACTGAGTGCTCATTGCATGGGAAGCTGTCAGAGCAATTCATTTGTATGTCTGCATTGTGTGTCCTAGTCCCAAAGGAATTCCTTGCATGTTTCTGTAAAATTTGAATAATGTCCGCTCTTCAGAAAACAAATTGTTTCACGGCCTTCATAGGCTTTTCACAGCATTTGGGGGTGGGGAGTTCTGCTCTTTCTCAGGGTTGCAGTTCATCTGAATTTGCCTGTTTTAGCAGCACCCAGAGTGTCCCAAGGCACAGCTGCCTGGGCACAGCACAGCCAGGTGTCCCTGCATGACTGTCCCCATGGCCAGAGCAACATCTGCGTCGTGTTCTTCACCCAGAGCAAAGCAAACTGCCCCAAAAATGGTGTGGGACTTGCTGGAGACAGCCCTGGCTGAGCAGGCTTTACTCAAGGACACCAGGACAACAAGTTATGTTTTCAAAGCTGAGTTGCTCACTGTGCATGCAGAGCATGAGGATGTTCTCATTACTGTCTCACTGTAAAAGTCAAGAATTATTTCCCCTAACCCTAACCTGTCTAAACTCCTTGAGGAATTCCTCCTGCACCATTACCGTGGAGCAGAGCAGACTCGGTAAAGAGCCTCCAAATAAGAAGTTTTTAGCCTGGGATATCATTGCTCCCCTGCACCAGGAACAAAATTTCTTTCACCCCTAAACTCTTGTGGCTGTATTTAACCCTACTGACGGCCAAGAGAAGATCATTCAGTGTTCCTCTGATGCCAAGTACCCCTTTAACATGTTCCATTTTCAATACAACCTCTTCAGAAGCTCTGCAAACACCAGCCAAATGGGTCACAGCTGAAACCCTGTCTCACAGAGTCTAAACAAATGCTTGACTATGCGTAGGCACAGCTCAGCACCTTTCTCATTGATCCTGGTTTCTGGAGTGTTTAAAGGATTATCCTAGACACCTGCTAGCTAATAATTTGGATTGGATGAACCTTTCTTTAGCTGCTCCCTTCATCATTGCTGAGGGAAGTCCAAGCGTATTTGCCACAAAGAGGAAGAAGAGAGGACAATGGTCTAAAACAAGACATAATGAAGACATAAACGCAGTGGCATCTGTCAGGAGATGTTGTTGTAGGAAACACAGTGTTTGTGTGTTTGTTTACTTCAAAATCACTTTGTTTAGCTGCCAGGAGGACATTGCATGAGGAACTTTCTTTCCAAATTTCGTGTAGATGCCATCAGCCCCCACTCCTTCCTACTCCAGATGAGTTTATTGCATGTGATTCCCAAGCAGAGCGAGTGGTTGAACCTCTCTATCGAACTTGTTCTCTTTCCCATAGTAAAAAACACACGGTCTTGATTCTGGAAGGGACAGCAGCATGCGTGAAAGCCCATCTTTGTTCTTCAAAGCACTTAAGCTCATGCTTAAAGCTAAGCAAACACTTAAGTGCTTTGATAAAAAGGGAAGATCCGATGAATTGGGACCAAAGAGATGCTACAGTTAATTGATTTCCTTTGACAGCAGCCTGTATTTTCCCCAAAGGGCTAATACTGTAGTTCTTCTATTCAACTCGAAAGCTGTTCCAAAGCTGCAGCAAGTTTGATAGGGTTGGCATTTCTTAGAAGCTATTTATTCAGCCATGACCAAAGTATTAAGACTCTCTCTCTGCAGTAAATATGCACAAGTGGACACACACTGGGAAATTCTTTGTCTTGTCCTGTTCTGCTGCTGAAGGAAGACACATGGTTTCAATGATGTCTTTGTTATCTGATCAAGCATTCAGTCCAATTTGCAATTTTAATGAAAATCAGACACCTGCACTGCAACTGATCTCCACTCCCAGGATTAGCAACAACAAGGAAAAGAAGCATTCCCCCTTATCGGCAGAACTGAAGCCACCAGTATCCTGTTACCAGAGCTCAGGCTGTGATTTCAGATGTTACCCAGAAGAAAGGAACCCTTTATCCCTCTTTGGACAGTGATCTTCTCAGATGGAGAACCAACCCGAAATGGCCAGCTATGGGTAACATTAGCCTGAGTGCAGAGCCACAGGCTGGGGAGCTCTGGCTGCACCAAACCTCTGCAAGCTCCAGAGCCAGGCTGTGCTGGCTGGCCCTGGAAGCACAAGCATTGCTCTGACCACAGAGACAGCTCTCCTTTAAACATCATCTTCCCAGAATTATTACCAGAACATGCAGCTTTTGGTGTTGATTCAAGTATTTTCCCTCTTTTTAAGTCTGTACAGACTCGTTTTTAATCTGTCTTGGATAGGAAGATGTCAAATGCTCCAGCATTGAGAAAATCCCTGAAACAAAATCAGAAGGAGATTTGGAAGTGGAACAGGTGTCCTGGCTCCAGTGCCACCCAGGAAAGGTCCCCCAGCACATCACCTTGTCACAGCTGAGCCTGAGCATTGCCCAGGAGGGAGAATGGGCAGAGGCTGCACAAGGGACGTGCAAACATCAGGGGCAAAAGAGCAGCTCGGCATGTGCCTGGTACCTGTTTGCAAAGCCACAGCTCCAAATGTGTGCTCCAAAAAGCTCCACAGCTCTCTAAAATGGGTGAAGGATATGGCGTGTGCAAGAAATGGGAAATCATGTAACAGACAGTGTATCCTCCACTCCAAGACATGAAGAAATCCACTTCCTCAGAGTTTAAGCCAATGTTTACCAAAGTGCTTTCCAAAATGTTTCCTGATTTCTCCTCTTGCCTGAAGCCCACTTCTTCCCGTCATCTGGGTTGTTTGTGTTTGTTGGTGTGTTTTCACGTAGGGAGAGAAGAAAAGGAGGAAGTAACAACGCTAGTGAGCATCTTCAGTGAGTTCATAAACTTCAAAGACTACCCCAAATCAAGCACTTCTAATAAAACAGGCATTTTTTCACACAGCCTTTGGTGTTAAAACTTGTTTCAATGAAACCCCCATTCTGCTGTGGAGACGGTCAGGTAGATCTGATGAGATCAGGGGAGTTTCACATGCCAGAACTCTTGGGATCTTCCTTGTCCTGGGAAGAAAGTTCTGTCTGCAAAAGGACAAGAAGAAATGGCCTCAAATTGCACCGGGGGCGGTTTAGGTGAGATGTTAGGAAAATCTTCACTGAAAGGGTTGTGTTGGAAAGCATTGGAACAGGCTGCCCAGGGAAGTGGTGGAGCCACCATTCCTGGAGGGATTTAAGGGACGTGTAGATGTGGCACTGGGGGACACGGTTTAGTGGTGATCGTGGCAGTGCTGGGGGAATGGCTGGACTTGATGCTCTTAGAGGTCTTTTCCAGCCTGAGGGATTCCATGATTCCGTGATCTACTGCAAAATTCGTTGTCTCCTTTAACTTGAGCTCCCTCTTTTGCCCTGCTGAAGGTAAGTCAGGCAGCTCCAAAGAAAGGGCTTGTCAAATTGTTTCAAGCCGTGGCTCTCTTCCTGTCCTACAGCAAGGCAAACAATTTGGAGACCCCAGGTCACATGTATTGCTGAATTGAGCTCTTTATGTGCCTGGGCTTATGTTTCAGAGAGGCAGTGATGCTTTTTATAGCAAGACTATTTTCTATTCAGCTCTGAGTTGGGCTCTGCTTCCCTGATAAGGATTCTTCACCCCGTTTTGCAAAGGAAATTGCACTATTTTGAAACTGCATTTAGCCCCCCCAGCCTTAGAAAATATCCTTGAGAACACAGTGCGCTTGAACCTACCACCCATGGAATAACAGAGGGAGCTTTCTCCCCAGGCTGTTTCTCTTTCTGTGTGGTTTAGGGACAGCCGCACAGTGGTTTGTGTCCTGTGGTAACACACCCAAGCCCAGCAGGCTGCTGCTGCTGCTGAGGACATGCACACTCATTTATAACGTGATCCAGGGCTCGTGTAAGTTGATGGGAAAAATTCTCCTGTTGATTCCAGGAAAGCTGGACACCCCTATAACATCCCTGTGTGGCATTTGGACATACCAGTGCAAGTGCTGCAGCAGTTCTAATGCAAAGGAAATCCTTAAGAGCCTGTTTGATGTCCTGTTCATCAAAATTACACCCACAGCACCCCTCTCTCCCGTCAGTTATCTTCCTGCCTCCTGCAAACACCAAGTCTGAAAAAGTAGTTAAGCAACCACAAAAAATGTTTAAACACCACATTCAGGTCTCTGTAATGTCTCAGATCTCCAAGTCCCACTGCCCCTGTGCATGTTGGTCAAGGAGCATTTGGGGAAGATAGTCAAGAACACAGTGGGACATTAACAGGCAACTAAGGGACAGCATTTGCAAACGCCATCCACAGGTGGGGTTATGTGACTTAGTGCTGAAAACTGGATGTTTGTGTCCTAAAGCTCAGGGCTGTGATTACCCCATGGCCAGGTCTACACTGCACAGCAATCCTGGGAGGGGTCCTGGAGGCAGTGCAGCTGTGTTGGCTCTTGATCCAGTGAGGAGCCGTTCGGATATAGCTACACTTTCTAACACCAAGGCCTGATTTTTGACAGCTTCCAGGAGGATTTGTGCCCAAGATGAGCAGAAGTGCCTGTTTCAGCTGTGCCTAACTGATTTCAGTGCCCAAGGCTGACCCTGTAATAAAGGAGTTTCAGGAAAATTCTATGCAAAGACATCTATGAGCTGGCGTGGAGGGAAGGTCACAGGGCTGAACACAGCTCCTGGGAATGTCCCCCTGCTCTGGGAAGGGCCAGAGCAGAAGCGAGCCTGTCTAAGAGCTGTGCACATGTCCTGGGCACCATCCTTGCTCACTTGTCACTGGATGTGCCCAGCATGTCCCTGTGGGCACAGCAGGGCCGTCTGGGTGTCTTCCACCAGAGCCTCGAGGGACCATCGTGGTCCAAAACCAAATCAGCAGCTTCAGCTCTGCCTCCATCCAAGGTTCTTAGCAGTTGTGGTGTAACCGTTGGGAGGGAAAATTTAAAGCTTTGTTTTTATCTTCCTCTCTCTCTCTCTGCTCCTTTTTTTCTCTCCTTTTGTTTTTTAAGCAGGCAAACATCTGCGGAGCACTTTGAGATAACCATAGCAATGACATGAGGACAGTTGGCAGGCACTCTCTGTGCTCCTCAGCTGTGATTCACTGGCCCGAGCAGCCCAGCAAGGAGGGACCTCTCTGCATCGGGACCTTGCCCCGGGGTCAGAGATAGAGCAACGAGAGCTTTCATTGGAGCAGAACGGGGGGAATGCAGATATCAGGGGATTTTCAATGGAAATCACAGGTGTTTCTTCCCTGCCTCCTCCCTGTGAGAGGCCCCTCTATGTTCTGTTACGATTTGTTTTTCTGGCAGCCAGCGTGCTCTATTTTTCTTGCCTGTGTTTTTATGACTTATGTTTGGTTTCTGCTAAAACAACAGAAAACAGCACAGGGCTGGGGGTGTTTTTTTGAGTGGGTTATTGTCTTTTTCCTTTTCCTTTTAGGAACTATGCAAAGGGTCATTTGGAAGCCCTGATTCCAGTGAAACTTTGCAGAAGGATTGATGGAGGCTTCGGATCAGCTGAAGGTCACAGGTCAAATGGTTTACCCCCCAGGCGGGCGAGAAGATGAGATTTGCAGCCACGCAGCCACGGCTGAGCCCTGGAAGGGGACACGGCTCCACAGGACACGCTCAGCAGCAGGAGGAAAACGAGCTTTTAACGGTGGGCTTGCAAACAACTGTTTAAAAATGTCTCACTGAAGAGCCTCCCTTCCACCCCATCTCAGCAGAGAAAGTGAATTGCAGCTGGCCAGAAGTGAGGAATTGGAAGGAAGCAGACATGAATTCGCACAAGAGCAGGAGAATAAATTTCTCATTTTTTAAGAGGAAGAGATTTTTTTCATTTTGGTGGAGGAAAAAGGGTTTTTTAAAAAATATCTGATACTATGTTTAAAAGCAGAATCAATTGCAATTCAGTGCAGACCTGAGCCAAAAATCAAGCAGGGAGTAAAAGCAAGTTAAAATAAACCTTTAAAGGAGTTACTTTCAAAGGCATCTATGCTTTGCTGTAGACAGGAAGCATCGGTGTTGGTAAAATGTATTATCCACACAGCCAGTGTGGATTATACTCCACTTCCATCTAGCCAGTGAAGGATGTTGGCTGTTTCAGAGAAAAACATCAGTGGCATATGGTCTGCATAAAGCATAAACATGACTTGTTCTTTTGGCTGATTTTGGCACAGGGAAGGTCACGAAATCATCCTTCAGAAACCCCAGCTGGACCAAGACAGAGCCTTCTCCCATTTTCCTACTTCTCCCAACCAAGATCCTTATTCAGAACTGTGACTGTCATTGTCATGAAACGTGTCTTCCCAGGACCAAAAATTTGCTGGTTTGAGTACAGAATTATCTTGCTTTTTCCCATGGAAGATAGGGATAGAGGTTTAAAAAAAAGCCCAAACAAACCAACAGGTATTATTCCCTGAGAAATGCACATAATTCCTCTGCATCTTTCATTATCATTATCAGTAGGGTTGGAAAAGACCCTTAAGATCACTGAGTCCAACTGTTAACCTGGCACAGCCAAGCTCACCACTAAAGATGTCCCTAAGATGTGCCTACACTTCTTTTAAGTACCTGCAGAGACTCCTAACATTTCACATTTTTCCCCCAATGCATCTCTATTGCAGGGAGAGGACTCCAGGATCTCCCCAAGGCTCAGGACCCAGCTCGTGTTGCACATTCAATATTCACAGCAGCAATTGCTGCCCAGTGTGCATCCCCAGCCTGAGGTAACGAGCACCCCTAACTTCCGCGAGTAACCCTACCTGCAGGGCAGCTTTCAGGGGGAGGAGGACGGTGGAAAGTGTGGAAACAGAATATGGAAAGGAAAAATCCAAGCCCTCCATGTTATATGAGCTCATGAAGGCGAACTGCACAACTCTGTAAGCAAACCCAGCAGTGCTTGTTGGCATGAACAAGCATCCTTGCTCTGCCTTCACAAAAGGTTTGCAAAGAGTTTGGTCACTTGAGATTGTGCAGAATGAACAAACCTCATTCCCTCGGTCCTTGAGATGGAAAAAAACATGTTATCCCCCAGCCCAGCTGAGAAATGTGTTTGCAGGATGGCCGCAGCATTTACATAGCTGGGAGGTATTGCAGAGGGTTGGTTCCTCCAAGCAGGAAAAGAGGCTGGGCTGCCTTTTTTCTCTACACAAAAGGTGATTTATTTAAAGCCAAAAGGTGTGAAGGATTATCTTTTGAGTCTGCCAAACTGGCTGCAAACATCCTGAAGAGCAGATTTTATTGTTATTATTTTGCATTATTCTCTTTTTAAAAGAATGAAGGAAGCATTAGAAGCGGAGAGATGAAAACTGGCTGTCCCTTGACATATTTATTCCCCAGATTAAGTGTGTGTAACTGTGCCATACACACAGCACTGCAGATAACAGAGGTGTGAGCTGCGGGACACTGCGAAATCCGGGATGTAATTTATATCTCTCCCCACGTCTTCACCCTCAAACACATGTGGTTCATCGTATTCTTAGGCATTGCTGGACTCTGGCAGGCCCCAGCATTTCAGCAGTCACTGTTCTTGAGGGGCTGGTTTGTCCATAGCTGCTTCTGCTGTGTTTACCCAGATATTATTCAGCTTTGTACCACTGAGACAAGCTGGTTCTCACCGGTTCTGTTCCTCATATTGTTTATTCTCTGGTGATTTTAACCTTTGAGTTCATCTATGAAACGTGTCTGACCAGCACTTCTAGAAGCTGCTGGGAGGCTGTGGAGAGAGGAGGACAGGGATGGGATAGGATAGGATAGGATGGGATGGGATGGGATAGGATAGGATAGGATGGGATGGGATGGGATAGGATAGGATAGGATAGGATAGGATAGGATAGGATAGGATAGGATAGGATAGGATAGGAGATGATGTTGGAGAACACCAGTGAGAAAAAGACGAATTTGACGTTTCTATAAACCTTGATGTCTGCAAATTTAATACACAGCAGAGGCATCACTCGTCTGTCTTTAAACCTCAGGGCATGAAGGTCAATCACAGGTTTGGCAGACCTGTTGCCAATCCACTGAAGATAAGGCTGGGATATCTCAGGAAGGTACTTTTTTCTCTTGTTTTACATTTAACGATCACAGATTTTATCTCAAGGGGAAATTCTGCCCTTTTCCCATTCCAGCCAAGTACAATTCCAAGGAAAACTAAAGTGTCACAGTACACCGGGTAATACTTGGAGCCCAACCCCTCTGCCTTCATGGAGCATGACTCTGGAAGAGCATCTGAGGATGCCAGTGATGCTCCACCAAACCCAGCCTGCAACTATGAAAGTGTCTCCTCCACAAAGACCTCCAAGGCCTGGGTCCAGTCATTTGCCAACAGACATTTTACAAGCCCAATTTGAGAGGACGGATATTCAAAGCTTTCTGAAAACCAAGACCTTTAGAAGTTTCTTCAGCTGGACACTCAATAGCTGAGGCATCCCAAATCCCTGGCTATTTCTGATCATCTTGGCACACGGTGCTGAGCATAGGAAATGCATGAGATTAACGACTTCAAGTCACACATTGAGCAGGATATGAAGGGCTACATGTGCTATGTGCATAATATGTCCCTTTTGCCAGTGTCAATCAAATTTTAAAGCACAAAAAAGACATTGTACCCACTTGGAGACCAAACATTTCCCTCCTCTGGGTCAAAACTTACGGGAAATATCCTCTTTCTTCCCATCCTCCTGCCATCATTTGAGCTGGAGAATACAATTATCCAATATTAAAAATAAAAGTAACTAGACCAGCAAGTTCATAAGCTAAAAATTCAGAGGGAACTTCTCCCTCTCGATGAACTGCTCGTGTTTTTGTTGCCTGAGAGGAGATCGAGGCTTTCCGAAGGTGTATCCAAGGATCTCGCGCAAACACGCTCTGCAGCACCAGACATTCCTTATCAGCCTCGGACTGTGAAAGCCGTGATAGGAAATGTGCCATTCATTCACAGGGCTGCTGCTGCTGGGGATCTGAGGCATATCTTGAGCGTGTTATCACACGCTTTGCATTGTCTGCTCCATCCTGAGAAAGAAACACTGTAATCAGCCCGACATTTTCTCCTTCTGGAAATCACCAGCTCGTTTCTGTGCCTTTTGCGTTGATTAAACACCTTCCTGTTGGAACAGTAACTAGACAACCGCAATAGCAGTGAGAAAAAAAGACTTGGAAAGTCGGTATCAGCTTCCCAGGCTCCTGTTCTCTTTCACATGGGAACAGAGTTATCCTGAATGCACGGGCAGGGAATGTGTGGGGAAGGACTGGAAGAAGAAATTTGGCTGCTTGGTTTAATAATGTTCACCTCCTGGTGCTACCCCGTACCTGTGTACAAGTGGCTTGGATTTGATTCCTTTGGGTTTGGATAGTGCTCCCATGCATGATCCCCAGGAAAGGATCTCCTCTGCAGAAGATCTGCTGCTGCTGAACTCAGGGAGATTTCTTCCATGAACAAATTCATACCTACTTGAAATATTGAGGCCAAAACATTGAAATCTGACACCACCCAGAAATTCTGGGAAATTATACAGTTCACTAATTGAAACCAAGTCTGAATTTTTTCCAGCAGAATGTTTTTGCATTTTACTATGGAAAAAGGTTTTCCCATTTTTCTATCAAAAAGGTTTTCCCTTGCACCAGCCACACTCCCCATTTCGATCTGCTCATTCTGACAAATTCCAGCTTTCCGAAAACTTTTAACTGCACTTCCCAGCATGGGATAATTTTGCTGTGTCCTTTTACATTAGCTAAGGTGTAAAAGGATATTTTCCAATAGGAAGGAGAAGTCAGTCACTAAAAATGTACACACACAAGCCTCTGAGGCGGTGCACATGTGAGAGTAACACTTATCTAATCACACCAATATCAACCTGCTGTGACATTGCCTCCCAGAAAGGGAAAAAATTACACTAATGTTAACACTGCAGTGAGATAAAGGGGATTTTTAAAGTAATTGTGCCTTTCAATTAGCTTCTAGCACTTACGCTTCTAGGCTGCCCTCTTTACAATTGTCCTTTCCTTAAAGGCTGTTTTTAACTTTTCACCTCACTAAAATTCGGTGGAGGAAAACCAAAACTGCTCATCTTTTTTTTCTACACCAGCAAGCATCTAGATCTCAGGCTGCTTCTGGGAATATCCAAGAAAAAATGCAAAAATGTAACATCCTGTCTATACGGGAAATTAAACATTCTGTGGATAACAAAATATTCCCTGTATTGCAATTCTTATCAGCAGAAAGAAGAGAAATAATACATTCCAGAAGTTATTTTAATTTCAGAAAGCCCATAGCAAAATTCTGACTGCACAGGGAGAATCCTTAACCCTCTCTTGCTTAAGTCTGTGTAATAACCAAGTTGAGCACCTTCTCTCCTTCCCAGGAGGGAAATCCTGCACTGAGCTTCAGGATGCTGCACTGGGTTTGTGTCAGCTGCAGCTCTCTGACAAAGCACCCTGAGTTCAGTGGGGTGCAGGGACTTTGTGAGCTTGCAAGGCAGTGATACGCAGAAAACAGGCTGGGTACAGAAATAATCCCATGAAAATGAAAAGGCAATCTCAACAGACTTCCCCAGACATTGTTCAACTCCTTGAGGACATTCAATTGTCCCGGTACGGAGAGATCCCAAACCCATGTTCCCCCAGACTTCATCTCAGCTGTGGTCTGGATCTCTTCTTTGTTCAGTGCTCATGTTTCTTTAACCCTTTTTCCTACCAGTAGAAGATTTTCCTCAGGGCTACAGCAGCACTTCCTTGGTATTCTTGAAATGACAATTCGGGGTGAGTATATTTAGCTTGGGCACTGCCATATATGAAATACACCAAAAAGTCAAAATGGCCCATTGCTCCACTCAGTGCTTCACGCACTGATGAAAAATAGCAAATAAACTGTTTCTTGGTTAAAAACTTACTAGCAGGCATTTTAAATCCTTACAAAATTCACTTTATACCGGAGCTTGGCTGAAATTACTCATCAAATTCCACTCAAATCTGAGGAAGATAGTTCCCTAAGCTTTGCCTGGAAGGACACCCCTGGATGCTGAGCAGGAAGATGGAGCTGACATCCAGGGAAGATTTAAGAGCCACCTTCTGCTGCAGCTGTTTTCATAATTTAGACCCAATGTTCTCACTCATTGCACGTAGCTGTATCAGTCAGGCTTACAGGCATGAGGAGGACCTAAAGACAAGTTCAAATCTAAGCCATCCTCATCCATCTTAGTCATTTTACAGGCTTACAGCAGGAGTTTGTCCTCAGAAGAGCACATACAAGCCTTTCCTCGGCCAGACCAGAGCTGTAATTTATTGCAATCCAGCCACTTTGGGAGGATGACAGTGTGATGACAGCAAGCCTGTACCATCAGTCTTTCTGGGAGCACCATGGTGATAACATCTTTGATGTCTCATGAAATTCAAGGCTTCTATAGAGCACATTGGAGTAGCAGTTTAAAAAGGGGATGAAAGTTTAGGCCAGTGAAAATGAGCCAACCTCCTGAATTAATGGGATCTTGTTATCTGTGTAATTCCTGCCATAATTTGCCTGTCCTGTGACCAGTCCTAAGCAGATTTTGCATCAGTTCTTGCATTCTTAACCAAACTAGACACCCACTTTATAGTGAATACTTAGCAAATTATCTATTGTTTCTGATTTCTTTACCCGTCACCGGTGCTGAGTTCCCTCTCCAAGCAGAGGCTGTGGGTGGGGGGTAACTGCTGTGCAGAAGTCAAAGCTTGCTGACAAGAAATCTCACAGTAAAATGATCCCTTTGATCCAATGCTTAAGATCACTCCCTAATATTACTGATAAGCTGAGATATCGTTTTGAGAGAGACAAAGCAAATAATACCACAAGAAGAGATGGAGAACCACTTAGAAGAAGAGAGCCTTAGGCATAAGAGTGAAGCTATCTTTGGTCTGATCCATTCCCATTTAAAATTGCTGGGTTTTTCTGGGAAATCCTGACCCTTGAGACATCAGCATAAGAATGAATTCCTGTTTTATTTCTACACACTGGTCTCTCCTCTTGATCTTTCTTCATAAACTGTGACATCTTCTTCTTTTACAGAAGCTTCCAAATGCAATCCTTATTGTTTTGGGTTTTTTTGCATTTGGGTTTCTTTCTATTTGCCCACAGAACTTTGCACATATATTGAGTATAATTCAGGTTTAACCATCAGTGATAAGGGATGAGTCATTGCTAGAGAGTTTGCTTTCGTGTAGCCATCCAATTTTCTGTCGAAGAATATCTGAGGTGGCTGTAGCTGAGCACATCCTCTGTAAATTCAGCCTGGGCTCAGGCAAGAGAAGCTGGGGTGCAAGGCTGGGTCTCATTTCTTGTTTAGATCATGTACAGCAAAAGGTTGCATTATTGCTGCATATCCCAATTACTTCTGCAGTTTTCCTGGGTGCTACTGGCCTGTAAGTCAATATGTTGGATATGTGCAGGATGCATCAATTCACTGCAGCATCTCCTCTTCCTTCTGTAAAAGGAGGCTTTGTCCAAATGCCAAAATTCCATGGCTGGATTTCCAAAAGCACCACTTCTATAACTTTGTCCTGCTGACGGCCCAGTGGGCTATTAAAACATCAACCTCCAGGTCTAGAAAACTAAATGGTGGGTGATTTCTTGGGAAAGATCTGGCTTTCAGTGTGGGAAAATTCACAGGTTGAGTGTTTGGACTCTGAAGGCAGCTCCTCCATTCCCACCAGAGACCCAGCTCTGCTTCCTCTTTCACTAACTGCAGAAGGAGTGGAAGGGACTGCATCCCTGATTTAACACACTAGCATTGGCTGACCACGTCTCCAGAGGGAATGGGGCATATGTCATGGTGTGTGCCATGCTGCCTAGAAAATCCTCAAGGACACTATCACATCCTGCTGTTTCTACAGCTGTCAATATTTTTCTTCCTAAAATGGAAGCAAACCTTTGCAGACAAATTCATCCCTGGTGTAAGTACACTGAAGCCAAGTCCAGTATCAATAAATCAGTGCCCTCATCAGGAAAGCCATCACATGTTTGTTTTTATCTGCTATTATCTGTAAGTTTAATTGGAGTACAAAAAGTAAGTAAATTTTTAATGACAGCTGCATTCCCCATCCCAGCCTGTTGTGTGACCTTCAGATATTGAAAACAAATGAATAATTGAAAACAATTCGATCATGCAACTTTTAGGTGTTTTTGAAGCTTGCCTAAGAGACCTCAAAAGACTCCTTGCTCCTACCAGAAAGCAAATACTTCAATCAATTCTGATATTAACCATTTCTCTTTTAAAAATAATTAAAATCTATTTCTGTACCTCTCTTATATGGAAAAAGTAAATCTATACAGAAGCTAAATTCTGCTGATTTTCCTGTGGCTTAAGTCCAATAAATTGCTGCAGATTTACATGAAGAATTCACTGTCCTTATGTTGGGGGATTTCAGCTTTGGTACTCATAAAATCAATCTAAATTTCGTGTAGAAACACTAAATTTTCTTGCAGAAAGAGGAGAAATTAATTTTTCCATAAATAAGTTAGACAGGTCAGAGGTTCTGAACCAGCTCTGGACCATTTTAGCTGGGACTGTGCGTGTCTCTCCCAGGGTGGCTCAGGCTGCCCCAGGAATGAAGCTGCAGGAGGAGCATCAGGGCCACACAGGGAGAACCCAGAGATGTGGTGACAGTCAGGAGACATCACACACCCATTCCTAACCACTCTATGTGAAAACCAAACTAACGTCCAGCTTGTAGCAGTGGAAAATGCAGGGAAATGTCAGTGGGAAACGCGGGCAAAAAGTGGCTTTTTTCCAGTGACCACTTTGAGTGATGGGGGACCAGGAAAGCATCAGCCCAGCAGAATGCCAAGGGCTTCTTCCATCACATGCCAAGCTCTCACACCTGGCAAAGTGATGCCTTGTCTCATTGCAACACTGACTGTGGGCTAGATTCCTGCCCAAACCCTCTTTGTTCAGGGGTACAGGGTGTGGGAGCAACAACTCTGCCCAGGAGTTATTTCCTTGCAGGAAAAGGAACACACAACCAGGAAGTTCACCTTCTATATAAATCCAAAAAGAATCCCCCACTTATATAGAAACCTTCCTTTGCTCTTTGCTCTGGCTCTGAGTCTCACCCCATCCCAGCTGCTCCCCAGCTGCTGCCTGAGAGGTTGGGGCACATTTTCCAGTGACGGGGCTGAGCCGGTGTGAAATGCTGCACATTGCAGCCAGGCCCAGGGCACTCACCAGCGGTTTAGAAGAAGCCCCTGAGATTTCCTTAGTTGGAAGAAAAAACATTCTCTGAATTCCCTGCTTGGGCTGTTGCTTTGTCTTAAAGGAAAATGGCAGGGGGGCAGGGAGGGAGAGTGTCCTGCCCATGCTGCTGCGAGGGAGGGAAATTACTCCTGGAATTGTAAATAATCACCTGTGCATGAAGCACAGAGTGACAGGCAAATGCTGCCTTCAGCAAAACCTGGACCTGGTGACAGATGACCAGGGAGAACAGGCTGTTGACAGCAGCATGAACATGTGCTTTAATACAAGTGCAGTTGCTTGTTGCAGATAAACCCCCCTTAGTTGATATCCATACGCTCGATTCGGTGCTCACAGGTGTCACCACCCTGGCAGGGCACCCTGCTCATCCCGCTCAGAATGCCCGGCTATTCCTGAAGTTTTCTTGATTTTTAAAAGCCTCTTAGAAAGGCTGTAGCAGATTTCTCCTGCAGGTCAAGTCTTTCCCGGTGCTGCACAGCTGAAAGTTGCCCTGGGCAAAGTGCAACTGGAAAGGTTTTTCTGGCAAAGCTGGCGTTTTGTTTTCATTTTCTCTCTCTTAACTCTGAGGTGTTAGAAGAAAACAATGCATGTAATAATGAGAAATGTGTGATTGATATATATATATGTCCCATTTTATGTTTGATACTGGGTAGAAGTTCAGTGTCATTGAGAAAACCATTCCTCAGGGCAAAACAGTCAGTAACTATTAATTTCCCAGTGTGGCAGGAGATGTTTCTAATACCTGTAGCAGATTGAAGCACTTTCACTAATGACAGTCTCATGTGATTGTCTTGTCCCACTTTGTGCCAGCAACTGCCAATTCACTATTGGATTAATCATTATCCTTGGCAAGGAGGTATGGGGTTTTATTGGAAAAAAGTATGAAACTGATAGAGGGGTTATTCAAAGTTTAGTGGGTTTTAAACTGACTAAACAACTGAAGTTCCAGTTATTAGAAAGGAATATATTCTCCTTTTTACCTACTGGATCTCCCTCATAAAGAAAATTATCTTTGTTTAAATAGCTAAATTAAGCAGCATTTATCCAAAAAGGAAAATGCTGCATGCAGGATGTGAGTGATCAACAGCTTTAGAAATAAACAGGAACTGAGCACTATATCCCTAAACTATCTTTGCAAACCTCATACTGAAACCATATTTATATACCTTGATTCTGGTCTGAATGAGGTTTCCAGCCCAGATTTCTTCCCTTACACTGATTTTTGTTTTGAATGTACGTTTTACCTTTAAGAAATTAATCTTTTAAATATGAATTGCTCTTCTGAGATGCCTGGCTATGATAAAAGGCTCCAGACACTGCCAGGAATGAGATTATGATGAATATTAGTATTTGTCATGATTTGCTGCCTCTTTGCCATTTTATTTTATGCTTTGAACAGGAATAATCTGGGCCATGCGTATTCAGCACCTGTGGCTTCTGCGGAGAGAAAAAAGGACAAGCTTTGTTTCAGAGGTGCTGGGTTGCACCCCCAGCCCAGAGCTGTGCGAGTAGTCATTTCCATCTGTTCAGCAGAAGACGACTCCCTCCTTTGTCAGATTTTGAGGAATCTTGGAATTCCTGATTTTGAGCGCAGCTGGCCAGAGCGCACCCTGCCCGTTGTGAGGCTCCAGCCTGGTTTGGGTGCAGCGTTGCCAAAGCTGGCATTGCAGCTGCAGCTCGGGGCACGGGCAGCTGGCAGCACTGCTCTGTGCCGAGCAGGAATCACAGCCTGGGCCGGGCAGCAGCTCCCAGGGCAGCCCTGCACTTGGGGGATGCGGCACAGGCAGAGCCCAGG
This sequence comes from Melanocharis versteri, assembly GCA_013397845.1. Classification (NCBI taxonomy): domain Eukaryota; kingdom Metazoa; phylum Chordata; class Aves; order Passeriformes; family Melanocharitidae; genus Melanocharis; species Melanocharis versteri. The sequence goes on along the minus strand of VZTG01010059.1, from coordinate 472,779 downwards.
TGGCACCTGGCACCTTGACCACAGGCTCTGGGTCAAGAAGGCTCTGAGTCTCGGCTGGCTGAAGGCTGATGAGGCAGAAATTGGGGGCTCCTCCTCGCCCACCCCATCCCCATGTGTCCCCCAGCTCATGGGGCACCAACCTCCCCAAACCACTGCTCCCACGGATGCCTAAAAGAAGGCTACCTGGAACAGAGGCTGGACAGAGTTAAAGAATAAAATAGATATTTATTGAAAGGCCTTCACAGGACACACCCTGGGAGTACAAAAGTCTGGCCAAGACTACACCTAAGATGGACCCCCAAGATGGACCCCGGGTCACACGTTCTCGCCCTTTTTATAAGTTTTGGTCCATTTACATATCCGGGCCAACCGTCCAACCACAGCTTCAGTCCATGCAGCCCCATCCTTTCGGACTGTCCCCTCTCAATCCATGGCTGTTTACATTCTTGGGGTCTGAAGCTGCAAATGTCCTTGGTTCTTCGGGCTGGAAACGGTGTGCTTTGTCCAGCCAGGCCAGGAGAAGAGCTGTTAGCACTATACAAGAAGCCCAGAGTTACAGACACACTAACGCAGTATAAAATCTAAAAAATATGAAAGTTAAAAATAAAGGTATCACCACCAGCTGTGCCCACAACATCCAGAAACGGGCAAGCCAAAGCAAATTGTCTTTTGCCTTCGTTAAGAGTTTCTCAGGCCTAGTTGGCAAAGATAATATCTATTTTTTGGAAAGTTGATGAGTAAAGCCCTACCAAGTAAAAATAAAGCCCTCGTCCTTCCTGCTTGCTGGCCCTCATGTGAGTTTGGGCAGTCATGTTTGTACACACTTGCTCTGTTCCCCCTTCACTGTGATTTCTCTTGATTGAATAAAGCATTAATAAGATGCCACTCTTTGTCCCTTAAGCATGTCTGAAGCTACATAAATCATTTGACATGACTGCTGGAAAATGGGAATGGTATAAAACTGTGCACATTGTGCTGTATGGCTTCCACGCAGTTTCACAATCCATCAGCATCAAATTAAAAGCAGGAATTATTATTGAAGTTGAAATGAAGTACAGATAGAGAATGTGAGTACTTACAACTTCTGGGTCACGCTTGAGCAAGGAAATGATGCTAAAAGCTATAATTGGTTCTTTTCCAAAGGAGCCTTTAATGAGAGCTCGAAACACTTTGAGAAGGAAAAGAGTCCAATGGTTTATCCCCAGAGAGCAGCAGTTGCTAATTTAACTCACTTTTCCCTTTACACCAGAGCCCATGATACACCAAGGGTTGCAGCATGCTCAGATGCTCACTCTTGCTTATTTTGTTAAAATTTGAGGAATTTTTTTTGTCAAATCAAAATATCTATGGTATCTCTGGGCAGTGCCATAAAAAACAGGTCTCTTTTGAAAAACAAGAGAGGCAGACAAAGCCTACAGCTAGAGATGTGGGGCTCAGAGGACACCGGGATGTTTTGAGGGTTTGGGGTTTCTTCCAGTTCTTCAGACTGAGCTAAATGAATTGGGGCAAAATGAGGATGAAAATTTTGCCAGGAAAATTACCTTTTTTATACAACTCTTTCAAAGGGACAGTTCTGCCTGCAGCCTCTTGTCTTAGACCTCCTCAATGCAAAGATAGGGGCAAATACATATTGACATTTTGAGAAAATATGGAACTTTTGAATTTTATCCTCTCCCATTTAAAACTTTTTAGGTAGCTTGATTGGCTTTGCTGGTTTTCTTTAACCTCACTAATTTCTGTGACAAAAATAACGACCTCAAGTAACCAAGCCCCTCAGCAGGAAAGTGCCCTGACTTAATTCCTGCCCTGAGGTCGGGGATCGCTTCTACTGCACCAGTAAAATCTTCCTCCAGGCAGTGAAGCTGCTCGTGAGACCTTGACTTGGCTGAAGTGGTGCCTGGATAAGTGGAGCTGCAGGGGAAAGGAGGTTCCCAATTTCCTTGGGTCGTGGTGTCTGCTCAGGTGCTTCTACCACTGTGAACTGAGGGAGCTGCAGAGCAAATGGAGATGGCAGCACTAATCGTGGTTGGGAAAAACCTGGGAGGCCCTGCTGCTCCCACCAGACTGTTTATTTAAATATGGAAGTTTTCACGTTAATTAATGAGACACATGAAGCAAGAGCTCCTGCTCCCCTGAGCACCTTCAATATCTTTATATCACCAGTCTGTATCCCACAAAAGCACCTTCCAAATGCATCACAAGCTGCCCTGAAACCCTCAGCCCTCTCTGGTTTCCTCACCTGCAGCAACCCCAGCAGGCTTGATCGTTTAAGTATTACAAACCTTCTCATTTTCTACTTTTTTGTGTCCATTTGCTCTGCTGCCAAAACTTGTATTGGGCTTTTTTTACGTTACTATTTTCTAAAGAAACAGGAAGTTAGCTCAGAGGGCCACGTCCCTTCACTTGAGCCATGTTTTGACAGGAACATCATGGACCCCTTCCATGTCAAGAAAAAGCTTGTCTGAGTTTTAAAGTTGTATTTCAATAAGGTCTTCAATTGTTCCACCAAACTGGGGGGAAGAAAAAAAGGCAAAACAAGCCAGGTACACTTTTGCCCTGTTTTGAAAGGAGAAATCCACCCTACACACCCACCGCTGATTCAAGCAAAATGTCGGCATGGGAGCTCAGTGAATTATCACCTTTTTTGCAGAGCTGAAAAAGAAATATCTCCCTTTTGAATGGGTAGTTCTGCAAGGGCCAGACCCAGCCAAAGAGCTCTGGGGAGAGAGAGCCCCCGGGAAGGGACACCCCATACGGTGTCCCCACATGGGCACGAAGCCACCAAGGGACCACAGCTTCTCCTGCCTCCCTATCTGCATCCAAATGTGGCTTGGGACTGGGGCAGGGCGAGAAGGAAGAATGGTTTTTAAGTAATAAATGTATAAATAAGAAATAAAACAAACATTGCCAAAGGCCCCAAGTAAAAAAAAAAAAACCAAAGTGAGCCGGAACGTTATGTAATCCAGGGAGCATCTAGGAGCACTTCCTTCACTGTTTGCTTTACAACTGGCACCCAAAAATGTTCACACCTGTGCTGGGAACCTTGCCTAGAAAAAGCCCAGCCAAATATTTGAAACAAACACATTTTCAGACTTTTCTAACCCCAAGGCATTTTCGCAGGCATTGCCAAGGCTCCAAGTCAAAGCATGGAGAGGAGAACAAACAAAACATCCCTCTTTAAAGCCCGGCTCTCCTGCCTTGTGCAAATTCCCCCCCGTGGGATGACCACAGCCGGGTTGGGAGCTGGATTGGGCTGGGATGGGTTTCCTAAAGAAAAGGCTTCTGCAGCTCCCAGTCCCACCTTCCACCACGGGCATTGTAGGGAGGAACCTTATCAGCTGGGCATCTCCAGGAGGAAGGGAAGAGCACCCTGATTCCAACAGTCTCTGAAGGTAAAAAGGACCAGATGAAGCCACTACACTACATCGCCATAAAAGAAAAACAGGCTCAAAAGGACAAGAGGCGAGTTAAGCAAGCGTGCTGTGCTCGGGGAGGTGTTCTGCTCGCTCTCCCAGGGAGGTTTGACAGTAGCTTAGTAACTCCGTGTCACCAAAATATTGCTGGGGTTTCCAACCTGGCAGAGCCTGCGGACTGCATGGAGACCAACTGTGTCAACAAACAAAGCAACCCCTCGGTGCTGCTCTCTGTTTAGCTGAGCACATCTTCCTGAGAGAAAGAGAAAGGTAATTCCTCGGCTATTTATCGGGGAATTTACAGCCCAAGTCGCTTGCCCTTGCCGTGTCCCGCAGATGCCTGGGCTGTGTGTTGGAGCCCACCTTGCTCCGTGTGCGGGGCTGGCTCCTGCCAAGCAGTAGCCAGACAGCCGGGCAGACACAGACAATTAGCAGAGTCCCTCGGATGGCCGGACTGCCTGTGTGGTCCTGCTCTTCAAAGCACCGAGCCTCCAGCCCAGACCCAGCGTAGGAAACGCTCGGAGGTGGTTTGTGGAGAGGACAAACTCCCCGCTGGCCGTGCCTCGAGGAGCTGGGCTGTGCTGAAAGCAGCTCCGTGCTTTCTGCCTCGCTCGGGAAGGGCACAGGGAAGGGGAGCTGGCCCTCCCTGCCATCACTCACCCTGCCAGACCTGGGCTGGGACATCAACTCAGCCCCACAACAGATGTTCCCTGTGCCAGGCGAGCTGACAGCTCCACCAGATAAAGCCGAGGTTCAAAGTCATCCCCGTGAGTCACCAAAGGATGGCAGAGCCATCAGGGCTGGATGTGGGCTCCTGCATGCCTGGGAGGGAGGCTTTAGGTTCAGATCTGTCCTGCTGGGGTGCCACCAAGACCTCTTGAGGGCTGCTGGCCTCATCATGTCAGTGCCACTACCAGGAGCCCTTGGAGGGGATGTATCTGACAGTCACATCAGTCCCATTCCCCCTCAGGTGATGCCAAGTGAGAAGCCTCTGGTCAGTACTGATTTTGTGCTTCTTTTTAGCACAGAACACCAGGCTCCCTGGGTAAAACTAATGCTTAAGTTACAATCTTTGGATTTAAGGATGAAGAACTGGAAAAGACCTCTGAATCCTGTCTCCTGCCATCACAAAAAAAAAGCTCATAAAATCTCTTTCGAAGCAAAAAATCTCCTTTTGGAAAACTGAAGGTTTTTAGCTGTCATTGTTTGTCCCAGGCTTGTAGGAGAGGAAGGTTTACAAAGGCAGGGCTCAGCCCACCAGCATACCCCTTCCAATTAAGGAGAAAAATAAATATATCAAAAGCTCCAAAAGAAGGTGGGACAGGCAGCTCCTGGACTGGCATAAGCCAACAAAGAGCTCTTCTTGTTCCTGGGGCATCTTGTGTCAGCCAGAGAACTGTCTCAAGGGCTGCAGCTGAGTAGTGAAGAAGCAAACATCCTCGTCTCCTGCTACAACAGGAAAGAGGCAGCAATACACCACTGCACCTCCAGTTTCCAGTTATCTGGGAGGGAATTCAAAGCCCTGCTTAAATTAGCCAAGTCTGTGAGTATCCAGACCCCATGCTCTCCTTTCAGCATCTAAAATCTGAATTCCTGACAGGAAAGGCAGAGAGACATCAAGGGAGTTAAAGGCACTTTACAAATGCTCCCTTGCAGTGCAGATTTGCTCCCACAGTAGCCCTGCAGTTTTCCAATGGAGAAGAGGATTGCAGTTTGTTCCTGAGCTTCATCCCACCAGCCTGGCCTGGCCTGGCTGGCATTGTGAGAGGCTGGCACAGTGCTCTCCACTGTTGGTGGCATTGAAGTGACCTGGGCTGTGGGTCAGATGGTGCCAGCATGGGTCTGACTCTGTGTACCCATGTCCCCATCCCCAGGGCAGCTCCCTGCACGCAGCACCTGCTCTGTTTCTCTGCAGAGAGAAATGTAATGGCATGTTTGTGACTGCTGCACCCTTGCTGGAGTCTCAGCAGCTCTGCTGGTGTCTGGGCTCCTGAGGGAATAAACAGAGAGGGGAGAAAGAGCCAAAGCACCAGGGGAAACGAGAAAGGAGACAGGGAGCTGCCAACAAAGGCTGCCTCCTGCCTGTTCAGACAAAGCTCGACTCGCTGCCAAAGCGGCAGAAAAATGCTGCCCTATAAAAGCAGGCAGGGAGAAGTAAAGCAAGAGGTGCCCCTCATTGCTGGCTGGTCACTGAGGTCTGTGTGCCAAGGCTGGCCCTGCAAACCAGGCTCCAGGAAATGGGAACACCAGGCTCCAGGGAACGGGCACACCAGGCACTGGTCCTGCTGTGTGCACAGCTGAGGGGACACATCTGCACCCTGCTGTGGAGGATGGGAGGGAGGAGCAGGGAGAGATACCCAACCTTCTGTCTCCTTAAAATGCCCCTCCTGGCATTAAAGCAGTAGGGAGCTCTATAAACTGTCTGTTTTGAAGAACTTCTGTCTCCATCTTTTCTGAATTAAACCGTGCTGCCTGTCTCCAATCCGAATGTGAAGTCGAATCGGCTACAACGCATCTGCAGAAGCCCTGAGTGGAGCCTGGGACACTGCCTGGGTTTGAAAATACTCCGTTTGAAAATCCCCCAAGGTTCAAAGCTCTCAAAGCACAGCCCACCAGAGCTGCTGATAGACATCACTCTCCTTCCTGTGGGCATTTGGCTCTCTGCTGCGCCGGAACACAGCGGAGCTTTGTCGACATTCCAGCATTTTGGAGAAGTCTGGGGTGGCCAAGCAGAGGAGGAGCCCAGCTGCAAGTCAGGAGACCCAGACTGAGCTACCAGCTCCGTGGTTCTGGATGTGCTGTGTCCTTTCCCCATTTATTGCTGACAGCATGATAAAGCCTTTTGCAACATCAATCATCTTAAAACAATAAAACCCATAAAGCAGACCAAACATCTTTCTTCCAAACACACCAGCATTAGTGACTTCTGATCTGTATCGGCCAGGAGAGTGACTTTATTATAATAAAATAGGTTCTATCAGTCCAATATTCTTAGCAAAGGCTACTTTAATGGCCTGGAGTTTATTTTCCTGAACTGCCACACACAGTCACCACTGAGGAAAACAGAGAGGACTTGATGAGACTCCAGAGCACGCAGATATTTCTTTGCAGCTTTAAAACTGATTTACTGCTTGCACATATGCAACACTCCTGGATGTTTTGGATTCTGAGAAGTTGCACAGAGGGTTGTGCTTAAGGTGTCCAGGGGAAAGCTTTATGTGAGCAATTAAAACACAGAGACACCCCACCCTAACAAGCACAGAGATGCTGCTTGGCAAAGACTGAACTGTTACTTGGTGGCTATTACCCTTTTTGTACTTGGCACTCCAGAAGCCATCACAAAGTCAACTTCAACTCCAAAAGTCCAATTTTCCTGGCTGTTGTTATTCGGCAATGTCCTGAATATTTCCTGTTTATTTTTTTTCCCCTGCATGGTAAATTAAAACCCAGTTTCTACAAATACTTATGGCAATGACATCCTGGTTTCTGTGCTTGCATGCTGCTGCCAGTAAAACCTGATGGATTGGGTATCAGTGAAAAGTGGATACAAAGGGTGTGATCACAGGCAAATTCATGTAAAAATCTCAATGAATATTCATGACATTTTTGTGGCATTCAGCCATCAACAGCATTTTGGACTTCCCCCAGCAGCATCACAGCCAGTTGTGGGGAAGGGGAAAAGCTTTGCTCTTCACACAGGAGTTATCAACCCTTCTCTGCTAAATTAGGACTAATATAACTTTACTTTCCAACACTTAGCACAGCCTGTAAACATCCTAAACACAACCCTCAATCCCAGTACCCTCCAGTTATCCTTGATGTGCTTTACCCCTACAGCCTCAAAACACAGGGCAAACACCAACCTCTCCAAATCATTTCAGATCCACTGACTCCTCTGCTAGAGACCAAACAGCAAGTGGGGGACTGCCTTTCTCACAAAGATTTGGAGAGCTTTTGGCACAGAGCAGAGACCTTGAGCTCAGCCAGGTCCTCTGGGTGCTGCTAGAAGGCATGCTAGGAGTAATATTTCCCCTTTTCAACAAAAATTTTAACAAAATCTTTGTATATTTGCTCCTCGTTCATGGGAACCTTGTTGACTGAGAAAGTCTGTTGTGGGTGAAGAACAGACACACTTCCCTCTGGCAGCCTCAGCCACCTGGAATACCATCCCCAAAGAAACATCTTCATTAAGACAGATAGTGTTTGCTTGCTGCAGTGAACATGACAATAAAATATGTTTAAGCACACCATAAAAATTAAATAGCACATCCATTACATCACGGCTACCACACTGCCAGGGTGTTTGGTTTGTTGGATCCACAAACGTTTAGCGGGAAAGGCTCTATAAATTCAATCAACTTGTGATATTGCAAGATGGCAGGTCACATCCTTAGAATGTGTTTTTTCATCATGAAAATTTGGTTTACCAGAGGTTAATAAACCAGCCACTGCTGCAAGAAAGGGATGGTGTCTCTCAGTGGTCATCTGCACTTGATATTTTTGCAATCCTGACCTGGCACAAGGATGTCAGTGGGAGCAGGAACCTCAGCCCCAACATCTGAACACAGCTGGGAAGCACTGACACGTTTTTTGGGTCATAATTTGAGGCTTTTTCCTGCCACCCCTCCCGCTTCACCAAGTGCTCTAGCAGACCTTAAATCCAGTTCAAAACCACCAGAGCCCTTTCCAGTCTCTTTTGAGGGACGTGATAAACTTGTGCCATTAAAGCTGAAGGCAAATGGCTTCAGTCTGACCTGATGTAGCTCTGCTGGGATCAGTCTGACTTGGCCAAAGAAAAGACAAATATTCTCTCCGCACACAAAATAAGACAAAGCTGCAGAAAGTTGCTCGACAGCTTTTTGTCATACAGAGGCACTTTCAGAGTTGTCAGGACATGAAAGCAAGTGCTACTAAATAATATTTGACTTGAGTATTATGTCACATGAAGTAAACATCATCTGTTGCCCTGATGGCTTGCTTCGGGTTGGAAAACAACCACCACTGCCAAGGCACCCAGGCAAATTCCTAAAAGAAGCTCTTGCCCAAGTGCTCAGAGCAGAGTTTTTTGGCTCCACGCTGCATTCGAGCTGGGGATGGACAGACAGATGCAGAGGACATTGGAGCATATTCAAATCCCATTGGGCACAGGGCAGTGAGTAGGACTGCATCCTGCTCCTTGCCTGATTCCCAGATGTTCATGAGCAGCCTTTGAGGCTGGGGCTGGGTCTCCACCTATGGGACAATCCCAAGGAGTCACTCATTTGGAGACCAACAGCCATGAGAAAAGCTGAGCAGAGTGTGCAGAACGACGGGGGAAGGTAGAAGAGGTGTACAGAGATTTTTTGCTGTGGTAAAGGTCAGGTTTATCCAGCGCTATCAGTTGAGAAATGAAAACAGCAGAGAAACCACTACAAAAATTCACCCTGGAAAGTAAACTGCTTGAAGGGCAAAAAAGTATGCAGGGGGAAGAGTCAAAACCAGAAGGAAGTGTTAGACTAATGGTTGGACTCAATCTTAGAGGTCTTTTCCAACCTAAACAATTCTATGATTTTGCTTGGGAGAGGAATACCACCTGATGCATCAAGGAGGAATTAATCTCAGTCCGGAAAATAATGCTATAAAGAGCAACCTGAGGCGTACATGCACCAGAAAAGGGTTTTGTTTTCCTCTAAGAATGTCCCTGGAGACACCAGGAGGGGCAGAGGGCCAGATGCTGTCCCCCTCTCTCCAGCACAAGAAGTTGGGAGCATCAGGATGCAGCGAGGGTCTGTGCAGTGACACAGAGAAGCCCTGGAGCAGATCAGTCCCTGGGCAGGGTCACGAGCAGCATGGTCACCCAAGGAACACGCACAACATTGCAGAAAAAACAGCACCTTCAACTCAACTCAGGGCAATACAAAGAGCACCTGGAAAAATCAGTTTTCTTGGAAAAATCCCAGCTAAGCGCTGTGTAAGTTGCTCCACCCCGTGGAGGTTTTGCACATGTCGAATCACTCCTGCAGGGAGAAGTCACAGTTTTGGGGCACGCATGGTTCCCCCAGAGATCCCTGCAGGAAAACTCCTGCAGGAAAACTGTCAGAGAGTCTCAGCTGAGCCCAAGACAATGGGGTTGGCTTGGGAATGGCCGTGATTTTTACAGCCCTAAATTTGATAGATTACCAAGATTTGTTCTGTTTGTTTTTTTAAGAGAAATGTTTTATGGAACCCAAAAGTATTTTGCTAACGAAAATAAAAAAGCCACTTACAGAAGGCTTTGTGAGCCACCACACAGACAAATGTTACTAAACACAGTGTTTAACTGGGATTAGAGACACGGACATTAAATACCAACAGGCAACCTCTGGTGTGGGAAGTCCCCAGGCCATCGATTGCTGTGGATCAAAACAATGCTGAGGGTGCTATCAGGACCCTTTTGCTTTGTCCTTCAGCTTTTTCTCTCAGCGTCTGCTCCACAGTTCCAAACACGAGGCCGGGCTGAGCTTTGGTCTGACCCACAGAAGGGTCCTAGCACCCGCCACATACAGGATCCCATTTTGTGGTCAGATTGCAAACAACTCCTGGAGATCCTGGGGATTTTTCCTTTGGATTAAGTACAAAGGCCTGCTGGTGGTTTACAAACAAATGCCTTAAAGATAAACGCATTACTTTTTTTTTGTAGGAAAAGATGTTCTTTCAGGAAGAGAAGGAAAAGAAAATGTGAGCTAATCAGGGCAAAGACAGAACAAATGAGTTCATGGCCAAAAAACCCCTAAATTCATTGCCATAAAAGATAAAAAACTGAATGAGTAATAAGAGCACGGCTCCATCACAGTGGGAGGAAAACTGGATAAAAATGCAGAGGTCCTTTCACCAAACAAATCTTTTCTACGGGACGAAAAATGGGAAAATATAAGAAACACAGTTATCCATCAACTGCTTGGGCAATTTTCTCTTAGTGTCCAGTATAGTAAGTGCAATTTAACACTTTGGGAATACAAAGCGAGAATTGTGAACTGGACCTGACAAACACATGATGGACATTAGTAATGGAAATTCAAGTCTTCCCAGCCAGGCAGACATGCCCTGGGAAGGGGCCACACTGTTGCTAATGAGGCAAGGGGAGAAAAGGAAAACAGAAAGATGAGCAAAAGAAGTCATCAGTGCAGTGGGGTAAGAGAAAAAAAAAAACAACCAAACTTAAATTAGGTCCAGCCAGTCTCCCTTGAGATGTTCTTGCTGGTCCAGAGGGTCCTGGGATGTCTGAGCTTCTCTCCTAGATGTGCTTAAACAGGGCGGGTCGGTGTCAAACCACACCCCAGAAGGTCTCTCCTGACCCCTGCCAGTGCCCAGCGTGCCCTCGCTGCAGCCCTGCACGTGGACAACTGCCCATCTGCAGCTTGGCTGGCTTTGTGGGAAATGCTGCTTCGAAGGAGGATGAGGAGAAGCGAGCGGCTGCTACCCCGGCGAGATGGAGCACGCGGGATGCTGGCCAAGCCAAGGTCGGGGCTGTGCGTCACTGGGAGCTCTGCTAACGCTTCCCTGGATAACAAGAGCGTGGCTTGGTTGCAGCTGGGCTGTCCCAGTGGTCCCCAGCCCCACTGGCCAGTGGGAGACTCTACACAGTCCAAAATCAAGGAGAAAACCACATGCCTGAAGATATCCTTCGCCGTTCATTCATCTGCATAGCCTTCCCTGCGCACTAAATGATTTCCCTGTGTTTATTTTATGTTGCACTTTTCAATGGTTACAGTTGTCAGATGCTTTCAGTGACAAGACGCTGGTTTTTCATTTGCTGTTGCCAAAATTCAACTATCGGGGCTTAAATTTTCCAAGCAAGCATCTGCTACAGTCTAAGTCTTGGGGGGAAAACACTTGAAATATGTCTCATGTTTTGCAGAATGAGCTCATGGAAAACAGGGTTGTTTTGTCTACGTTTACAAAAAAAAAAATTAAAGAATCATCAATGTTTCGCAGAGCAACAGAAACATTTCCATACAATAGAGTGAAACATTAAAGTCTGCTGGAGGAGAGAGGAGTTTGCAAGTTCAAAGCCATGAGAAGGAAAACATCGCTGCTGGGGAGGCTGAGCCGTGGCCAGGACATTTTCTCCATCTCTCCAAATGGGAATCTGCCATCGGACAGAGCCGCTCCTGGGACAAACCCAGCGCCCCACTGGGAGCAGTTGGAGCAGTCAGTAGACCCTGACTGGATGGAGCAGTTGCACTGCAGATATTCCAGAAATGTCTGGATGCCATCCTGTGCCATGTGCTCTGGGACAGCCCTGCTTGAGCAGAGAGGTTGGACCTGACAGCCCGCTGTGGTCCCTTCCAACCTGACCCATTCTGGGATTCTGTGTCCACCTGTGCATCTGAGAGGGTCTCCCATGGATTCTTGGCCTGAGCACGTGGTTTTTTGCAGGGCAAATGCGACGTGGTCCTGTCTGGAGAGCACTGCAGAGGTATTTTCCAGCTACTTCGAGATGCAGCTGTGATTACATCATTCATTAATTTGTGGTAGAGACAAGTATCCCATAACTCAAGACCAAGAGAGATTTCTAGTGCTTCGACACTAGAGATTAAACAGAAATAAACATCAGTATCAGTAAAAGTGACTGCAAAATAGCAGAAAGGGTAAGTGGTTAAGAACAGATAAGGATCAGTTATGTTAGTCTATAACGAGGATTTAACTGCAGGGAGGAGAAGGGCACATAGAGACCGTGACAAATTGACAAGTTCTTCACTGTTTATGAATAAAGGAAGTATTTAAAAGAATAGAGAGTGTTTCTAGAGAGGGGAGGTGTGTGCAGGCGTGGAGTTGTGCATAGTCCACTAAGCTGAGTGTGCTGCATTTCAGACTTGCCTGGCTTGAAAAATGGCTCCGAGGTACCTCATACCAGAATGGGCTGATGAATTTAACAGGTTAATTAACACCTGGTTGTCCAAACCTAATTGTCTCTAAGGGACAGTGGTGTTTCCACTGGGCTCAGTGGCTGCTTCCGTGGCACACACGTATCAGTCATGAAATCCTACTGCTTTTGGAAAGAAGTACACAAAAAAGGCCCATAAACAAGGAAAGCAGCACTAGATACATTCTCCTAGACCTTTATAGCCTGTTTGGGATCTGTAACATGCGGGCTCTGCCATGCACTCACAAGGGATCAAATCCTGTGTAAAGCAATGCCAAAACTTTCCTAAAACCTTCCTTTGTTCAAGGCATATTCCAGGGATTCACCAACCTCCATCCTTTAGCAGGTGCCTGGAACCACCACAGCCCTGCCCTGGCCATTGTGGCCAGCAGGATTTGGTCACTATGAGCCCTCACCCTGCTCTGCCCTTCACACGCTTTTTTTGACTTTTTAAGATCCAAGTTTCCAGTTGTTGTCTGTTTGTGCCAGTGCTGAGGGGCTGCACCCACTTGGAGATAGCATCTCCATAATGTGAGCATCAAACAGAGGATGCCATGACACTGTTTCAGTAAAAGAGAGTCTAGAAAATCAAAAAATTTTAAAGTCAATGAGTGATTAAACAAAATAAGTGAAATATACCTATTAATTTTAAACCAAAAGGAATGTTTCAGGAAAACACTCTCATCTCCTCCCTACCCTTCGAAAAACTTGAGATAAAGTCTTCAACACATAACTTGGTTTTTCTTCGATCAAAATAAAATAGTCTGCATCACTTTTGTGTAACTCTGGCTTATTTTAAAAAAACTTTTCTGTTTTCAAAATTCTGAAATACACTCAAATCTGAAGGATGACAGAACGAAGCGTGAGGGTTTTTTAAAAGCTTTAGTAGAAAAATTAAAGACTCAGCGAGTTCAGCCTCAGTTCACAAGAGCTCCACGTCTTCCAAAACCTAATTTTAAAACTGTATCCTTCTCTTCCGCCAGCTCCTTTGCAGCAACCTGTATGCAACCTGATGGGAACAAGACTCAGAGAAGGTGCTCAGGCACATCAGTTTGGGCACCATCCACGTCTTCCTCGCACCTGCAGGACAACATCTTCTTGCTGAGGGACACTGGTGACAAGGGAGCGCCCACAGCAGTGCCACAAGTGACTACCAGCCTTGACATCCTGCAACACCTCGCCCCAACCGAGACAGCACTTACCCACAGGCAGAAGCACATGCTTAAAAAACCTTCAGGATTATGAAAAAAAAAAACAAACCCTAAAGGCACATAAGCCTGAGGAGTCTCCCTGAACACACTGGGCACATCCACGTGAATGAACTTCTGCAGATTTTTCTGTGAGTGTAAAGAAACACCAAGAACTATCTGTTGTATGGGAAAGGGCTCCATTTCTTGCCATACCACAGGCTCCATGTCCTGAAAAGCTCAGAATGGACCAGGCTGCAAGGAGGACAGGGACGATTCCCCAGACTGTTCTTAAAGGGTATTCTAAAAATATGGCCAGCACGTGGAAAATATTTGGAACAGCCTCCATAAAAAAGGTTTTGTTCTATCTGTTCGAGTGAAGATATTTATGGTGTCTGCTGTGTCATTCCAGATTTGTCATGGGCCATTAAATATCCACCTGGATATTGCATCATTTAACTACTGGAATGCGTAAGCATTTCTGCTGCCTGTGAAAGAGCAGCTCTGAGCTGTGCAGAGCATTAAGTGCACTGCTCTACTTTAACAAATAAATCAGAAAGTGGAGCAGATAATACAACTGTGTTCAGTTGTGGTGGACTAACTGTTATGTATATTTATTTCTTTTAACTGGTCATGACAAGAATGTGAGTACGGACTGGATGTATTATTTCTGGCCTTTCCTTGAGTTTGTTAATCTTCTCCGGGTGTCAGCAGCATTTTGGTGATTCATCTGAGCAGGTCTCTTCTCAGACCAGACCCTGCACAAACACAGTCAGAAGCCTCACACACAGGCAGATGCCTGGTATGGACTAAAAAAGCTCGTCTTGATTCAAGGCCGTGCTCCAAGCTTTGTGCACCTGAAGGTGGAAATCCATCGCTCAGCCCAGGTGGCTCCAACCTGTCAAGATCTGGAACAGGATTCTGAAACAGCGTCTCAAATTCAGCTTTAGTGCATGAAATGTCCACACAAACGCCAAAGGTTTTTGGCACGCGGTGCCTCCAAGATGAGTCCATCTTAGGCAATGCTTTTCAGACTTGTCCCCATGCCGGCTGGTCCAGCTGCCTCACATCTGTGTTCCAGTACCATCCAGCTCTTTTAAATGTGTCTGGTGGCACACAAAGGGTCTTTGGGATCACCCAACTGTACTACAAACACCAGCACAATATCTAATGTGGAAGAAAAGATCCGTGGTTGCACAAGGCACTGAAATGGATACTCCTCAAGAGAAAGCATCTAATGACATATGACTACAGACCTCCTTGGTGGTCCTGGTTTATCCCAGATTTAAAAAAAGAGTCTCAGACTGAACTGATGGAAACAAGGTGACATTGTGGTTTTACTGCTGGTGGATGTTGGCACCTGGTGTACAAACAGGGACAGCACTGGAAAGAGCTGATTCTGCCAAAGCTAGGGGGTTTAAAATACATCTATTTCTTTCCAATCCTCAGTGGGGATGGTGGAAAGGAGCCTAAACCCTCTACAAAATCAAAATGTAGTTATAGAGGGTTATTAGGGAAATAAAGTGGTTTCAGTGGGAGTCATTTAGCCAGGCTGGGGGGGAAAACTGGATTTTGGGACTGGTTCTCCTGGGGCAGCCTGTGAGCTGAGTGCCTGCTGGAGGGCCAGCAGCCCCACAGCCTTTGGCCTTGGCACACGTCATCTCACAGAGTCCCTGGGGGATGTGGATATTGGGAGCACGTCAAAGAGGTCAGAAAATCTGGCAGGTCTCTGCCCAGATGACATCAGCTTTGGAAGGACTTCGTAGGAATCAGAGTCCTGCTGGGGAGAAAGCAAATGTCTGCAGATCCTCAGCTGCAGGGGAAAGAGCAGCTCGTTCTGCAGGAGGGTTTTCTGGTTCTCTGCGAGTCACCCAGCATGCCCAGGCTCCATCACATACCCAGTTAATGTCTCCTGATTGTCACTGGAGTGGCAGCAGCAGCTGCAGAGGCACAGGTTGGCCTCAAGTAGGAGGTTGCTCCCTTCCAGAGCAGCAGAACGTTTTCTTGTATAATTCCAAGGGATTGGACTCTAAATCTGATGTGTTTCCTCTAATAATCTGCTCACAACAGAGGTCCCCACCCTCCTCTGATACCAGCAGCACGGTGTGGACGGAAGGAAACTCAGTAAGGAGGAAGGAAGCTCAGTAAGACCGAGTGCCCTCACAGAACAATTTTATCAACCACTTCTAAGCTGCTCAGCCCTTCCCAAGCCCAGCAGAGGCAGGTGTTCCCAGTTTACTGTAAACCACCAGAGAAGTGTGAAACTGCTCTTACTGTACTGGGCCATATGGATAGAAAATCTGCCTCCAGGAGAAATGTATTTCAATAAACCCGTTCTCAAGACACACTCTAGGTTTGGCCTATAAAGTAAACTCCGCAGCGCTCATTTTGGAGGGGAGAGGGGAACTGTTTTCCTTGGCATTTCCCATCCCTTTTTGCCTCAGCTGCAGACAGAAGGAAAGCAAAACTCACATGTGGTCCCCAGGACAGGAGATTTTGCAGGGATTGGCGTTAGGATGCTGTGGTACTCTGGAGAGCCCCTCCAGTGCCACCCAGCATGAAAGCAGCAGCTCACTGTGATCAACCAGAACAAGGAGCCCTGGAGCAGATACTGCAGTGAACAGAACAGGAAAACCTGGCTGAAATGTGCAAACGCAGCCTGTAAATGCAAGGCAGAGAACAGGAAAACAAATGACAGCAGGTAGAAAAGTGATGAATTCAAAATTTCCGTCCTAAAAATATTATCTTCCTACTGCTTTGCCCACGTAGATTCTATTACCTGAATTTCACCAACAACCCTATTGCTTCAAATTGGTTATTCCTTTAGTTTAAATGCAGGAAAACTCCACATGGCCAGTCATTACAGAGGAAGCAGGAACCTTGGCAATGGAACCCATGGTGGAGCAACCTGTCCTGATAGCTGTGAGCAAACAGCAGCAGGTAAGATCCAGGTCGATATTTGATTTGCTTCTTTCCCAGACTAAGATCTGACTAGTAACAGCTGCCTACTTTATGGCTGTCTCTTTTTATTACTTTATTTGCCCCCATGCCCCCCAAAAGGGGAGGGGAAAAAAAAAAGAATGGCTAAAATTTATGGCTAGAAGAAACCGATTACTGTTGGCAAGTGAACTGAAGGGATCAATTGTTCCATACGGCAAAAGCCAAAGAACTCAGGGCTCTATTCACGAGAAAAGACTGATGTGCTAAAGGGCATGGAAATGCCACTTTTATTGTGTGGCAGAGAATTTTCACATTTGAGTCCAAATTCCATAGGAAAGCGTGGAATGCGAGAGACCCGGCTCGGAGGGCTGGCCAGACGGCGTGTGCGAGCGGGGAGCATGTGCGCGGGAAAAGCACAATGCCCTGAGCACAAAGGTTCTGTGTTCACGGCCTCCAGCCCAGCGTCGGGCTCGCACACAGGCAGAGAATTGTGTGCAAAATGCCTGGAAGTCAGCACCAAACGTGCTCAGAAACAGGCAAAGCCAGAGCAATGTGCTCCCCCTTCCCCAGCCGGCGTGGACTGTGAGGTCTGTTGCTGGTGGTGGTGCGAGAAATCTTGGTGAAACTCATGAGAATCCCTGTTTTAAGGGTGGGAGAGCAAAGCCCTCACGTTTCTGTGCTTCAGGAGAAGGAGCAGCAATTCCCAAGCTGAGCAGGTTGGGGCCAGGTGCCCGCAGGGATGCGGGACAGAGTGAGCACAGCATCGTTCACAGCATTTCAGGAGAAATCTTCAGAGTTAGGATGGGAAGAAGTACCAGACCCTTGGCTCCAGGACAGACATGCAAACTGCTCATGTGTTTGTACAGAGGGGCATGTTGACAGAGCAGTTGAGCATTTGGATCTGAAGAAGCCGATCCAAGCCGTATTTTTGGACGTGCATCAAAGGCAGCCCCCAGTGGGGAAGCGGAGGGTTTGAGGCACAGCCCTGCCATCTCGACCCCACATGCTGAGCTCGCTGGGGTGCAGTTCCCAAAGGTTCTTGGTGCTGGGTGCTGCACAGAAAGTGGGGACAGGTGGTTTCTGCTCAACACCAGGGGCAGCTGTTGGTTACCAGCTGATTCAGTGTGTTCCCATAGACAGCTGTACAACAGCAGGGAGGAATTTTGATTCTCAGTTTTACAAGCAGAAAATGGGAGGTGGGCACACATTTAATAAAGCCTCCAGTGACAGCTAGGTACCTCACTCCCCAAAGAACCTTGGAAATCATAGTTCTTGCTCAATTAAGTGAAAAACAAAAACGTTCTCAGAGCAGCCAAGTACAAATTCTTCTAAAGCAAGTGCCAGCGTTGAGATTTCCCAGGTTTTGTTTTGGGATGCTCTGTCTGCCGGTATCTGAAACTCAGGACACACAAGTGTTTATGCATTTCGAAGGAGGCTCGTGGCCAAATTTGGGCAAAGGTTTGTGAACTGGAGGAGGGGGAAAAGGCTTTAGGAAGGACTGCAGCAGTCGTTCTGCTAGTGCAGCCCCGCAGATGGGCGTTGGAGCACAGCTCCCGTCGGGCGGGATCGATGGCTCTCTGGAAAGCTGACAGCACAGATGTACTGCAGCTTAGCCTGGGACTAATTTTAACAAGCTGCTTGCACGCTTACAAAAGGCAGATCTGTTGGCATTTTTACTTTCAACCACCTGGTCTTGACAAATATTTTCTGCAAATAGCACATATGTCATGAGGCAGGACTCGGGGAGACGTGCAAGGCAGGGAGGAGTTTAAATCCTGAGGATGGAGGCAGGGGCTGGAAGTGGTGATGGCCAGGATGTCCCACCAAACAGTCCAGGTCAGCATAACCAACTGTGGCCAACAGGCTGAAGGAAAGCAACGCTCAAAGGAAGAGGTGAAATATTTATTAGACAAATGATGCAGCTGGACAGGTCTATCACCCATGATGGACAAGGAGCCCTGTCCAGGCACGGGCGTGAGCAGATTTCCTGCTCACTATCACCTACAGTGCATTGACATAAACCTTGCACCAGTTCCTGTCCTTGCTGGGTCCGTCGCTCTTGAACGCCAGAGAGAGAGAGACAGGTCAAGAGGGGAAATGCCCAGAAGACGACAGAGGTTTGACCCTTTGAAGGAGAACATGTTGAACAGTTTTCATAGAAGGTTTCTACTTAAAACAGGTCCCTCTGTGTTCGAGCCAGCAGGGGAGGACACAGCTACAGAGATGTGGTGCTTTCAGGGACAATCCTGGATCAGTTTGCACTCTCAGGCTGGAGGTGCTGCTGGGCACCCTCAGCCAAGGCTGTTCTTTTCGCATGAGATCCAGAGCACAAGCTGATCTGGTGGACCTAATCATGCAGCAGTGGCCTCCACAGTTCTCCTTTTCTCACCCCACAGTAACATCCACTGCCAGAATCCAGGGAGGAAGGACTGGTGCAATTGGTGTTAGAGATGAACATCCCCCAATTCAGGCATCACGACTAAGCACGAAGATAACACAGGAGATACTAACAGTCTGCATCCCTTGATGTCTCCACTGGCAGGCCATTTTGGAATAAGAGTTATTGGGCTCATTGCCAGTGTGACTGGTAAATCCCATGATTCATGAAATGTAAACTTCCAGTTGTTGATCTTGCGATACTCTCTGCCCTTAAAACTAATCCAGCTGCTCACAGAAGTTTCCTCTGTTTTCCTGGAGCCTGGCACAATGAGGGAGATGAAGTGCAGGAGAACAAAAGAGTGAAATGACAAACTAGTGGGGCCATGACTCAACTGTTTCATAGGCTTCTTTTTGAGATGGGGATGGGGAGGGACTGCTGACAAGCTGGGCTTTGATCAAACCAGGGAAGGGAGGAGGACACCAAGTGATGCAGAAACTATCACAGTGAAATTGCTTTTTCTTTTACAAGGATGAAGCTGGTTCTACTCTCTGCATCTAGAATTAATTTACTTTGGGTTGGGCAAGGAGCAGAGAAGTAGGAGAGCCCTGGAAATCTGCAGTGCCTTTCCCCTATTAAAACGTGTCCTGGCTCAGAAACATGAACTGTTGTTCCAGCTTGTTTTCAAGCTACGCTGGAGCCATTTTCAGACTTCAGGCTAAATCAAAAAGTAAATCAAGAAAACAACAATCCAAGAGTTTATGTGTCAGATCAGCTGAGAAACTGGGGCTCTCCTCTCCAGAAAGTGTTTCATATTCTTACTGCAGCATTACCAAAATGGGTCTCTGCTGACCTATTATATAAAGCTCATAGTCAAAACCAGACCACCAAAACCCTTCTGCACACAGCCTTACCCCCAGAAAGGGCCAGTCAGGAGCCTCCACAGTTGGTAAAACACACATTTTCAGTTGTCTACCCAACACACAAACTTTAATAGCTTGCTTTGAAATACTCGTGGGACAGCAGAGAGGAATGAGAAGGAATTTGAAATTATGGAGATTTAGGAACAAACGATAATTTATGTCTTTCAGAAAATGCAAGTCAAACCTTGCCTGCTCTGGCCCTTCAGCGCTGCTGATTGGAACAGGATATGTGTTTAGCATATCTCCAAGGTATTCTCATATGAACATGACAACCAGGTGCCTACTGCGAGGACAGCTATAACAAATCACCCGCATTCTTGTCAAGCCAACGCTGCAATTGTTCTCCTCGGATCATCTGGCTTCAGTGTGGGCTCCCTTCAATTTCTAACGCGGAAAGTATTTCCAATAGTTGACAGATGTCTTTCCTCGCTTTACACTCCTTTCTTACCCTCTTCAGTGTCAGCCTTGCAGGAAATACCGAGTTAATTGGAAAGATTAGGGAAGGTCTCCTACAGCTATTGCAGGAGAAAGTGGGAGCAGACAGAATGCAGCTAAGAGAGAATAATTCATTTAATGTTTTATTTTGGTATTAAACTTTACATGTTAACAGCCAGAGGAAGGAAAGGCTCTAAAATTCTGTTGGATGTTTGTTATCACTCAGCGCAAAGCAAAGCAATCCCTCTCATAGTAATTTTAAACTGGTAGGTTAATTCCTTTTTCACATATAGAAGACAGTTTCCAAGAAGCAAGCATTTGTAAACAGTTACTAGAAATACAATTTGATTTTGCCCTGCAATACTAGAGTGTATGGTCCCACTCAGTGGTTTATCCCACACACAAACCTCAGGTTTTTTGCCTATAAATTTCTCTCTGGTGGAAGATGAAATATTCATTCTCAGCAGAAAAAAAAAAAAAAAAAGGAAAAAAAACCAAGTAAAAATAAACACAGAGAGGACTTTTTTGAGCATGTAGATAATGAGAATTTCTATAGAAATTGTCTCTCATGAGCTCATTGGATTTGAGTCAAGGTTTGAAGCCAAGATTTCTAAAGGACAAGGAGTCCTCCTGAAGGATCCAGGAGTGGAATCCAGATTTTCACCTCCACCCCCTCTCCAACATTTCACAGGCAAAAAGAATATTCTCACATTGGGGTCAGTTTGATATGGGGTTTTGGTGTTTGATCTGCTCTGATCTACAGGCTATATTCAAGTGTGAGAGGTTACAAAGAATTTTCTTCCTAAAAGGACACAAAACACGACCTGTCCTAATTCTGTCCCTCAATGTACTGGGGCCATCTCAGCTGTTTGGAGCCTACAGTTGAAAGGGAGATATGTAAGCATCTGCATTTATTACTGCTTTGTAATGCTGTCCTTGCAGTAAGAAAAGCACCATTCTCCTCAAAAAAAGAGGTTTGTAATGAGAGGGAGAGGAGGGGAAAGAACACCTCTATCCTGCAGGGACCAGCTGCAAAATCCCTGCATGAGGAAAGTCAACCAAAGGAAAAAGCTCTGTACCAGCAATGCTGAACATGCAGTGCTCAGCTCCTCAGGACCAAGGCAGGAGGACAGAGATTGGGCATGGCTGAGCATGGATATATGAACAGATAATAAATTAAAAATGAGTTTTGTGTTTAGACCTCCTGAGAAAACAGGGACAATTAGCAGAGATGTGGTAATTCAAGGTACAAGTCAGTGACAGTCACTGCAGGGCTCTACAGGATCCTGGCAGGAAATCACCCTCTGAGGGGCAGTCCCTGAGCTGTTACCACCATTACGACCAGTGGGGATAATTTGAGATAATTTTCAAGATTGGTATTATTTGTGTCATGCCAGCCAGCATTTATCCTGCAGGTCAAAACTCAGCACTCATTTAAAACACATTTCAAAGAATTACCTGCTCGGGCATCTGGAAGTGCTTAGGCACGTGAACCTGTTTGCTATTTACACTGCTCAACTGTTCCCACGTTAGACTGTGGTGGAAAGTTGGGTGACAGTAAGGAAAATGGCAAAGAGCAAGACCCAGCTCCTTTTCCAAGACAAAAGGATGATAAAAGCCCAGTGGTAGCTTTGTTTGCTCTTTGGCTTCTCCTTATCGCATGCCTTGAGAGCCCTGGGGAGCAAGTAAAAGGACAAGGGAAAGAAAATGGAGAGTAGCCATGACTTCAGATGAGGAGCCACCCCCATGACATCAGGATGGAGGCTGCCAAATTCTGATGGAGAACAGGAGCATCCAGAAGGGAATCTGCAGGGAAGAAGACCTTTACAAAGGTTGCCTCAGCTGGGACGCTGAACAGATGGGATGCAGTGAGGAAGGATCTTCTGCCAGGAGCCATAGAGCAGAAGGAAATCCCATGAGAAGTGTGGTGAAGGGCTTCAAGAATGCTTCATGAGCACTATGGCACTGCCAGAGAGAAGTGCTAGGTCTGCAAGTCACAGAAAAACTGCCCACAGCACATCCTGGGTGGTGCTGACAAAGTTCAGTGCGGGTTTGTGCTAATAGCTCACACCTCCACATGCCACGTGTGGTGGCTGGCAGAAGAAAAGAGCGAGGTTACAGCAGAAGGCAGGCCAGGATGTACAAAACCTTCCAAACAGCCATGCTCCAGAGGCAGGGCTATCTCCCTAGGCACACAGAGCAGCAGCAATCGAAGTTCAGTGCTGAGAGGCAGTGCTGCTCACACTGGAAGGTGCCCACAGCACTGCACGGGGCACAGAGTGACCTACAGTGGCAGAAGGGGCAGGGAAGAGCTCAGCTGGATGGGGAGCACCCTTCAGGGAAACTCCATCCAGGAGAGCAATTCGGAGACAAGCAGGGATGTGCCACTCTGCCACAGGACACTCCATCCCTGGAGGATGGAGGGCAGAGAAGGATCCTGAGAAGCTGAACAAACACTGAGGTAAGAAGTCAGTTCCCCTCTGAAGAGCCAGAACCAGTCACCTTAAAAGGAAACAAAAAAGGAAGAGACAAAAGAATCCACTTTCTATTATTTGAAGAAAGCTGATGAAGAATTCCTGTCTTCCTCCTCCCGTGACTCCAGAACTACCAGAGCAAGACCAGTCCAGGGCTGCAAAGTGGGTTTGTTTTATTGAGCAAAAGGCACAGATTTGTTCAGTCTCATCACTGGGACATGGAGGCCACTACTTTTAAGATGCCACTGAAACTGAAGTCCCCATTAGCTTCAGGAGACAACTGCAACTGGGCGGGTATGAATATCCTGAATTATCCCTCAGACCCCAGGCTGGGCACATGTTACATCTTGGAATTATTCTGTGGAGCAGTTTTGGAGATGCTGTGCATGGATCTGCCTGCTGCCAGGTTTGAATGCCTTCCCCAGCAGCAGGATGAGCCCCCATGGCAGAGGCAAGGGCAGGCAGCAGACGTGGCAGTGCTCAGTGCCAGGTGACACACGTGCAGCAACGTGAGGACAGGCACCTGCCAGCTCCCAAAGCCAACAAATTCCTGAGCCAGCAGCAGGAAAACAAACACAACAATGACTTGCCCCAACAGCAACTTGGGGCTGCAGTTCCAGCTTGTCTGCAGTATCAATAAGCTGTTCTTTGTAAAAGCGTGAGGTTTATTTGCTCTGAGAACACCCGTGCAAATATTCAGGGGTATTTCTCCTGAGCTTGGGGGTTATTATAAATCTTCACCCTGTGACCACCCCTAGACACACAGCCTGTGGCAGTGCTCCCCTGCCAGTCTGCACTGCTCTGCATGCCACGTTATCCCCATGGGATCTTCTAGCCAGAGTGCCCATCATCCCACATCCAGAACATTTTCCAGCCTGGGAATGCATGAAAGGTGCAGCCACAGTCCAGGGTGTCTTGCACCAGGTTGATCTCCACATTGTGAGACCAGGCTGAAAAAAACTTATTTCACCCCCTAATGCACATTAAGATAATTCAAAATTTTAATGGCAAAGTCTCAGGTTGTTTTTTTTTCTCTCCTCAACCACTCCACAGGATAGTTGGTCACAGTTGTTCTCCATCAGGTCAGTTCTTTTCTTCTTGCTCTGCCAGGGCTCATACTCAAATTCCAACTTTCCTTTGAATCCCACCTTCTAATTGCCATTGCTATCTAATTCTTTTTCAAGAGAAAGGAATGCCCCTTGGTCTTTCAATCAGCTCAGACTTGTGACCTGACTTTAAATACATTCAGCTGAAAGCCATTAGCAATTATTCAATTGCCTTTGCTGTAAAATGGCTTAAATTACTTGACATTAGTCTGTTATTTGAAGAAAAAATATCAATTAAACCTTCAGGTTTAAAGAACTTACATTTATACATTAGAGGCATTTAACAGTATTTTGATTCTAAATTTTTTCCACCAGGTTCGTTCAGAGCACAGTTTTGCCTCACACGAGTCCTGTCGCCATCTGAGGTGATGCTGGATCTACAATGTGCTTGGACCAGCGTTGTCTCAGGGCTGGGTCCAAGTGTGCCACTGACCTGGGATGATGCTGGGTCCAAGACCACACCTGGACCATGGCTGAGCTGCAGAGAACATCCCCCTGGTGACACCAGTGACCTGCCACCACTGAATCCTTTGCCTCAGCGGTGTTGGCAGCACAATTTGCTCTGATGACAAGGAGAAGGGATAAAATAAAAGAAGAGCAAAAGAAGGAAAGAATCAAGTGAACTGTTTGGTGGCAGTGCTGACCAGAGCATCGTTTCTGTGTACGCCCGTCCTCCCTGCTGCCTCTTGGTAGGGCACAGGGCCCAATTTTGTCCCCTTCTGCTGAGTTTGACTCTTCTTCAGGGCCTGGGATGTTGAAATACTCAGGTCTTGGCCATTAGAATCATCAGTCATACCCAGCACACCCCTCTGGCACTGTTCTCAAGAAAGAGTGGCTATAATTGGAACTATAATTTTAACACAATTGATCTGATTTCAAGAATTCAGTTTTCCCCTAAGAAGCCCTGAGATGCATTTTATCTCTCCAACCCACAGGAAAATATATCAAAATTTTCCAAAAGAGGGAGCATTCCCCAAAAGCTCGGAGACAGACCATCCCTCACAGTGGAGGGTGCACCATTCCCAGTGCTTCCATCCAGCCCAAACCCCGGGAGGTTTTGCAGCAGAGGGAGCTGACAGAGCCCTACAGCCAGACTATACATTCCAGCCTGTTTCTTCTGCAAGGCACCAGGTCATCACCCCACTCATGGGCGAACAAGAAAGCAAGCTCTGCCAGCTGAATTAGGTTTGGGGGGACACAGACTGACCTGGGGACCACAGCACGCTTCTGCCACCTTGATGGAGATATCCAGGTGAAAGTCCACCCTCCAGGGGCAGCTGGAGCTGAATACAGCTGCTTGGGGCAGTTGTCAGGTGGCAACATGGGGTGGATATGGGGCAGGGGATGACTCCCTGCATGAGGTTTTGGGCCAATAGCACCTTCTTTCAGTTCCTCTGGAACAACACTGTTTAGATAGTGATTTTGCCCTGGATCCATCCTCGATGCACTCTGAAGGCAGAAAGGGTCGCTATTGTGACACAGACAGGTGTTAAACCTCTCCAAATGGAAGAAGAGAAGTTCAGGTGTGATACCATTACTGATGCTGTGAGTGATGCTGCTGCGGAGAAACTCTTGGTTCTCCAGTGTCCGATTCAAACACCAGGCCAAACTCAGAGGTGGCTTCTAAGCGGCACAGATCGAAAGACATTAATTGTTCAGAAAGAGGGAACAAAAGTTTGCAATGCACAAACCTCCCCCCCACACCATTCCGCCAATTCCATCCCAGTTGTTTTCTTAGCAGCATTCTCTGAGGCTGACAGTCCCTGCTGCAGAGGAGGCCAGCATGGATCCCTGCACCGCAGTGGTGGTTTGGCAGCTTTACGATGTTTTACATCACTTTTGCAGAGAACACCAGAGCTATAAAATTTGTAGTTTTCCTAAACCCCCAGAATCCATTTAATCAAAACAGTCCGGTGGCCACACCAGGGCATTATGCAAGTGCATGGCTGCTGCTCCTTCAGCTGCTGGAGGAGGAATTTGCTGACAAGTCAAGATTAAACTTTCAGTTCCTTCTGCTCTCTGCACTCATTACGGGCTGTTAAGAAATTTCAAGTTAATTAATTCAACCTCAGGAGAGGAAAATACTTGTAGGATTTAACATGGTACAGCTATGGAAGGGAAAGGCTGAGTGTGCTTGCAGCTGAGCAGAAAACAGTCCTTGTTCTTTGAAACTCCCTTCTCATCCTCCACTGGTGTTGTCATGGGGTAGCCTCATTGGAAATCACTTCACGTGAAATTAATTTTGTGGCACTTAAACGGATTTGCACCACAAAACCCCTTGGTTTCTGAGCCACTTCTTGCCGTGCATTTTGTTTTCTTCCTAGAAACTGCCTGTATTCACAGCCCATAATTTGGCACGAGCGCCAGCAGCCGCACCTCGCCTCCTTCCAAGCCAGAAACTGGTAGGCAGGCGATACAGCCCTATAAAACACAATTAACCTTTTCATTAAACAACAGCTCCCCAAGTGAGAACCAGGCCGTACTGAAAGGAATGAGACTGCTTTATGTTAACGGTGTGCCCCAAACCTTAAAATAAAATATTTGTGCTCGCGTAAATAGTTGGAAAGGTAAAAGTGTCATAACACTGGGTGTTTGTTATTGGAGCCGGAGCTTGCCTCCTGCCTGCAACAAAATGTCATAACAAAGCCCGTGTGGGGCTCACTGCGTTTACTCCTCGCTGCAGTGTTTAAATTCTGATACAAACCCCAGCTATAAACAGATTGCGAGACAACTCACGCACGGGCTGCTGTCAAAGTGGGCTTATTTTAGCATGCCATGGACCCAGCGTCCTCTCAGGGGATGCAAAGTTTGTTCCGCAAGCTCTGCACCCCCTGAGATGACGCTGGGTCCAAACAAGCCGTGGACTGAGGTGATGGTGTGTCCAAGCATGGACCCAGCAACTCTGCAAAGCTTCGCACCACCTGAGATGATGTTAGGTCTGCAGAATGGCTGGGGCCCTGGCCGGCTTGGAACCTGGAATCATCTCAGGTTCGTGGCATGCTTGGACCCAGGGTCATCTCAGGCGATGGAAACCACAGCATGGTTGGACCCACCACGCTCTGGGGTCCATAGCACACTTGTTCCCAGTGTCATCTCACCTGGCACAAAGGTTTGTGCCCCCTGAGATGACACTGGGCCCATGGCAATCTTGAGCCCCTGGCTAGGTTGCCAGCTGCAGAGCACCTTGCTGCTCCCCAAAGCCTGCCCCAGAATCCTCAACAGAGGGTTGACTTCGGCCCATCATGCCCTAAAATCTGCTTTGTGCAGAGTGCCTTCATCCCTACTGCAAACTAAACCGGGCTTTCCAACCCACCCCAGCCCAGGGGAGGCTGGAGGGAGACTTTTATCACACTTGGCCAACAGCAGCATCTTCCCAGCTGCTCGCAGCACCAGAGGAGCCAGCACTGGGAGCTGTGAGCACTCGCTGCAGCTCCTCCTCGCCAGCGGGGCCCACCTGCTGCAGCAGGATGGCTTGGCAGCCTTTCAGCCTTGGAGCCTATCGATCCCATGGCTGGGAGAGGTTTCAGCTGCAGAGGAACCAGTGTGACTCTGGTGTGCTGCAGAGTGGAGCAGCGGGTTCTGTGGGGTCTTTGGGGATGGTCGGTGTGTCCCTACACCTCTGAGGAAGAGGAATTGGCAGCAGTGGACTTCACAGGGCTCCCGTGACCAGCTCTGAAGTAGCTCTGCTCTGATGGTTACTCCAAAGCAAGGACCACCCTCAGCAGTTCCTTGACACCCTCCACCAGCTGCTTGTAACCCCTGGGGTCATTGGTGCCTGTGCCACGTGCTCGGTGTCTGTCCCCTTGACTTCTGCACCTTGACCCACCCTGCTCATTCAAAACCTGGATGAGGAGCAAGGGGAGATTCAATCCTGTATAACTGAGGCAGGAAAACCCAGCATGCATTCTGGCACAGCGTGACTGGGCAGAGGGCAGGAAAAGTAGAAGACAGCTATACCTGAGAAATGGACCAGCACCCTTTTTCTTTTCAAATGCCATAGGTAACCTACAATTTACAACCTGCTTTGCTAGCACAGGTCAGTACTGGTTGCTGTCTGGTGTAAGCTGTGTGCAATGGTCTTGGGGAGCAACTGGCACTTTCCATGAAGTCCAAAGCAGGGACAGCCCACACGGCTGTGCCACACCAGGCAGCAGAACCTGTCCTTAGGACCGTGCCTGGCCGATACACTTCTGCAGCTGTGAGCAGCCAAGAATTAACATTTAGCATAAAGCAGCACGATTCCCCCAGAACAGCTGTAGAAATGCTTAGCCTAAATTAAATAAGCATTACCATAGCAGCTAGGTGCTTATTTACAAATGAAGGCCTGGAAGCTGCAGCCAGATCTGCTTCCCCTGGTCCCCACAGACCCCCAGAGTCAGCGCAGGCAGCTTGCAGGGTTTGCACAGGCATAGGACTGGATGGCGGATTGGAGGAGCAGGGTTGTAGGCTGTACTGCCCTGTCTGCAGCTCTTGGAGGTCATTCAAGAGGTGGAGGTCTCTATGGGTTGAAGGATCTTTCCCTGAAGGGCTGAGCCTGTGACAGAAGCCACCCTGCTGCTTGGACGTTGATGCCCTGAGCAGGGCTGGTGGCTGTACCTGAGCAGCCCCATGGAAAGGGATGTCCCCCTTGAGTTGAGGCATCTCTCCATCACCCACCAGAGACCCTCTCTGCCAGGCAGGGAGGTCACCCTTGTACCTGCATCCAGAACTGGGCCCTTGCCAGCTCCCTCTGGCTCAGGGGCCCCACTCTGGCACAGCAGCCTCAGACCAACTCAACCTCACAGATACTTTCCCACATCCTGCACCCAACTGGTGCCCTTGGCATTTATTTTCACAAGCAGGTGTCAGTCTGGGGGCTCTTCAATCCACACAAAAGCCCTGTAAATTGCCTGATTTCCTGAGCCCCTGCTCACTCAGCAATCTTCTGCAGTCCCCAGAGAGGCATCAATCGTGGGTAGCGAGGATCCAGAGCAGAGCGAGACCCCGCGGCTGCATTCCCTCCCTCAGCAAAGCCCCAGTTTGTTTATTCGCCTGGCGTGGGCTGCAGCTGCCCCACACAGACCCATTTTCTGCCCCCCTGCTCGTGTGGGGCCGGGGAGCAGCTGCAGCCTCGTCCCTGGACGGGGTGAAGGCCGGCAGGAGCGGACAGACAGCAGTGAGCAGAGCGTGGCTGCAAGACCTCAGGGGAACAAGTGGAGGTTCCTGTTGCCCTATCCCACTCCGCAGGAATCCGGGGTCACATCGTTCCCACCGGGAGAGGGCTGCACAGCTGTCCTCCCGTGGGGCTTCCCTGGTCCCAAAAACCTGCCTCGCTGCAGCAGCACTTCAAAGGGCTTCACTCCTCACGAAGAGCAGAGGATCTGGGAGCCAGCAATCCCAGGCTCTGAGTCTTCGTTTAAAGTCCCTGAGGGGTGGAGGGAAATCCAGATGCGTGGGAACACGGATGGGTGAAGGCCTTTAGTGTTTACTGAGCTCAGCTCCCTCCTCCCCAGTGCATCACCTGGTGCCTTGAGGTTTAGTCAGTGCAAAGCTCCTGGCACAGCACTGGGGGCCCGGGGAGAGCCCCGCAGGCAGGCACAGGTGGGCAGCACAGGTGGGGCTGGGGGGAGCCAGCAGGGCAGGGAGCCACTGCCACTATCACACTGCAATCAAACCCTCTTCTGTGAAATGCCTGGGCTCCGGCAAGCTGGCACCTTCCTATGGAAAAATGTGCCTGGAAGCTGTCCAGCCATCCCTGCTCCGAGGAGTCGCGGATAACCCTGCTGCCAGCCAGGTACCCTGGGATCATCCTTCCTCCTCCCCACTGCAGAAGGACGTTCCAGATCCCATCCTCTCCCAGCCTCGCCTTTCAGAGCCTTCCATTTCTCAAAAGAAATTCCTGCGCAGCCAGAAGATTTTACCACTTTGTTCTCAGAATATCATAATATTTTCTTTTTTAATTAAATCGCATTCCCCATCTGCCTTGCATACATGTTTTGGGTAGTCTACTTTTGCCAAACATAAGGTCAACATCCCTGCTACTAACTTTCAATAAAAGCTCACTAGTGCTAGAACTCTGTTTTATCTAAACCCGATGTCTGCTCACAATTTTGACCGCACCCAGACTAGGGCTATGTGACTTCACTGCCCCGGATTCCCATCAAGAGCCTTTTAACATGAGTACACTCATTTAGCAGCAGACATTGTCTTGCTTTCTTCATTAGCAAACTGAAAACTCACAAGAATGATTTACAATATTTCTGTAACAATGATGAACTTGTGGAGAAGAGTGGCTGCGTTTGATTTGAGCTGCAAGCAAATTAGCAGAGATGTCCTGGTTCTCAGTTTTAAAGCTCAAAAATGGGCTGAACTCAAGGGAATTCAAGAGAAAAAAGCTAAAGCAAGGGAGGCTGAAGGGGAGACAGGCAGGAAAAGCAAATCCCGACCTGCTGCATACAGACTAAAAAAAAAGAAAATCTATTCAATTGTACTGAAAAATGAACCACATAAATATAGATATAGAAGGGTTTCTGTGATAGATGTACTAAAAAAAAAAAAAAAAATCACAAGACTCCTACAGGTTCCTTGTCCAAACCTTTCCAAGGGAGGTTGCAACCTCAAACTCTCTCGTTTTACAGAACTGAAGCACAAAGATTAATAATTCATAGCAGCTTCCATCTATATCCTGCAGTATGGAAAGGAGAGAAAGGAGCACACACTGGACCATGCATTACCCGAGTCCAGAAGCTCTATTTAGTTCACAGGAGAAGGATTTTGGACAAGAGCTCACCCATTCACATGTTGTTAGGAAGCACAGTGCTTTCCCTCCCCGTGCTGAAGCTGAAGACTGCGCTCAGCTATAAATCTGGACTAAGATCTGCAAGGCCAAATCAAGATAAGCACAAAGCAGAATGTCTGCAAGTATAAACTCATCTTCTTCAAAGCATTTCAGGCCCCAGCTGCAAATTGGTTTATTCCGAGAACAAATTGCTCAACTACTTGGAAGAGTCTTCACAAAACTTCAGGCGAAGTATCTTTGATTGAAAAGAACTTAATATCAGTGATAAATAATATCAGATGAGAACACAGGAGGCCTTAACCTCCCCCAAAAGTGAGATAAGTAACATCAGACATGTTCTATCACTTGCTAATCCATACCAGCCAATAAGTTGCCCAAGAGCCTTCCCAGTGGTATTGCACAGAATGTCCTTTTGCCTCTGTGCAACTCGTAACAACATTCCTCCACCAAGACAAACTCCCAGTAAAGAAGGACAAATTATCCCTCTCTGCTAACAAAGTGTCGGCTGGCCCAGGAATTTGGGGTGAGCTTCAAGGATGCCCAGAAGAAAAATCCAATACCCTGCTTATATTAACACCTGTCCTTGCCAAGGAGAGCACAGTCACTTCTCAAGTATATAACACCCTTTGGGAAAGATGTTACACAAGGACAACTCCAGTCATCTGTGCAGCTGGTGGCACCCTGGATTCAGCATCAGAAACACCAAGGGCCCCTCACTCCCCTCCCACCTGCACAGTTATGACTCTGCATGGTCAGGAGGAAAGGTGGAGACCAAGTCTCTTCTCTGTTGTCCCATTTGCTGTTTTCCACTGGCATCATTTGAACACGTGTGTGTGTGGGGCTGTACAGGCAGGTGGCATGATACTCTCACAGGTTATAGTCTTAATTTTCGTTTTGTTTTTTTCCCTACAGACCGAGAATTACAAGAAGAGTATTTTACCTCCAACATATTCTGATTTTTAAGTTGAACAAACAAATGTCAAACCAGTTCCTAAAAACCAGCCATCTCTTTCTTTCTCTTCTACTCCATGGGGGGAAGGGTGCATGAGAAGGAGGGACAGAGAATGTGGGAGGACAACAGGGCTGTGAGGGAGGGCCAGGAGAAACAATGTGAGAAGGCAAGAAAATAAATAGAAACACATGAGGTAAACCAGCCCTGATTTAATCACTAGGCAACTCAGCAGGGTCACAGATGACATGAGCAACAAGCCCAGCAAACTCAAGGAAATACTGTCCAGGTCGTGTTAAGGCAAGATACTTCCCCCTGGAGCCCATCATAATTTGGGTTTTCCACCACGTTGGGTTGGTCAGAGGAGGTGCTGCTGCTTGGGAAGGGGTTCAGTGGCACCTGCCCCCCTCAGAACAGAGCACAGAGCAGATGTCTGTGTTAGCAGGCAGTCAGTGAGCCCAGGTATCCTGCAGGTGCCCTCAGATCCTGCACCAGGACTGTGTGCACACAGCTCGACATCTGGGCTTGGTCCAGTGACCAGGGCCGTGCTGCAGGGACCCACCTTGCAGCAAACATGCAAGATAAGCCACTTGCAGGCAGAACTGCAGCAGAATGAGGAGCCTCAGATCTTCAGGGATCAGGCTATGGGAGCTCTCTGGAGCAGCAGAGCATCATCTCCCTGAAAATACGTTTTTGGTTATCAGAGAAATGAAAGACAACGGAGCTGCACGGTCCACAGCCCGTCTCCACTTGGTGGCCACATGAGACTGGTGGCCACGTCTGGGGAAGAGCATCCACCTGCACTGGATTACTCTTCTGTGTGTCGACCTCATTTTGGCTCTCCTGCTCAGTGTTTGAAGTTCCACTGCAGAATCAAATTTAGCAAGGTCCATACCTAGGCTGAAAAATATATGTCCTGGGGGCACTGCCTCGGTCGTCCTGGCTTTCATTAACCCGGCTTCTCCACTGCCCTTCTTTCACATCCATTAAACAGCACCAAAGGGAGCTGGCAATACATTTTCCTTTGCCCTTCTCCTTTGTGCTCCTCCTTGATGAATGGCTAAAGCAGATGCACAGTTGTCTTTGAAGGCTCTGGCCCATGAGCATGTTGAATCAATGATGGATTGGACCAAATGAATCACAGTGTGGGAGAAAGCACAAGGCAATGATTTCTAAGTGGCCTTCACATCTTTACACTTCAGAACTTGCTTTAAAAGCCTGTTTTCTTCTTTTTATCTGGTTCCAGTTTCTGCAGTGCCTTTGCATATGTTGAGGGAGGTAGGGGGGAAGGAGGGGAACCTTTACATATAAACAGAAGAATCCACTTCTCCATTAGACAATAATGAAGCATTGTCATTTAGGGAGTTCAAATAGCTGGGAAACCACTTCAAGGCCATGCAAAACAACTGGGTAGCATCAGAAAGAACAGCAGTTGGCAAACTGAGCAAAAAAGTTCAAAATTCCAGTGAGCAAGCTCACAAAAAACCCCACAGCTGGTTCAGTAGCCTACCTCTCTTTACTGGGACACAAGAGCTGCTTCAGCAAGAAGCTTTAATGAAACTGTATTTTTAGGACATGGTGAATTGCCAGGAATAACTGGATATATAACTGCTGCTGCTCAATCCCCACTGGAACCCTGTGAGCTCAGCCAAGTCCCGCGTGTCCCTTCCCACAGCGAGTGGGAGGTCTCCAAAACCCATTCAGAGCATCAGCTCCTTGCAGCTTGGCTGCTCGTGGGCCCTCCTTGTGACTGAGGACACAACTGTGCCCACCAGGTGGATATTCTTGCCCCCACACGTACACCAGGCTGGATGTAGGAAACCAAAGCCACCCATTTAGCAGTGCTGCTTGGAAGAGCGATGCCTTCCTGGGCACAGGAGAGTCAGAGTTTGTGAGAAAAGGAAATTGTCTTTTTGGGCTGACAGTGGACTGGAGGGAGAAGAACATGTGTGCAGACACACAGAATTTGAAGCTCAGACATCTGAAAAAAAAATCCCAGCAAAAGCCATCCCCCAGGCTGGGTGTTGGTTTTTACGGTTAAGCAACATGCCACACATGTTCGCCCCCAGGTCTCTCCACTCCATTGGCAAAGGCACTTTGTGCCCAGCCTGCACTGCCAGAAGGAGGACACGGGTGGCTGATCCCTGCCTGGGCAGAGGTCTTCCCACACACAAGCCTCTGTGGGATCTGCTTTATGTTCCAGCTCGGGACGATGCCGCATGTGGAAATACAAGTGGAAGCTTGTTCAGACCACAGAATTTGCAAAGCCTGTTTGCTTAACCAGAGCTAAGCACGAGCCAAGGACAGCTTGGTTGGAGCTCCTTCATTCTGGATACCCCACATGAAGTGCTGTGGCTCCTGCAGTAGCTGTGCCAGTGCTGGGCTGTGCCTGCCGGGCTGAGCCCATCAGGGACATCCAGGGCTGGCACACACAGGAGGACAAACTCGAAGCTGCCCCCAACGTCCTTCTTGGAGATGTAGTCTCAGTAGAAAGCAGGGAAAAACTCCCTGAGGCACATGAAGGGCTTCTTCCTCCAGCACCCTCTTCCCAGAGCCGTCATTGCTCGCTCAATCGCATCCACACAGGAATTGCTCATCCACTCACAGCACCACCATGCACCTCACTGCCTGCCTCCTTGCCAGCCCAGTGACAAATCTCTCTGCTCCACAGATAATGGATGCATGAACTCCTCTGGAAGTCCCAGACTTGCCCCAAGCTTGCCCTGACCCCTGCTCCACAGCAAACAGCCACTGCCAGCACTGTGGGCAGGGACAGATCCAGCCCAGCTTCCCAATAAATATTCAAAATCTCCATGGCCTGGCAACCAGGGCTCTGGAAAGCGCCTACTGCTCTCCACACAGGCAGTGATATTTATGAAGTGCTGTGAGGTTTGGAAGTATTATTTTATCCATGAACAATGGAAGTGGGGACGAGCTGAAACACGATTAGCTCAAGACTTTTCCAGCCTAACACCAAGTGTACAATTAAAACAGTGGAAAGGGCTGAACGAGCCTGTCTGTGGCCAGAGGACGGTACTGCAGGAGGGAAATGTGTGAAATAGAGGTGTTTGGGACAAAGGGAAGTCTGTTAAAGTAAGAAAAGCCTGAATAAACAGGGGGTTTTCCCCCCAATACCACTTTCAGCTTCATCCAGCCAGAGCTTAAAGATGAAAGAAAAAGGAGCCGCTGATTTTCCAGTGGGGGAAACTCAGCTGGGGTCTTCAGGGGTGTGTTTATTGAGCACAGTGTTCACACAACTGATCTGATGAGGACTCGGACCTTGGGAGGCCAGCACAGCCAGGTGTGAATCTCCCTTGCTTTGCAGACCCCTCACGCTTTAAGCGAAGTGAAAGTTCTCCAGCTGGACACCCCCGGGAGCACACTTTCCCCCAGACACAGAGACCAGTGTTGGGACAAGCAGGGGATGCCTTGAGCCGCACACCTCAGGTGAAGCCCTGTAAAGCACAGCAGCCCTGCCCAAAGGCAGCGTTCACAGCCATCACCCCCATCACATTTGTCACTGATTCTCAGTGCTCTCGATGCACACCCTGCACCCCAGTGGGATGCAGCCCCAGCTCAGCAATGCCCTGTGCATCTGCAGGGCTGCAGGGCACCGCAGGCTTTGAAGTTTTGCTCCTCCGGCGAGAGCACTGGTTGGTATTGGAGCTCACACGCTTATTAGGAGGTGAGGATGATTAATTGCCTCTCCCCCCTGCCCCTCGGAGGGGGGCTCCTCAGCGTTGTCTCACTGACAGTGATTTTTCAGGACCATATGGCCCTTCCACATCCCATTAGTAACGCGCCTGCAGCACCCCCTCCGCTCCACTCCGAGTGTCGGCTTTCACTGGGCTGGGGAACACCAAATACCAAAACTCTGGCCGAAAACTTCAAGGTCAGAAAGAAGCTCAGGGAAATATGTTCTGTGAAGAGCTAAACGTATTTTCTGCCATCAGTGGTGCTGGTGTCACGCAGCAGAGGGTCACCAGCTCCACCCAGAGAAGGTTCCCTGTCCAAAGGGGCCTCGCGTGGCTGCAGTGCTGAGCAGGGACCCAGCTCCCCCCGGCCAAAGGGGCTGGGTTTTCTCTGTCATTACAATGTGCTTTCATAAAGGCAGCTGACACCCTCTCTTCCCATTGCCCCCGCACTCTGGGCTTCCCCTGGGGCACACGGGGCTGTGTTTGCTCTTTCTAGGGCTGGCAGCAATTGCAGGGAATGTGCCCTAATGCCCACGGTCCCAGGGAGCAGGGAACCTGCAGACTTTGTGACCAGGCATGGTATGGTAAGGCAGTGCCAAGGTGCACGATGCTGCAGACCTACAGCTGTATAACGGGTAAATCTGGATTAAAATGGCCTCGAGTTGTTCAGGTTGTTGCTTTTTAGTTGGTTGGTTTCTTACTCCATGCAATCCGTTGTTCTGTGTCTCTGAGCCCCTCTAACAGCGCAGCACTGTGCTCACACCTGCTTGGAATGGGTGCATCCCTCTGACCGTGGGTCTTAGAGAGGGCACCTATGAGAGCAAATTCACAGCAGAAGCAATTCCCACTCCCTGCTGCCCCTCACCAGTGCCCAAGCACACCATGGGGACCTCTCCCAGCTCATTTGTGGCACAGCAAAGAGCCCTCTGCAGCCAGGCACCTGCAGAGAATAATGTGGGTGCTCTTGTCCCAGCAGCCGGTGCCTGACAAAAGCCAAATTCCCCAGGAGTGCAGGCCGTGCTCACATTCAGTCACTAATCCCCACTGCACAGCCCCCCTTGGCAGGCAGCGTGGAAAATGCCAGTGCTCACAGATATGGTCTCCAAGGAGGACAGTTTCCATAAGCTACAGCAAAGCAGGAGAGCCTGACCCAGAGGCCAGGGTGGCCAGGGGCCAGCACCCACCTCCCGAGGTGGCAGAGAGCTGTGACACCTGGCCAGCACTTGCCCTGCAAGGACTTGATCGCTTACCCTATCTCTGGTTGCTGTTTTTACTGGAGAAAGAGTCCAGCCAACAATAAATAAATAAATAAACAAACAAATACGAAAGCCAAGAAGAGAGCAGCTTCCAAATTACATTATTTTACTCGGTCATTCAGAAAGCAGCTGTTTTTTCCAGAGAAAAAGATGATGGTTCACCTCAGTCCCATCCTCAGCCCCCCATGTGGGAGTTGAGCAGAAAGAGGCACCAGCAGTGGCTGCCACCACCTCTGGGACTGAAAGCAGCTCAGAGACCATCTCTGCAACCCCAGCAAGGCCTGCAGGGACTGGAGACTGCTGTGCCAACGCAGTCTCAGCATTGGGATTTCTGCCCCACAGTCACTGGGAGAGCTGCTGGGTTCCTCTTTCAGGGGACCTGGGTTCCTTCTGCCTGCCCCCTGGCAGTGGGCTCTGATGCTTCAGCTGCCTCCATGGGAAGGCTGGGAAAACCCTCCCTCAAAGACCTCCAGAGCCATGTAAGGGGAAAAAGAGAGAAAGAGGGCGAGGGGAAAGCAGATCCCCACGGATGAGCCCCTGTGCCCACAGCACACGTACCTTCCCAGCCCCACGAGCATGCCAGCAAACCTTCCCGCTGCCTAATGTATTCCATGTGGAGCCTGCACCTCCAGAACATTACTTAAAATGGGAATAAATCCTTCATGAGACCTCTGCATGACAGATACCACTTGATTGAATTGCCAAGCAAGGAACTTTTATTTTAAGGAAAAGCCTACATTTAACCTATTGTCACTCTGCAGCAGGGGGAAGCAATAAACTGTATATGTCTGCTTTCCAGCCAAGTCCGAAAGGTTTATCCACAAGCCCTTCTTAGCAAATCTCCTCCACAAGTTCTTTTGATACCTTGTGGATTTGCTAAACATTTATAACATGAAAGTGAGAATATTATACACACTGCCCTGGCATAAATCACAGGTCTGATCCTCTGTATATGCTAGCAATGGAAAGGGGACCTGGAAGGAGTAAGAGGGTTCTAGGCTGCAAGGTGAGTAATTGGAAACGTTTTTCTCATCCCTCCACCAGCACTAAATGCACACCAAGGTATTAAGAGAAGCTGCTTCTCCCCCAGCCCCTCCAGTTTTTCAAGTTTTACACCTGGGGAAAGAAGAATGAACAAGCCCAGTTAGAAATCGGTGAGGTGAGCGTACGGGACATTTAAGAAGTGGAAAAACATCTGTTTAGTCCAGATAGAAACCAGATGGAGGTGGGGGGAGGTGGGGGATGGAGAAACAGTCGAGAGGAAAAACAGAAACACGGTCAGGAAGAAGGCTGCAGGAGGAGAGATGCTTCCAGGAGGAACAAGTATCACCCACCGAGTCCTGCACGTCCTTCCTGGGGTGGTGGGCAAACAGCAGGGCACGGCCCTTGCTCACAGCATGAGGCACTGGGGGACGCTCAAAGCAACTGGTTTTGGAAACTCAGGTGCTGCCTGGCCACCTGGGACACCACATGGCCACCAACACCGGGAATGGCTAAGGAAAAGTCTTGCTGGTGGGAAGAACAGTGGAGGTGGGCTCATTCCCAGCCATCAGAGCCACAGACCTCCCTGGAGGCCTCCATCTCCCCAGCTCTGACCTCTAAAATGTCCTGGTGGTGCCTGGACCAGAAACACTTCCTCCAAGGAACATACAAAAATCCTACATTTGCAGCAGAAAGTATTTTCTAAAGGGTCATTTGGCACTATTCCCCAATCCCCTTTATCCTCACGTTCGCCACAGCAATCAAGCACTTCTCTTCTGCCACAGCCCAGCTCACTCCAAGGCTTTCAGAGGCACCAGCACGGAGCTTTTACAGGTCTGGCAGGGGCAGGAAATGAAAGTGGTGCCTGGCAGACAGGGTGCAGCAAGCAAAATCCCACAGGGCATGGCCCAAGGCGAGGGCACACACACACACCTGGGGAGCTGGTTGTGGTGCCTGCAGGCAGAGAACAGCAGGGAACTGCAGCAAGAGGGCTGGAAATCCCCCGGAGCTGGACCAGGATCCTGGGGAGAAACATCCCTGCAACGCCAGGGAAATGTTTTTTGAGGGTGCTTTTGCAATGCTGCCAGCCAGGTCAGAAAGATCACTAAAGCAGGACAGTGAGATGCACTGCAAAACTCACCCCCAGTCTCATAAACTGCTTCCTCCTGGTTTTGTGTCTGACTTTAGTCTCAGATTCCACTTTGGCTGGCAGAGTGAAGGAAAAAAAAAAGCAATTTTTTTTTTAAACTGTAAAAGACTTCTCCAATAGTATCAAATGCTAGAACTAATGAGCAGTTTCCTCACTATACAGTATTTTCCCACGGAAAAAAAGAAATATTTTCACAATGAACATTTTTGCAGGAAATGTTTAATTTTGAGGCCATTTTGACCCATTTTTTAAATCCAGGTGAAGTGTCCCATTTCAAGTGAGTGCCAAAATTGAAGGTCCTTTTTTATGTTGCTGTTCAAAACGTGTCTGTTCCCTACATTGCAAGTAGGAAAAGGATCAAAATAACTTCTCCCTTGTCCCCAAACAAAACCCAAGTGTTTGAACATGGTCACTATGCAATCTGAAAAACATTGTTCAAAAGGTGTCTGGAATATTCTCAGTTCGGGAAAATTCTTTCCCACTCCATTTTAAAGAAATGCATTACGAATGGACCCAAGCTACCTCTTAATTTGATTAACACTGCATAAAAAGAGACCTCAGATGTCCAGAAATCGTTTGCAAAGAGGTGAGAGTAAATCAGCCCTTTTCTGACCAGGTCCTGCAGGAAATAAGTAGGGAATATAGGACTGAATCAGGGAGAAGGAAGGATTGGAGGTTGTGGCAGCCAAAATAGAGAGGGAAGGAGGGAAAATGTAGAGGTTACCACNTTGACCACTCTCATTGTAAAAAAGCCACGAGCAGAGCATGCCCATGCAGAATCTACTTCCAGCCCCTGCAGCCCCTGGTGCCCCTGCAGGCAGGGCAGCCAGAGAGGTGGCACAGAGACTGGACTTTGGGACCACGAGCTGGACAAATGAAATCTGAATTCTCCAAATTTTAACCTCTAACAGGAGCTCCCCCTACCCAAGCACAGCAGGTCCCTACTCTCGAGTCCTTCACTGCAGACACCATGCAGCTGTGCATTTATACCTTTCTTACCAGGGACAGATCACTGTGGTCTCATCTCTGCCCTGATTTCTACAAAATTTTTTGGAAACTCAGCTGTCCTGGAACCCCTTACACGCACAAAGCTGTTCTCCCGCCAGCTTCCTCTCCGGCCGGCTCCCAATTTGTCTGCAAACCACAAGTTTAATTGGAGCTGGCAAGTGTTTTGACTTCAAAAACGTCTGTAACACCTGGAAGACAACGCTCAAGTTTAAGGGGGAGGAAATGGGACGATGTCCAAGTGCTATTGTCACGCTCTCAGCTGCCTGCACAAGAAGGAATGAGTAGCTGCAGGGTCTGGTGCATGCAGGCGATACCAGGCACGCACACAGCTCTGCCTCCCTCCTGCCTCACGCTGCAGCAGGCTTCTGAGGACACGTTAAAGCCAGGTGAAAACCCCTTCTGCAAAAATAAATAAATAAATAATAGACACACCCTATGGCGTTTGTGGAAAATTAGCTGCAAGAACTAGGAAGAGATAGTGATGTGCCATTCCTGGAGCCCATAAAGCAGACAAACGATCCAGCAGCAAAGGCAGAGGATGGGAAAAGCTGCTCTGATGAAGGACGTTGTGGAGGGGACTCTCAGCATGGGCTCTGTCAGCACCCTTACGAGCTGACATTCAGTCTGGATCAAATACACCACAATGCAAATCTGCACACTCCATTATCCCAAAGACGTGACTTCCAGCTGCCCGGACTCCACTTTCATGATCTTCCCCATCAGGTCGTGCAGGGTTTTAGGAGAGGCATTCAAGAGAGTCCTGGCTGGAGCTATGCCCTGGGCTGCCCTCCTGGTTTTTGGAAACTCTGGAAGTCTTCAGTGCCCACTGCTTGCTTGACCTGTTGCAGGAAGAGAAGGAATGGAGCCAATTCCCATCTGAGCTGCCCTGGGGGTGCTGGTGGACCTGTGAGTGTAGAGCTGGACAACCAGATCTACCTTTTATGAAAGAAACAGTTATGGACAAGCCTTGCTGAGACTTTCAAAGACCAGGTTAGGAGGAAAGATTTATTGTCCATGACCTTATCTTAATAAAGGGTGGAGGAGATTTCTCCTCATTGTGGGTTCTTGCAATATCAACTAGTAAAGCCTTGCTATTTACTGTGGCCTTTCTCTAAAATGAGGAGAATTTTGAGAATTTCTCTAAAATAAGGAGCTGAAAAGCCCTTCCTCTCCCACAGCTTTGAGGGTTAACCCTTAGAAGAGATTTAAAACAGAATAAAACTTCTACGACACAGAAAAATCCTGCAGTGACACCATGTTTTAGCGTATGATATAAACCTGAAAAAAGAATAACATCCATTTGTCAGCCTCTCCCACCAAGTTTCACCTTTTATTTTCATATATTACATTGTTGAAAGCCCCATTTGTTTTTTGGGCTTTTTTCAGAAGGTCAGTTTATCTTACTCAATTAATATCTAGGTAGAGAGTAAACAAAATTTCAAAGGAGTCAGTTGGGCATTTCTGCAAGTCTTTCATTCAAACCATTTATCAAACCTTTAATAACAGCCACTAGCATATGAGAAATGTTAACAGAGAATGAATGTTGAAAAAAAGTAAATGCTTTGCAAGGTGCTCCAGCCACAGCCCCAGAGATCAGCGTGATTCTTGTAACAGATTTCCTTCTCTCTCAGGGAACCAGTAACTTTTGTGTTTTTGCTGCAAAAGGACACAGGGGGCTACTGACACATTCCTGGTGTAAAAGCAAAGCATGCAATTAGAAATCAAGTAGCTGTTTTATTTTCACCCCATGCCTGCACACGCTGCATCCTGTCTTTTATTTTCTTGTAACATACAGATGCTTTTCTAGTTTTCCAGTATCATGTTCAGTGACTTCCTTAAACCTGGGCAAATTCTTCTGAGACAGATTTTGGAAAAATTCCCATCTGGAAAATTTGAGTGATAATTAAGGTTGTGACACTGGCACGATTGCCATGTGAAGGGATAGACAATCTTGTTCATAAAAAAAAAATCTCAAGAACTTCTGCAAGCAAGAGCAAGTATAACAAAAGCATGCACTGAGTTGTCTCCCATTAACAGCACAGATCAAATGAGCCAATGCAACAGCTTCTGCTTTGCCTAAATAAATGCCTGGATCAGTCATCAAAGTAGAATTGTTTTCCACAATACACTTCCTTGAGCAACCCAGATAGCCTTTGTGCTGGCCCCAGCAGTGATGTAATGGGAAAAACTCCCGGGGTTCTGTCGGAGCCGTGCAGATTGCTCAAACGCCGTTTCCCAAGGCTGCAGCCTCGCAGGTGCGCACTCAGCAGCCACCGACGCTCGCCGTGATTAATGGCTTTTTCCAACGTGCTGCCTTGTGTTAATACAGAGAGCCAACTTTTATCAAATTGTGGATGGTCTGCAGGAGGATTCCAGTCACCTGGAGGCTGCCATGTGCAAGGAAGCTGTCCCAGCCTACACAATCTGGGCATCTCGGAGGCGAGCCAGGCGAAGCTCGGCGCTGCCTACAAGCGCTGTGGTACCCACACACCTCCTCTCTGTGCTGCACTCTGCCAGGGGAGGATATTTAGGAGAACTGCTGCCCGAGCCTCAAAGCCCTCAGACAAAGAGCCAAGGGAAACCCTCAGTCCTGATGGAACTGATCTGAAAATGCTCCCGGCACTGGAACCAGCAACCCCTCGTGACCACATCCAAGTCTGGGCTCTGTACAGAAGCAGAGAAGGCATCTGAAGTCCCAAGGAAACACCTCACACAGAGGCACCAGTTCAAACAGTGCAGGAGCTCAGAGCCACTCAGCAATTATTAGTCAAACTGGAGGTAAACTGCCCAAAACAAGATAGCACTTGATAAAATAGCATTTAACAAGAGAAGCAGATCACTTACCCCTCACATTGTAGCTTGGGACCATGACAGATATTCCAAGTATCATAAGGCTCCACCATGCACCCAAAATTACAAATTACATCGTGCTGGAGTGTTTCAGTTTTGAGATTTTTTTCCTTTTTTAAATTTGGGTGGCAGGGGGCATAAGGCAACTTGTGCCTCTTCACACGGTGCTACCTCAGATCACAAGCTGGTGAGGGATTCAGTCTCATTATTTCTGTGTGAGCTCTTCATCACAGCCTGCCTTTCTGCAGAGCTGATGGAAGCAGCATCTTTAAGGCAAAAGGAATGCAATCCTCCTGGGATACAATGGAAACAGTTGTTCTGCATCCCTGGAACTTCCCGTGGTCGTTCACATCTTGAGGGAGATGAAGGCGTGTGCTGAGAAATGGATGTCGCTGAAGACACGCAGTGTTTATGCACAAATTCCAAACATCCATCACTGGATGTGTGGACAAAGCTGTCCAGCTACTGCAATGATGGTGTGCTATTGCCAGAGACTCATTCATGTGCCATGGCAGACTCTGAGAGAAGTCTGAGACATTTTCCATCTACTTGCTTCCCCTGTTTCTAATTAGTTATGGTATTGGCATAAACTGGGATCTGTGTCTACTGAGCCTTCATCTGCTCTTCCTTATTCCCACATGAAGTCATAATCCTTCATGTCATCCCAACTGTGCACTATGGGAGTGATTTAGGGTGTCTCGAACCAGAGGATAATACCTCAGGTACTGAACAAATAGAATAATTGTGGAGGAAAACAAGACTTGTGTCACACGCTGTTGGTAAGAACACATGTGTTGGCACTGGGAGACCAGCAGAGGAGTGGAGGAGAGGCTGATGTATCCACAGAAGAATTTGAAGAACAATCATGAGATTTTACACATGGCAGATGTCTAAGATATTTTGAGAGATTCTTCTCGGAGCCTCTAAGCCACAGCAGGGCCCTGCCACATATTTTGTTCTTCATATAATGATGCTGTGCCATTTGTATTGCAGTATTGATGCACTCCTGGGTGGTACCAGCAGGATGAGAAGTGTGGTTAATAGTTGGCTTCAAGGGCCAAACAGAAATATCAGCCTGCAGTTCAATCCCTAGCCAAGAATGAGGCACTCAAGCAAGGAAACAGATTTCTTTCCTAAACAAGGGATCAAAGTATGATGAAGCAGTGGACAAGTCTTAATATCTTCCAGCCAGATGAAGCAACAAAAGACAGTTTGGTAGTAACAGCCCATAGTAATCACAGAGGCAGTAATTGAGTCCCAATAAAAGTTGTCACAAGGTATCTTGCCCCACTTCCAGTATGGATAAAGATCAAGGGCACCAGTTGGAAAAACTAGCTCTGACCTGTAAGGCAGTGCTTGCTTGCCAGCTGCTTCCAAATTCTGGCTGCTGTGGTCATTCTGCAACCATCTTCCTTTAATCATTATGTGGGATCTGGACCTCTGAGAACAGCCCTAACTGGTGCAACCCTCAGCTAAACTTGCCTTGAAAACCCTGCCAGGCAGAGACCACCCCTGCTGA
Organism: Melanocharis versteri; assembly: GCA_013397845.1. Lineage (NCBI taxonomy): Eukaryota > Metazoa > Chordata > Aves > Passeriformes > Melanocharitidae > Melanocharis > Melanocharis versteri. The sequence continues at coordinate 428,854 of VZTG01010059.1, read as the reverse complement.
TGGTGCCCTTCATCTACAGAATAAAGACTGGACAGTGAGCTATCAAATAAATGTGTTTATTAATTACATATTCAAATATGTTTATTCATTATTAATATAATATTAGATAAATACTTAGCTTGGCAGTTTTTTTCAGAGAGCACCCTGCATTTACTCCATGTGGACTTTTCCTTATTTGAGCCCACAGAGAGGTGGGGGTTGTTTGGGGCAGGGTGAGTTACCCTTGTTTGCCATGAATGTTACTGGAAATCAACAGCCATCAGCAAGGAAATATGAACTTTACTCTGGAAACACCTTGGAGCCCACTGCTTTCATTAGGCAAGCTGGTGGCTCATTTTCCCACTTACACAGAGGCAAGAGCTCACAGTAAAATAAAGGATCTACTGTTTTTCAGCTGCACATGGAGTCTCTAGCCCTTTCTAGAGACTTGTCCAGAGTGAAGAAATAGTCTTGATTTAAAGCATCCCTATCTGAAAGAGAAGTTAAACTCCTCCTCCATTATTTCTATTTTTTTTTCTATTATTCTCTGAGCAGGGGCAGGTGACTCCGATTTTATCTGCAGCTGGATTCCAGCTTCCTTGCTCCACTTGCATCATTTCATCTAACACATTCCTCTGGGGCTGCAAGAACTTCACGCTTCCCTCTCAGCCTAGAGGTGAGAGCAACGAGCAGAAGTTACACCATGTAATTATGGTTATTATGCCAATTAATAGAGCTCCTCATAGCATGAACACTGTTAGCACTAGTCACTGCTGGGAACAGCTGTGTCTCCAGCTCTGCTCTTGCTGCTGGAGGCTTGGCACAGATCTGAATCCAAGTCCAGATCTGAAGAGCCAAGCCCAAAACCTGCCAGCTCCCACATGGGGCCAAATCTCTCCCTGGGCTTGGGGAAACTTCTGGGTTTTGGAGCTGCAGCGTGATTCGTGTAATGTTGTGCTGAAATGTGTGATCCAAGCAGACAGTGTTCTGACTTCAGGTCTACCAGCTTTCTTCCTGCTCTTGGAGTCAGTCCATTGCCTTGTCTACCAAAAAGGAAAAAAAAAGCTTTTGAGCAATTGAGTGTAATCTCTAGGTTTGAGTACTACAGGTTTACATTCAAACCCTCACTCTTATCATGTGTTTTGCCCATCCAAATGGCAGGCAATATTCTAGTGCCAACAGTCCCTTTGTCTCTCCCTTCTGTCTTAACAAGATACTGCTGTCATGCTATTTTGATAGTCTGCTTTTAGAAAAATGAGATAAATACACACACATTTATACAGCAGTTTTAAAATAAATCCTTCAGGATGGAAGAAAAAAAGAATCGGAGGTGGCAAAGTTGTGACAGAACTCAGATTTAGTTAATTGGATCTACTTATTTGCACCATTTTTTACAAACTGCCTGTGCCAGTCCCGGGCTGAGAAAGCAATTTAACTCGTTGCCTGTGAAAAATGAAATGACAGCAGCTACTCGAGTGAACTTTCACATTAAGGAAGCATGATCTGGTCTTGATCAAAGACCTTATGTTCCTGGAGGACCAGAGTTCAAGCACCAGCCTCCAATTTCAAGAGAAGAAAAGGTTTATGTGTCATTGCAAGGTAAACTCTTCAGAGACTGAGCCCAAGGTAAATTTTCATGTCAGCACTGTTACTGACCCTATACTGAAGCCTGATTTGATCATCTCTTCCTTTAATTCTCACCATCATACCCTGCCTCCTGCTAAGCCGAATTGGCTTCACCCATTTAAGCAGTGAGAAATGATGTTATCACCAGCCATTGCTTCCAGGCACTTGTGGATCACGTCATGCCTCTTGCAGGTTGTACCAACAAAACAAGCTCTGAGGAGCAGGGTTGGGATCCAGGAGAGACAAGAGACCAGCTTGGGGTGGCAACAAGCCATAAAATTGTCCTTGCAGATCTGGTGTAACCAGAACAACTAATAAACCTCTGGAATGCTGATGCCATGGTTGATCTGGTCACACCAGAGAAACCATCTCTTGCAACCTGGACGGCAGGAGCCAAATCATAAGCAGCCAATACCAAAGGCCACTGCTAGAGATGTATTAATGTGACTGCTGCTGTGCTGAATCATCACCATGACTTTGTACACTGTCTCCACAACACACTCGCTGAAAACTTTTTAAGCATTTGGCACCACGATAATATTGATTGGCACCTCAATGCACCAGATGGACAATAGAAGGGATTGCAGCCATGGCATCAGTCATTTTGCAAACCTCGACACCGCTGGTGTTGGGTGTAAAGCCATCATGAAAGTTATTAGAAGAAGAAAAATGTTGCTACAGAGGGATTTGTAGCCCTGCAGATAGAAGTGAATGGAGGAATGAATGAAAAATGTCCAGTGCAAGGATGGCCAACAAGAGCAAGGTCCATCTTTTTCTGTTTTGCTGCCTCCAACCTTCAGCCTGCCCCAGGAGAAGTCAAATGCATCCTTCCCAAAGCCTGGCAGCGTTGCCATTGTCTTCCACGCAGTGTGACACCTCTGGGGTGCTCTGCAGATCACCAGGGCTCCTCCTCAGTGCTGGGTCTTGCTCTGAAAGCCAAGGCATCTGTGAAAAGCAGCTGTAGATCCTGGGTGGTTAGAAGTTAATTGGAAAGTCTCGCTCGCAAATCAAATCACAGAGAGATACTTTTGCAGGAACCAGGAGAGAGAAGCTCAGTTCATGCTGAAGATGAAGGGTGCCCTGAGCCCGGGGCTCGTGTGAGTTCCTGGCTGTGCCCCAGGAGCATGGGGTCGCCTAAGGTGAGTCATCTGGGGCTGCTTCCCCAGCTGTAGAGCAGGGTAACGCTTCTGTTCTCACCTCAGTTTGTCTTCTCTGTTTGGATTTCAAGCTCCTCAGGGCTGTGTCTGATACATGTATGTACAGTTCCTAGCTTAATAGAGTCATGATCCAAACTGAAGCCTCCAGGCGCTCCTGGATATTATATCATTGCTAATTTCACAAGAGGTTGCAATCAAATTCCTGCATAGGGGAAAAAAAAACTTAAAAAAATCCCAGAAAGGAATAAAGCAAGCTATTAAAAACTGAGGAGCATTTTTGCTGAAGTGGAAATAATGGTACTTTGTCCCAAAATGTATAAAATATGTATTGCAATTAAATTCTCTATTGGCAAATTGCTCTACAATTAAAAAACAGAGAAGCTTGAGTGAGGCAATTAGAATAATAGTAGAGTGTTAATTATAGCTTGATGGATTCTGCATGCTGTCAGCAATTACCTTCAGAGTGTGCACTTCTGAACCAACTCCAAATCCACAAAAAGACACCCGGCAGAATTAGAAGTATCTTCCGTGTTGGCATGCCTTTGCCATTTTAAAATTTGTTTTCATAAATACTTTTATAAGCTATTTAATTAGATTTAATGAGGTTTGAGGAAGAAACATCCTCCATGCTGCACATAGACTCTAGCACAGGCATTGACGTGGGGATGAAATACTGAGAAGAGTCTCAGTTCCTACCAGCTGCCCTTATTTTCTGTGCAAGGGTATCCTGTGCACATCTGAGGTGGTTGGACCCAGACTCCAGCAGAGTTGCTTCCAGCTTTTTGTTTTGTAAAGGTTATCTAAAGATTTTTGATCTCTCTCTCTCTCCATGGGAAAGCCCACATTTACCCTCTTGTCCTAATATTAAAATGTTAATATAATGTAAATATTATAATATTACTATTACATGAATAGTTAATGTTAATTGAAAAGCCTGGTTGTCAAATCTGAAAACACCATAAAAGAAGCAAAAAGTCTTTTTACTTCTGTGATACCTGCCCTATCGAGCAGGAGAAATCCTCTCCATAAAAGTGCTTTTGGGTCCAGCAGAAGAATTGACTGCTGTCTGTGTCAGGCAGCTGGCTGAGTAAACTAGAAAATCCCTGTGCATTGTGTCAGATGCAATTCACGGTTCCATTGACCAATTTGTAAGATATCTAGAAGAAAAAAAGAATAGGCAGGGGGTGAGAATGTCCTCGACCAGACTGATAGCTTCCCAAAAATGTGTCTCCTCTCACACCTTCCCTCACATCATCAAGGCAGCATTTCATCACCGTGATCACTGATTGTCGAGAAAGACCTTGCAAGATTTTTGCCCAGTTTTGGGTCTACAGGCAGGAATGCTGAAGCCCAGGCTCCAAAAGCCACATTGCATCACTCTAAAGGCTGGCTTGTAACCTGCATTCCTCTTCTGCCGGTTGCTGATAATGCTCCAGTGTGCTGCTTTTCCTTGCTGCTGGTTCTTATGCATGGGTATGGAGAACAGACGTGCCTTCTTCTCCTCATGAGACTCCTGAGGCTGTCCAAACTCCACGTCCTACACGGGGAAGAGCCACTGAGGCTTTGACGTGGGACTTCCACAACCTGTGGGCCAAATGAAGTTTCTTTGGTTGGTCTTACCAGCAAATTCAACATCACACCTGGCTGGTTTTATTTGTTCAGCCAAACCAATCTATTCTCTAGGTGACACCAGTCCAGCTTTGATGCCTTTCAGGAATTTGTACAGCTTGGGTCACACTCTGAACAGCCTGAAATGCCATTGCCCTTGTGCAGACTGTTTTATGGGAAGAGGTGCATACGATGAGCAGCGCGACTGGAGCATCCTGCAGCGCAATGCCCCGTTCTGTTCAGGAATGGGGCATTGGCTCTGCCCCTGCACTGAGCAGGAATCTGCAGTAGAAGGTTGCAAACCTAAGCAAAAGTAGTGGAAGCAGGCCTGCGATTTGTGTTTCTTTACCTAAAATATCCCCCTTCTCCGCACGTAACTGCTGCCGTAAGGGGTTAAATCACACTCCCGCCCGCCGCGGGTGCGCTGAACGCTCCGAGAGCTTCCTCCCCTAAACGCTGTGTTGGGCCACATCCAAACTTGACCGAGGCCAGTTGGATGCTCTCCACTAAGCTCGGGAGCAGGCTCCCAATCCATGGATGCTCCAACACGAGCTGTGCCCGTGATGCTCTCGGTGCAGCTCCCCCGTGAGCCGCGCTTCGGGCTGGGTGCTCCTCCACACCTGCCCCGTGCTGGGCTTCCGCACACCAGGGCACATTTGGGAAGTGCAGCCTGTGCCTAGGTGGGGTCTGGAACACGCGTGAATAACTGAGCCACTCCTGCCACGGGGTCGCGGCGGGACACGCGTGTCCCTGCGGAGCGCAGCCCCACGGCCGCTTCGTGGCGTCCGGAGAAGGACACTCCGGGGTGCAGGAATGCCCGCAAGCCCCGGTGTTCCCGCAGATTGTCCGGATTTACGGGAGGGAGGGCTCCGAAGCGCGGGCAGCGCGGGCAGCGAGCGGCGGGCGCGGCCCCTTTAAGGGGGGCAGCGCGGGGGGGCGGCGGCCGCCCGCGTTCACACCTGGAGTGGGAAAGGGGGGCGGGCCCCGCCGCCCGTGATTGACGGGCCGCAGCCACCAATGGGAGGCCGCAGCGCCGCGGCGGG
>VZTG01010059.1:334338-423317 GCA_013397845.1 Melanocharis versteri | reverse complement strand
CGTGTGAGTACCGGGGGGCACCCGCGGGGAGCGGGCGCGGCGAGGGGTTTAGGCAGCCAAACCGCGGCTCTTTGGCTTGTTGTCAGCGGCAGGTAAACTTTGAACGGAAAGCCCCGCGGAGCTCCGCGGTGTTTGTTCGCGCGGAGTGGCCGCTGCCGCCGTGCAGGCGCTGGGCTGCGCGGTGCGGAGCTTCTCCCGTGATTCGGGGTCTCCTCTGCGCCCACCCGGCGAGGGGATGGGAGGGATGGAGGCGTCGGGTGCGCTGCCGGTCCCGGGTGAAAACCTGGGGCTCGGGGCTCCCCGTATGTCGGTGCCGTGCGGGGCTGGCCCCCGAGTGTCCCGGAGGAAAGGGAGCCGGGAGCGGGTTTGGTCTCCTAGCGATGGGATCCGCGGGAGATAACGGCCAGCTGGGGCTTCCGAATCCTTATTAGGACATCGTCCGTCCATCCATCTGTCCGTCCGTCCATCCATCCGCGCCGTCCCAGGGCTGCGGAGCGGGGCGCGCCCGGGTGCCGCGGCCGCGCCCGCTCCTCTGGCTTGTAATGCTGCCAGCTTTTTAGGCTGTGAAATTCGGGGGATCGAAAGGGAGTCTGGGGAGTTTCAGTAAAACCCAGGTGTTTTCCAGTAAAGGCGGCGCGGCTGGCTGCGCTCCCTCGGTACTTGTGTGTAGCGAAGTTATTAAGCTGCGGTGTATCGGATGTCCTGGGTGGCAGCTGAGCTTGGAGCCCCGCACCTGGCGGTTGCTGCAGCGCCGTGGGATGTTTTTTTATCCCCAGAAGGGTGTTTTAAAGTGCTCAGGTTCGTGTCCAAGCGCAGAACGGTGTCACTGCCATTTCCCGGGAAGCGCAGCGGGTCCGCTCCCGTTGTGTGACCGCTGCTCTGGGCTCGTAAAAGCTGAAATAAAACGTCGGACACTTGAAGCTCGGGAGATTCGGGGGGGAAAGTGTGCTCAGCATTGACAGTTCGAGTCGCTGAACAGTCCAAGAGGACTGAGAGTATGTGTGTGCGCTCACAAACTTGTAAAAATGAGTGCCCTCAACTATTAGCTGACTTCGGGAAATCAGGATCCAGAAAGTGAGAGGGGAAACAGCGCTTCTGTTGCGGGGCCCTTCTGCTGTTTGAACAAATTTATAGATTATTGAATCTCTAAAACCCCTGATTGTAATAGATACTCCTCAGCTCTGCCAGGAGAGAGGACGGTCACTGAAGTGTTGCTGGAGATCATCCAGCCCCTTATTAAGAAGAATTATTAGAGGTTTGTCAGGTTCTCCTGGTGGTGTTCGCTATTAGCTGCAGAAATGCCTTGTTTTACATGAAATTATCGTGTCTCATATTGAGAGGAACGTGTGGCCTCTGCATTAAAGCCCTGACTCATCCCATTCACCTGTTGCTGAGTTGCTCTGAAGGATCCTTCCCTCACCTTTCAGAGCAAGCTTTTAATAATTCCAGCATTCCCATGCACCTCTTAAAATAGGACAATGTATCTTTGTTCGGGCAAGGAAGCGCGTTAATAGCCCAGACAGAACAAATTTATTGTTGTGTGGTTTTTTTCCGGAGTGCTAATACTCAGGAGTGTCTTTTTCAAATGGAGCAGGTTTTGGAGTGTCTTGCGTTCAGTTTAAATTTTATTGGTGAAGTGAGAGCGCGTATAAATCTTCTGCTACGGACCCGTGGGCTGTCGATCTTTTAGACACGTAGAATACCGTCTGTAACTTTGTATGTTACAAACTAACCAAAGAATTGGTTAAAACGATGCCTTTTGTATCTGAAATTGCAACATTAAGGCTTTTTTCCTTCTCCACGGCTAGTATAAAAAGAAGACGTTGAAGCTTTTGCAAATACTTTTGTTTTTAGAGTAATACTGTTTCTAATTATTAAAAATTACTTAAAATTACCTATTTCAGTTTAGGAACACAGGGATGAAGCACGTTTTTCAGGCTTGCTGGGATCATAAATGTTCATTTTTTTTTTTGTGCAGAGAGTTTGATAACTCACTTCTTTAGTGGTTTAATGTCGTCTACAAAAGCACCATGTGCTAGCGAAAAGTTACCTCTATGCAAGCATCTCTGTTGCTTTTTGGATTTTTTTAAAAATTTTTTTAACGCGCCCTTTTAAAGAAAAAGAAGGCAAACGTGCAGGTCTGCAGTGGTCCATGGCTGATGCGGGAGTGCAGCACAGGGGGTGCGGGTTCTCCAGGCATTAATTGGGGAGCGACAGGCGATGTTGGAGCTGTGCATCCCTCAGCTCGTCCCTGCTGGGCGGGCTGTGTCCCGCCGGAGGTGTCTGCTCCCCGGGGTGATAAGCTTGGGCATGTTCGATCGCTAACAGGAGACGAGATAAATCCAGTTTCCAGTGACTCTGGTGGCAGTGCTTTAACTTCATTAAGGCGCTATTGAACAATCCCTCCTTAGCAGTTTATCTTTATTCCCGACGAGTGCCACAATGCTGAGGCAGTGCTTGGAGTCGGTTTTCAGTGTGTTGGAGATAAAGCTTTTGTTTGTCGGGTTGGAAATGCGGCTCGGCAGCCGGGGAGGGTTCTGGAACAGACTTAATCACGCCGCGTATTTTGTCAACAGGACTATCAGTACCGAGGAAAAGCACTGGGGCTTTTTGAAACTATTGTTATTTCTCTGCTGGCATCAGAGCTCGGAGTTGTAATTTTTCTACCAAACTTTCAGAAGGAATAGCTGATACGCAGAGGGGCTGCAGTTGCTCACATTTAATGCGGTGTGGCATCGATGTTTTTTGTTTTTTTTTTTTTTCGTTTGTTTTGTTTTTCTTAAAAGCAACAGGCAGCTCAGCACTGTGTACCAGTTACATACGTGTTCTTGACTTGCTGCACAGGGCACGTTGCAACCCTGCCATGACCCATCCCATCCTTGCACCAGCACCCAGCTGCAGCTGGGGAGGGTTCCTGATCCATGGGGAAAGCCGGGAGAGTCCAACTCTGCTGGGCAGCTGATGTGCTCAGAGCTCCTTTGCAGAGCTTCCCTGTGAAGCTGCTGGAGGTGCTTCATGTCTTGTAGTGTTTAAGTCTGAAGTTTGTTTTTACAGTAGAGTGTTAAGTGTGGCATAAAGTTTAGGGCTAAGCTTAAGTACAGAATGCTTCGTGCCCCAAAAAAGCCAGGGCTCCAGCAGTGTTGGTGATGTGGCACATCCCCTGCATCCTCTGCTTCTGTCTCTCCATGCATCTTGATTTTTAAGGAGTGACAGAAGAGATATTTCCTTTAGGCATCATGTATGATTGAGGTTTTTTTCCTTTCCTATTTAGTGATCAAGCAATGGTATTTTAGGCACCGATTTTTGGTGAGAAGATTTAGAGACAAGGGAGGCAGTGGTTGGATAGTTAATTCATTGCTAGCATGGTCTGCAGGAAAGAAAGTTTTTATTTCAAACAGATGTAATGTGCATTTTCGACCCAAATGACTAGGGAATATTTTGGGGAATACTGGCCATCCGTGCATGGACCCTTCTGTCTCTGGGTCAGTGTGCATGTGCCTGGCACGTCTGGGAAAAGGCAGCATCCTCAAGTACCCGGGAGAGCTGGGCTAAGAGCTTCTCTCTGTTTCCCAGGAAGGCTCTAGGGTTTGGCTATATGCATAAGTTGCCCCGAGGCACCAGCTGCGTGCGTGTTGGCTCTTTGCACGGTGCTGCTGCTCTCTGGAGAGATCAGGGCAAAGTGTCTGAATGCTTTTTAAAGTCCTGTGGGTGCTTCTCAGTGGTTTCGGGGCCTGAAAGTGCATTTGAACTAGGAGTCAGGAGCAGTCTCTTTCTGTGCTCACGTGTACACGCACAAAGATTTTGTTCAAGGCAATTAAACTGAATGTTTGTGCTCAAAGTTACCTATAAACTTCTGGCTAAACTGGGGTTTTCATGTGTCAGGTCCTGTTGCTTTGCTTTCATGTGTTGGGGTAGCTCCTTTGCTTCCTGGTAAGGGGCTCTGCTGATGCTGCTTGCATGGGATTTTCTGGGAGAAGGGCATTACTTGCTCTTGTGCTCTGGGGCAAGTCTGCTGCTGCAGATGCTGGAAGAGGAGGTGGTGTGGGGGACTCTCCTGCTGACAGTGCTGGGAGGGGGGAGTGCTGCTGGCAGTACCTCTCCTGCATGTCCTGCTTCCAGGCCTGCTGAAATAATGGAACAAAGATTGAGTAATGGTCACCCTGGGCTCCTGGCCCCGCGCAGCTGCGGAGCTCTCAGCGTGTGCCGGCTGCCCGGGGGGGCTGCAGCGCTGGGAAGGATGGCTTGGGAGAGGGATGTGGACTGGTGTAGGTGGCTGGTCCCTCTCCCTGCTCCTGGGGCAGCAGTGGAAACCCAAAGGCATCCTGCGAAGCCAGCGGCTCCCTGCTGGGTGGTGCTCCGAGGAGGTTTTCCTGCTCCGGTGGGACAGTGCTGGGAGCTGGTGGTGCTTGTGAAAGAAGTCCTGCGTGGCTTGAAGTGACATACAGATCTGGTGCTTCCCGGAACGCTGTCCTTGCCAGTGGCCCTGCCCCGGACAGTCCCCAGCCCCAGGGCTGCAGGATGGCTCTGCAGCCTGCGGGATTGCAGTTCCTGCGCTGCAGCTTGGCCCCGGTGGGTAACAGCAGAGCCCCTCCTCGCAAAGCGCTGCCTCTCCGGGCCTGCTGCTTAAGCACAAATAAATACATGTGCTTGCGAGTAAATCCACCCTTCCTGTGCGAACATGTGTCGGTGGATTCGCTGACCACCCTCAGCATGCCGCAGTATTTATTTATCAGTTCCTACAGGAGGGCAGCAGTTAACAGCAAGCCCTCTGCATCTGCTGTCTGAGCTTCCCATCTCCATCCCACACTGAGCCACAGCCAGGGCAGAAATTGGCTCATCGGACTAGGATTGAAAGTAAATACAAGACTGATCACAAAGGAAAAAATACCCCCACTTAAGAAGCCCCTCTGTCTCTCGCAGAAGCCCCTTCTAGTGAAAGGCTCTAGGACCCCTCAGCCTGCTCTGCATATTCCCGTCTCCTTTTGAGAAACTTCACCGCCTTTAATCACTTTGAGACTTTTCCTCTCTGCAGTGACTGCAATTTGAAACGCAGGGGTCCCATACAAAAGAAGCAAGTGCTCAATGGGCTGTGTTAATATTCAGTGCCTTTTACAATGGGTGCAGTTTGAAAAGGGGAGAATGGATGGTCTGGGAGCTGGGGGAGGAGGAGCTGCAGAGGGAAAATTCCCAGGGCAGGGGAACCAGCGTCTCAGTAGGCAGCCGAAAAAAACCGAACACACCATTAAGTGTTCTCAAGAAAAATCAACTATTATGTGTTAGGTACAGCTTAATTTTTTTTTCTTTTCTTGTGCAAAGTGCTCTACAGTTTTCTGGATGTAAGGTTTGGGGGTGGCTGAGCTTTGCAGGATTTCCTGCTTGGAATTTAAGGAGAAAATGTGAGGTTGATTGTCTTATCCCTTCGCTTGTTGGCATCAAGAAGCTAAAGGTGGTAAACTAATACATTTGGGACTGCAGATACTTCAACAAAGCACTTCAGGTACTTAAATGCTTCCTCAAGCATGAGTGAGATTTCACTTCCTTGCTTAAGATGCTGCTGGAGTCCTGTCTCTGATGGGGATTTAGGCAGACGTGGAAGCACTTCGAAGGGGGGCTTTATTTGGTGTGTGAGCCTCACCTGGTGCAGGGCAGTCCGAGAGCGCTGTAAGGATGCTCCCGGACTGCAGCTTCAGAAGAGCCTGCTGGAAGGGGTAAGGGTGGTTTCATGTTGAGGCAAATCCCCCAAGAACTGTCCCTGAAATGCCCTCCCGACTCTGTGCTTGCACCTGGGCTCATGAATACGTGTGCATCTCGCACCGGTCTGCAGGGCAGCTGGGAATCGCTGACTGCCACCCTGGGCATGCCCAGGCAGTGCCTGCCTTTGGGTTCTGTGTGCTTTGATTCCTGGGAGAGGGGCTCAGGTTTTGTCTTGAAGTTGGAGTGGCTGCAAATTGGGAGGATGGCCCTCATTCCTCAGTAGCCAGCTCTGCTCAGGACTTGTGTATTGGCCCTGATTTGTGTATTGGCCCTGGCTGGTATGTCAGCCGCACCCAGAAACTCTCAATTAGGGCTGCAGGGCATTTAATTGATCTCGTTGGCTGCCCTGCCAGACACCTTGGATTGAGTTAGCGCTGCTCATCAGCTTTTAACACAATCATTTTGTGCTGCTAACCTAATCACCCAGTGTGACTCCCTTGTCTTGCAGTGTGGAGCTGCATGGGGTCATGTGCATGAATGCAGCAGAGATAATTTAGACTAATGTTGCTTCGAAGAGCCATCTGTGGAAAATCCAGGCTTCAGGTCGATCAGCTCTGCAGGACCTGGGCTGGGCAGGAATTAGCACTTCGTGCAGGGTGAGGGGAGTGATTTAACATAGAATTTAGCTTTGGTGAATAACAGTAAATAAATAAAGCACCTTGATCTGCATTGTGGTTTCATGCAACCCTGGGCATCCCCTGACAGCTCTCTGCAGATGTCCCTTGCTGGTTTTTAGTGGCATGTGAAGAAAGAAGGAGAGTGTGAGGCTCCAGGGTGTGCAAACCCTTTGTTTCTTCCTGCACACCTTGGAAAAATACCTTTTTCCTGGTACATCCAGCTATTAAACGATGCATTACGATAATTTTTTTTATTCATGGCTTGCATAGAGGCCTAAGTCAAGGACCAGGGTGCCGTTGTGCTAATGCACCACATGAAATACCTATTATTGTTGTAGCTGACTCATCCATTAATAGTTAACCAAGTCCTGTGCTGCAGCCCAAGTCCTACAACCCCAGCCTCCTCTGGCTTCAGAGCAGGACCACAACACATGTAATATGTTACACTCCCTCATTATGTTTTCAGCACGTTGTCTCTCAGGCCACAACCGTATAATTTTGGAGATGCCTAGAAGCAGGCCCTGCTATTTTGGGGACACCTCTCAAGACCTGATGATGTGTCACATCCAATTCCAGGAGCATGGTTCACTTCCACGTGGTTCCATTTTCAGTTTAAGTAAGAATTGAAGGACAGGTCTAAAACTGCAGCTGTGTAGCTTTTATTAACCATGCTGGATGTGCAGACAGGATGGTTGGTTATTTGCACCTGCCATGGCAGTTTTGTAGCTTCCCACAGTGGCTTTGTGTGGATTTCAGGAGGAAAAGTATACAAGATGTAACAATTGAACAATTTGATGTAGAGCTACAGATTCTTAAAATGTTATATACAAGTTGCATTTAAAAATGTATTAGCTGCCTAAAGCTTTGTTTTTGAGATAAAGGTTTTATGTGCAAAAGAATTTATCTTTTTTGTTCTTTTTTTTTCCAGGATGGGAGGCAGGGTTTAGGTAGTGTTGATATTGCTGCTCATAATGGGGCAGTAACTTGTGTGAATTTTCCTTTGGTGTCTATTTTGGACCTGCAAGGGCAGTCTTATTATTTTTTGAAATTGGCAGAGGTGCAGTCTTAAATGTAATTCTTGTAAATCCTACTCAGCTTTACTTGGTTGCATATTGCAAGTGTTTCCCCTTTGAAGGTGCCAGTTTTTAGATTAATCCTTTCAGATTAGAGAACACACCCTCCTGAGTTTAGTAGCAATTTGGCTGTGAAATCTTGAACTGAAATGCTTTTTCCTAGACCACCTCCTCCAACTTTTAGGTTTTTTTCTCTCTATAGGAAGGCAGACAAACCCTCAGGTGCAAGGAGGAAATGAGAAATTCAGAATGCCAAGTTTGGACAGTGCTGCTTCCCACTTGCCCACACACAGGGACAAGGATTCATCCTCACCACTTACATATTTCTCTGGTTGCCCAAAGCCTGTCATTTTGGGATGGGCACTTGCCAGGATGGAACCCTGTTGTCTTTGAATGCTGTGAATACTCCTCTGCTCTGGAGAGTTTACCATCAACACCAGCTACTCACAAGCCTCTCTCCAAAATACTGACCAAGCACGCCTTGCCTAGCTGGTGTTCAGGCTGCTTTATAACTTCACTTATAGTGTGTTTTAGCCTGCTGCATGCCAATATAAACACAAATCTTCTACGTTATCTGTCATCTAAAAAATACCCCTAAGCAGTGATGGCTGTCCAGCGGGGCAGTGCGTGCTGCGTGTGGGGCAGTGCTCGGCTGATCCCCAGTGCAGATGGCTGCTGGGGTTGAACTGGTGGAAGATCCTCAGTTGGAGGTGGCAGGTTTGGTGGACGTGGATTTGTAGTCGCATTTACAGATGTGGTGCTGGAGGTGTCCTGTGTGCGTGGGTGCTCTGCTGGGGCTCGCTGGAGGTGACGTCCGTGTAGGAGTGGGGTGGTGGGGGACTTTGTGGGTGGGGGAGCTGCTGGTCTATGGGTTGTGTCCTGGGTAATAAAACAGCGATTGTAGGAAATGGCCTGGCTGGAGGCCCTGTGAAAAATTGCCCCCTAAATGTGTTCCAGTTGTCCAAACACTGGTGCCTCTCCTCGCTGCGCCGAGGGCGCGGGGGGAGCCTGGAGCTCAGGCTGCTGCTGCCTGGGGAGCAGCCCCAGGCACCCTTTGCTTGCTTTTTGCTGTGGCTCTGCCATCCACCCAGGTTCCAGAGCTGTGCAAAAACACCAGAAACAGTCCTTGAGCATAGGTTTAAAAAATGTCCTCTAGCAGTCTGGACAGGATGAGCTTTTCTGCAGCAGCCCAGTCCGTGAGCAGGCAGCCCGAATCTGGCTGTTTCCCAGCACAGGGTGGCTGCTTTGAGATGGAGCTGGAAGGTGCATAGAGCCATGGGATTTCCTCCTCTCTCATGAGACTTTGAAGCCCCAGGGGAATGTGAGGATGGAGGGGTATGGCAGGGATGTGTCCATGGCCTGTGTCAGCAATGACCTCTGTGTCATTTGCAGAGGGTGAGGAGGTGTATAGGAGGTATGTATTGATCCTGGATGTTCCTCATCCTGTTCCCTTTCTCTCATGCCCAGTTACTTCATTGCTCAGCCACCTGTCTGGTGGTGGCAGAGGCATGGGCAGAAATGCCAGGTGCTGCTGACACAGGGCAGTTGGCTGGTGCTGGAGGTTTTGCTGCCTGTGGTCTGGCCTTGCTGGGAGCCAGGAGAGCATCCCGTGCTCTGTTTGTCCATGTAACTCACTGTAAACCTTTGTCCCCTTCTGAACTGAGGCAGAGGCACATCCACACTTGTATTTCATTTGTTTTGGCAATATGGGGAGACTTCTCCTGTTTTAGGAGATTCAAACAAACCATGTGATGTTTTATTTTGAAAGGTGTCATAATAGTTTGTGCTTTTTCTTTGCTAAGTGTATTTTTGTGCTGTTCCTGTCTGTTGGTCTATAAACAATTCTGTTCATTCTTTTTCCTCCTTAAACAAGTCATCTAAGTCAGAATTCCTGGCTTTCAAACACCTTTGGATTCTTCTGGAGTAGTGCATGCGTTTTGCATATAAATCAGTAAATAAAGGATAGTGCGTATTTAATTTTGAAGGATTTGTGAGAGTTATGCCATCTTTATTGTTTCACATGGTTGTAAACCTCTTGTATATCTCCTCTCCCACTTTCCAACCTTTGTTATTGAGGTGGTGACCACCCAAAAGCTGTTGAGGTTGATTAAATTAAGGGGGTTGAATGACTCTGTTCATAAGAGTGGATTAGTAAACTTTTTCTGTTACAGTAGGTTAGAAAATAACATTAAAACGGGTACCTAAGTAGACTCCACCTTTGCTGTGTGAGTGGGCAAGGAGAAGTTTTCTAGTCTGGGAGGAGGTCTGCGGAGATGGGGCTTCACCCCTGATCTCTGAGCACTTTTATCCAGAGTTGTGCCACTTGTTTTGCCTGCTGGGCAAGGAGCTGGCAGCCTGTCCCTCCAGCCCCCAGGGATGCAGTGGGACTCCTTAAGCTCCTGCAGTTTCAGTAAAAGCATCTGTTTATCGCTGTGAGGCTGAGTCCAGCTCCCCAGTGAAGTTGCTTGGCTTCTGACTCCTTGGTGAGCTGAAGCTCTTCCAGGAGCTCCGGTTTCATCCTTGCTGACCTTACCAGCAGAGACATGTACTGGTCTTTGAGTTAATCTCCTCGGACAGAAACTTGTACAGATCTAACAGGATGTGTTTGGCTTACGCTGTCTACTTAAAACAACAGTTGGATTTGCTCCTCCCTGGTGCAATAATCTCTCCGAGGCAGGTACTGCTGTTTACCCAGGTTTCCTGAGAAAGGAGGTTGTGCAATGGTCCCTGTGTCTGTTCTCTTCCCCCAGGGCTTTTGATGCTGTTGGCCAACTTCATTTTAAGGGGTGAACTCAGATTTGGAATGCCTACCTCTCCCATAGGCAGCAGGCTGAGGAGAGTGGCTGTATCCCCACTGAGGGGAAGGGAAGCAGTGTGAGATTATCCTGTATGAGAAATCAAAGAATCTCTGTGGGAGAGAGCAGTGCTATTTAACCATCCCTGCAGGAGAAGTGCATGACAGGGTCCCAGCTGTGAGACAGGGCTGTGCTTACCTCTGATATGAGCTTGGTGAAGGACGTGTTCAGAGTCTTGCTGGAATGGTGCTGGCATTATCTGATATCCATAGCCAGGAGCAGAGGATTTTGGTGCTGGGTTATCCCTTGCATTGTTCCTGTGAACAGGGGATGGATAAAATGAAGAAAGCACCCAAATCCTGGCCTCTTTGGGGACCAGCATGGTTTTCTCTGTGTCTAAAGTGATGTCAGCAGTGCAGTGGAGGAGCATCTCAGCCAAAGCAGCAAACTCTTGAGACTGCCACAGCCACAGCTAGGGATTGGTTTTGGTGACTTGCTGCTCCTCTTGGAGCAGAATTTCCAGGAAGAAGGTGCCTTCCCAGCCTGCTGGGCATGGGGCTGTCAGCTGTGGGTGAGAATCCTGGGTGTCTGCATCCCCCTGGCAGCACTGGGACACGACAGGGACTGCTGCCTGGGGCTCCTTCCCTCGCTGGCCGCTCAAGGGGTCCAGGATTTACAGCCTCTGTGGGGAGAAGGCAGAGCCATGCAGCTGGGCAGCATCCCTGGGAGATGCCAAATCACAGCCCAGGCTGTTTACTACAGTTTTTCTCTCATGGCTTCTAGCACTTGTCTCAAGTGTTACCACTTTGTGGTCTGCTTCACAAGAGCCTGAGCTGTCCTTTCAGCTGGCAGGGACACTGGGACTGTGCTGCATCCCTCTGTGTAGCTCCCAGGCTCTCCTTTATTCGGATTGCACAAGGTTTTTCCCAACACATTCCCTGCGTGTCCCCGTGCCCAGCCCGTGCTCGGTGACGATCCCTCTCACAGCCATGGTGTGTGATGAGCACGGTGTGCTCAGGCTGCCTGGGCTCTGTGTCCTGCTGTTTACTTTGTTTGCTTCTCTCTCCAGCTGGGAATACTCGAGGCGGCTCAAAGGCAGAGCTTGAAGCTCCCTGTGTGCAAGTCGTAATGCCAGCGTGGGGCTTGCTGGGGAACAGGCTGTGCACCATTAAGCCTTTATGCTCGTCATAGATGGGTTTTTTTCAAGTCAAAACAACACGAATTCACCCTTTTGGGGGAGGAGGAGGTGGCAGCTGAACATTTTGGGGCTGTGTTAATTAACGTTGCTTTGTTTGCAGGATGCATGGTTAAAAGAAGAGGAATTCAGCACAGACTTACAGGTCTGTGCAGTTGGAAACAAAATGGGGAAGTTTCCCTGTCCAACAAGTTCCAATTGCTTCCTCTATGGTTTCCTGAGTAATTCTGACTGCTGGTTATAAAACAGTCTCTCTTGCCATTGCAGGGTGCATCATTCCTCAGATCTCCCTTTGGACCACCACCTACCTCCCATCCCTTCCCTGCGGGCTCCTTGTGCTGATTGCAGCTGGTGGCAGGGAAATTTCCAATCCTCTGGGAAATCAGTTTCCTGAGCACAGCTGTGTGACAGACAGTGACAGCAACAGCCTGCATGACACTGGGATTGGGAGTGAATTGAAAATGTGCATTGAAATATTTTGGGGAGGTTGTGGTCTGTCATAACTGAAAAGCCTTTTGATGGTTTTCCTGCTTTTTAGGTGAAACCCAGAATTCCTCTTGACTTGTCTGCGTGGCTTTGGAGCCACCTGACTGTGCCAAATGTGGAAGAGCAGAGCTGGTCCTTCTCTTGGCATTCCTGTGGTGTTGGAGGGGGTCACAGGATGCCTGTTTGGGTCTGGTCCATGGGGGCAGAGCCAGGAGGGAGCCCTCCAGCACCACGCACCCTGCCAGGCCTGCAGTTCTGCCTCCTTCACCATTCCCTGTGGCCACTTCCACTGAGGGCTTTCCAGCCGAGGTGAACCAGCTCTGTGTGTAATATCTGATGGTGTTTTGGGGCAGTATGTGGCTCTTTGACCCATGCCCAGCCTGCTGCAGTGGTTGTTTTCTGCCCTTGCTCTGCATTTAGCCCAGTGCCACAGCACTGGTCTCCCTCAGTTGAAAGCATCCCTCCTGCCCTCATCTCATGGTGTCTGTGGGGACTTGTTGGGAAGCAGGGCAGGAATAAATGCCAAGCTGATGCAGGCAGGAGCTGGGCCTTGCTTTGGTGAGACTCCTCAGCCTGAAAATGGCCCTGTAATTAAAGCAGTGAAGATCTGTCTCACCTAATGTAACCCTATAAACGTTAGGCTTTATGGATAAGCTAGAGGTCTAGTTTTCTCAGTTTCATGGAATGCAATGGGTGTTTCCAGAGGACAAGTCAAGTATTGTCCCAGGAGCCATGCAAGCAAAAGACCAAGTGTGACTTGTCCTTTGGTGCTTGTGGATGGAAGGGCATCAGGACATGGGTGGATCCTGTCTGGGAGAAGAGACACTCTGCCCAGAGCTTTTTCACAGCATGATCATCTCTGTAAAGGCCAAGAAAACTTGATCTGGAAGCCTGTTTTATTTATTCATTCCTAACTCCAGCCCTGCTTTGAGGGGAGCACATGGAGGCCATCAGCCGTGCTAGGCACGCAGGCTGTCCTGGCACAGCCACGTTCCCCTCCTGGAAGAACGCGTTCAGGGTAATATTTGAAATGCAACAGAAAACCCACACTTCCTTCTGAGTTTTGACTCTTGCATTTTTTGTATTCGGCAGCGTCTAGAGTTTTCTGCAGCATTCAAGGAAAGTTTTGGTTTCCCTTTGCCCACATGTCAGCATTCCTGAATAAAGCAGCCTCAAGATTTGTGGAGCAAATTCTTGAAATTCTGCAAATGTTTTAAACCAGAAAATGTTTCCAGAAACTGCCTGACCTAAGACAGAGTTGGTAAGACTTGGGCATGGCTTTGGAAAAATGAATAAAGCATTTTTATCCCTCTTTAAATTAACATCATTCTGACCAAAAACATCATTCCTGGTCTTGAGAGCTGCTGCACTCTGCCACCTTGTTCTTAAACCACAGCTGTGCTTATTTGAATAAACCAGATAAAAAAGATACAGATTTTAAAACTGAGGTTTTCCCTGTCCTTGCACTGACTTCCCCAGTGATCTTAGTGTCATTTAAATCCAAAAAGGAGTTTAGATACTTAAAAGTGGACTTAAAAGAAAGGGAAATAAGGGCGTGTGTGGCAACTCCTGTACCTGCAGGCACTGCAAACCTGCTTAAGGCTCCTGGGAATGTTCTTCTCTGCATGTCTAGAGGTTGTGTGGCCACCAGCACCCTACAGCTGGTGCTCTGCAGCTGTCCTGGCCTGTCATTGATGCTCCAAACATTGTGTTTATGCACTGGATGTCTCTTGCCATGAGCTCTTTGTTAGAGGCATGACCATGAGTGACCAGGAAGGGGAGTGGGAGGCAGGAAGACTCCTGTGTCTGGGCCCACTGACTCGTGCATCTCATAACCTTGTTTCTAAAGGTGAAACCCCACAGCAGACCATTGCTGTTTTGGCTTAAGTATAGGTTTTGTTTTCATTTTCTTGTTGTTGCTGTTTTTGTGAGCACATTCATGGTGCTGGGGTATTGTGGTATTAACATCTTCTCTTCAGAGAAGGGGTTTGGCTCAGGCTGAAATTGCTGATTGGTTCCCTTTTTTGCCCTCCCCCTTTTTCCGGTCGAAGTCAAGAACCACTTCAAAGGCTCAGATGTGTTGGTGCCAGATGCCACACAGTTATTGTTAGAAGAATTTGAAATATAATTGAAAACAAATCTTTGTTCAGCCAGGCGTATCTGCCTGTTGACTTTCACTCACGACAGAGGTGGGTGCTCAGCCTCTTCTGCTAGATTTGATGTCTACACACTTGTCATGGCAGATGAATTGCCCATGAATTTACATCTGGTAAATGTTTGCAAAATCCGGAAAATGCGTATTTTTAAGGAGGTTTTTTCCTACCTAGGAACCCGCACTGACGCTCAAAAGTTGCCAGCATATTTGTGGAATTCCTTGCAGTAATAAAACACATCAAATTGGTCTTGGCAGGCTGATTTCAGTAGAGATGCTCCAAGTCCAGGTTTCTCAGCTTGGCAAGCAGAGTTGTCCCATTTCCTTTTAAGACTCGTCTCTTCTGTGGGATATAAGGATATTGTTTAACGTAATACCGAAAACATTTGTAAAAGCACGGATAATATGGATGTCGGCACTCATTTCAGCTTTATTTGCTGAGAAAGCAGAGGCTGGTGTTGGAGGTTTGCAGTCCAGCTCAGTTCTCATGGTGAAGTCCAGGAGGCTCTCGAAGGAGCCCAGCAAACCTTTGCCCGTAGCAGCCCTTGCTTGCCCGGTGCTGAGTACAAGCTGTTGTTTTCATACCCCGTAAGATTACATTTGCAGACGTGGTACCCGTTTGCAGGGCGCACAATGTGTTTTAGGTTCCTGTTTCTTGTGGTTGTTTCCTATATAAATTTAGAAGAGTGCACCAGGTCTGTCTTGGATCGGGGTTTGAGCTGCGCTTGTGCACATTAACTCAGAGATTGCCCCAGGACTCGTGTGCCACTCCACGTTGTGTTGTGCGCCTGCCTGGTGTGACCACCTGGACGTCACTTTGTCCCTCCTTGCTGCAGGTACCTGGGTCTGGCCTTTTTTCATGCCAGGATGATGGTCTGAGACCTAAAAGCATTAGTACAGAGGGGTGCAGGGAGCTGGATCCCTGCTGGAGGTTACTCCTGCAGCCAAATTTGGACAAAAGGGTCCCTCTGGAATTTAATAGGTCCTTTAGCTGTGATTAGGTTGCTGGATTTGGTGTTTCTTTTCCTTTTAATTTGCCTCCCCTACCAAAAACACCAGTCTCATTGCATATGGCTGCCTGTCTGTTGTTTATTATCTTTGCTACACTGTGGTTAGTGCTCACACATGATATTTCTTTGGTTTCAGTACAGACTGAGCGGGTTGTCCGCCCCTGGATCCAAAAAATGTGAACTATTTATAAATGAAAAATACTCTCCAGTTTGAAAGTGCTGTGTTGTCCCCTTTCCATCCAGCATGTGCACATTTGTCTGTTCTGCTGTAATCCCACTGATGTAAGTCCAGATTTCTAACAATTTATGGGACTGGGGGCCGTCTGGAGAAATTTTGATGAGACCTTGTGCTCATGGGGGAGAACATGAAGCAATAGTGATAAAAAGTAATGGAAAAATGTTATTTGGCTGTGTTGCATTCAGTGCAGATACAGCCCCAAACTCGGATAAACCTTCCTGCAGAGTTCAGGGATTCCTGATTTTGATTTTCCAGTTGGGCTCATCTCCATAATAAGCAACTCTTGAAAAACCAGGACAAAAACTTATTAGTGTGGCTTAAAATGACCAGAGTGCTTTTTCTGGTACTCCTTGCAATTAAACTGTGTTTGATCTGTTTTGAGCATGTACTTAGTTTTATATTGAGCTAAGAGTCTATGTTTAGTCTCCTAGGGAAGAAAAATAAGACAGGATTTAATAATAATATATTATGGGAGGCTGGGGTATGTTTTCTGTGCCTGTTTTGGACAGCAGGGCAGGAGGTGATGCTGGCTGGGCCAGGAGGGGATGGGCTGGACCAGAGGCTGAAACGATCAAGCCTAGGGGCAGGAGAAGAGGAGGCTGTGAAGGAAATACAAGGTGTTTAATTGAGGAGCTTGTTAGCCAGCAGCTAGATGGGTTGTTTTTGTGGAGAACTGCAGGGGAGCTTGAGCTGAGTTGGTTTCCTGGCTGAAATGAGTGTTGCTCGGTGATGGAGCTGGTAGGAGTGAGGTGTGTGGGGAGCAGAGCCGTTCAGAAACTGCTCCCAGAAGAGCAGGAATTATTTTGATCTATGGTGACATGGTTTTCCATGCAGCCACGGTGATGGTAAATGAGGCAAGGCTGTCCTGCTTCCTGCTCAAATCTGGAAGATTAGAGGATAGCTGAAAAAAACAGGTGGTATTTTTTGGAAGACTGTTCACAGCATCCCAGCGATTCATCATTCAAATGCAAATGGTGGAAACTTTCTCACTGCCAGCGTGTTCAGGCAGCCTTTGCCATGAAGCTACGATCAGTCAGTCTGTAAATGGTGCAAAACTTCTGTAGTGTAACCAGTGCATAGAGGAGTAAGGCGTAATGAGTGTGAATTCAGTATCGTTTCCAGGTTTTCTCTGGATACTCTTGGCACTGGTGGTGATAATTCCTTGTGCTGTAAAGCCCATTTGGTGGGAGTATAGGGCTTGGGGTTTTAATTTTGACTGTTTGGGAGCACCTAAATGCATTTGCACGTCTGTCCTGCACAAGACAGCACTTGCTGGAAGAGGCTGTTGCAGCCTGGCTGGGCCTGTGGAACGAAGCTTTTAATGTACTGATTGCATATTAATGAACAGCCAAGAAGGAGGGACGGTGCCAAAAAGCAGGGAGCAAGAAAGCCAACAATATCAGCACGAACTTTGCACTCTAGAAAGTGTGAAGTGATGTTGGTGAAAGGAGTTTACTGCACAAGTGGAACACTGTGGTCCTCTTTGATGCCCAAGTTTCTGTGCTAGTAAACTGAGGAAGGATAATTGGCCAGTGGAGCTCGGTGGGTTCCTGTTAACCCATTCTGCACCCCTTGGAATGCTCCCCACTCCTGAGTGTGTTTTGGCATGGTGGGTGCTTGCTCTGGAGTGTTTGACGTGCTGTGTCTGACGTATGGAGCTGTAACACCTCTCGGAACACATGGGGTTACCATCCACATCTGGTTTGTATCACCTTCAGTGGTTTTATTGCAAGCTGTACTGCTCCATCTGCACCCTTTCCCTTGCCCAGTTCTGTCCTGCAGCATCAGGAAAGTGAAATCCCAGCCTGGAAAAAGCTACAAAATAGGCTGGTGTATGAATTAATTAATATAATGGCTACTGATAGCAGTGTGCTTTTCCTGGTATTTGGCAGAAATTGGATATCTTGGCTCTTGCCTCTTCATTAGCCTGGTTTCCAAATCCCAAGCTCATTACCAAGCCCATGTGGGTTCTGGGGTTTTTTTTTAGGGCTCCCCACCTGCTTGGAGGGGGAGGCTGGTCCCTGCCAGGCTCCCATAGATGCTTCCCCGCAGAGCCTGAGTGCTGCTGTGGGTGATGCCGGTGGTGGCATTGTCCCCATGGGGTGCTTGGGGACAGACTGGCAGCTCTGTGTGGTGGCCTGTCGATCCTGCCTCCCTGCTCCACAGCTCCCTCCAGGAATGTGCAGTATTCAGCGTGGGTGCTTGGGTCTGCTGTGCAGCTGGGGACTTTCCTGTCAGGAACGTTGGAAGTATTTAAGATGATTTCGCAAATATTTTTGGATTTTTCTTTTCTGGGTTTCTTTTGGCCCTGGGCCAATTTTTGCTTGTCTCTGATGCGTAAAGTGGGTTTGAAAAAAATGTTGTTTCTCTCTCTTCCCCCATTTAAACATTTCAGGAATTTCAAGTCTTGTCAGCCTTAGCTTTGCTGGGAAAAAAAAAAGAAAAGAAATCCCTTGAGGAGCTTGGGGATGTGTTTTATACGTGATCTCAAAACCCTGAGGGGAAGGTACGTGAGGGAGGGAAAGAGGGGGTCATTAACAAAAGCTTCCTTTATCCCACATTTTAATGAGGCATTGCCATTAAATAGCAGCAACCACACGAAAATTCAACCAACGTGACTTTGTTCCCCAGTGTTTAGCCCCTCGGTTTAAATCATGCTCTCACTTTGCTGGCTCCCTGCTATGACCAGAGTTTTCCAAGGAAGATAAACTCCAGATTTGTAACACAAACCTGTTGGGGAACATGGACAAATTAAGAGAAGACTTCCCATGGAATTTTTGTGCTGCAGTTACTTGCCATCTCAGTAATATGCATGAAAATGGGCACAAGAAGTCTGGTTTCCTGAGGATTTGTGTCTTCAGGGCTGACTAAGGTTTCAATTGACTTCTGCAGAGTGTTCCTGTTATCACTGGGTTGTATTTTATTATTGCCCTCCCTTCCCACCTTGGCTGTCTGTGGTGTATTTTGGGGGTGTGGGGGGCTCCTCTTTTCTGCAGGGGTGGGCCCAGGCCATCCAAGGGTGAAGGCTTCGTGCTGGCCCTTGGCTGCTCTCCCTCCCTTGCCTGCCCCTGGTTCTGCAGCCTGGCAGGAGCTCCCTCACCCTTCCCAGCCCTCTGGTCTTACTCCAGTTTTAAACTTATTGGGGAAGAGGACAGACATCCACAGCCTTGTTCCTTTGTGAGCATGGCTACAAATGAGTTCCCCCCACTGATCATGCAGAAATGAGGAATGGGGAGGTTTGGTGGCTTTGGTGCATTTATTCTCCCTTGGTGGGGCGGTGGGATGGATGCTCAGGGTTCCACAGAGACCCTCTCCTGTTTTCTGGGCTGTTTTTTGTGGAAGGCTCCAATGGGCACCTGCCCACCCCAGCTTTCCTCCTGCTTTTCCCGATGTGAGGGTGTCTGTGTGCTCCGTCACCAGCCACCCCACGGATGCTTTTGGGGGCTGGTGGAGCTGGTGGGGAGTGTGCTGACCTCTCAGAGCCGACTGTTCCACCTCAATCCCGTGCCTGCTGCTCAGCTTTGGACTTTGGAGCCCAGCTCTGGATGGGGCAGGGGGAAATCCCGAAGAAGGAGGAAGTGTTTGTTTAACTCCTGACGTGGTGTAAGGTTCAGAGCGAGCAGATTGTGAAACGGCGCGGACAGAGCAGGGCACGGTTTTCCCTGCGGTTTGCAGATAACATGTGCGGAGCAGGCAGCCAGCGTGGGGCTGGGGGGGAAAAGACAGTGAGGTTTATTTGTTTGTGTGGTTTGTTTTTAATTTAAATAACCTTTATAATTTCCCCTCCCTCTACATAGTAAGTGAGTCCTTATTTATAAAGGCCTCGCCTTATTATTTGGCTTGAAATACAGGCTGCACTCCAGCTTTTACGATTGGGATTAATTTTTAAGATGGGTACAGGCAGGGGGGCAGGTAGTGTGAGCCCCCTGTGTTTGCATTTCCTCTGCTGTTAGAGGGCGTCTGCTTCTCTCTGTGCATAGCTGGGGCCAGCTGCCTGCTGCCCTTGCAGCTCTGGTGCTATAAATGAGGCAGCAATGTGTTCCCAGCTGGAACGGGGCTGGATAATTGCTCTGGGCAGGTTTATGGTGGGGAGGTGCGAAGTGCCCGCTGTCTGTCTGTCTGCCCCCCTGGAAGTGGGTCTGCAGATGGGCTGGGAGGCTGATGGGGGAAAAGGGATGTGGGGGCAGGGAGACCTGCTTAGGGGAAAAAGTGGTGTTATCCATCTCCAGAGTCATGGAATCACTGAAATCACAGAAGGCTTGGGTTGGAAGGGGCCTTAAAACCCATCTAGTTCCAATCCCTTTGGCCTGTGCAGGGAAGCCACCCACTAGACCGGGTTGCTCGGGGTCCCATCCATAGAATCATCCCTTTTCCATAGGGATCCAAGTCACAGACGCTGAGAGTACTCAGGGAGTGCTTGGAGGAGAAAGCCACATTGGGATTTCAGAGCGCATCTCTGGATTTCAGGCTGCATTTTACTTATTAAGGAGGGGGGCAAAAAAAAGGTGTCTGAGGAGCCATTTGCCAGCTTTTCATAAATATCCTAGGGATTTCACAGCAAAGTGCAGAGACTGTTGAAGCTGGCTGGGCATACCAGAAACTTTATGAAATAGTTGGATTCGATCAACACTTAATCACGGTCAGGCTGCCTGGCTCAGCCTCGCTCGCCCTCTCCCAATCCCAGAGGAGGCAGGGGGTGCTGGGGTTGGCCTCCTGCCTCTGCTGTCAACCACATGTGCCTGTGAGGTGGCACACGAGGACATCTGTCAGTGCCCGAGGTAACGTTTAGTGCCCTAAGGAGAGCAGTTGGGCTGTGCCAGGTGACTGATGTCCCCTTAGGTACAGGGCAGTGAATTGAAATGCTGTCTGCCCTCCTCCACTGCGCTGTGCAAGAGATTGCATTGCAAGAGAGCTTTTTCAGGTAGCCTTGCAGAGGTGTTCTGCAGTGGCTCGTTCAGGGGCTGTTGTGGTAGGGCTGTATTTATGTGGTGCTGTTCCACCCACTGCTGTTGCCCACGGGAGCTGCAGACTTCCACCAGTGTCTGCACCCAGTGGCAGGTGAAGGCAGAGGGGTGAATTCACTGAGTGCAATGCCCTTAATTTTAATAGCCAGTAAGTATTTCGGGTGTTTGCTGTCTTCGAACCCCTTGCTAATGCTTCCTGTTTGTCCTGCTCATGTGAACAGCTTCCCTGCTCCTGGCTTTCCAGGCTTATGGCGTTTCCTAGAGACTTGTTCTTCTGGGGTTCAGAGGAGCTCTGTCGTTGCAGACACACACACACACACACACACACTCTCATGTATTTCTCTTCACCCAAGTCCTTCCCAGCCTGGATTTCTACTGCTCTTGCATCGCCTTGTGGGCCAGCATCCAAATTCAAGCACAAGAGAGGTATTTGGGGTTGATTCTTTGCTGAAAACCAGCTTGCTTTCTCCCTACAAGAACTAAGGAGAAAACTTCAGATATGGCTAGGAGTTTTCAATTAATTTTATGAAGTTATTAGTAAACAGAAACGGAACGTTTTCAGCAGCAGCAACGTTTTTCAAAAGTTTGCCTACGAGCAGTTTATTGATTCAGCAAATAGGTGGATAACACAAGCCTGGAGGTGTACGATGGTTAATGTGTAACCATTAAATAGACTTATTTGGGCACTTTTTATGGGTTCTCATGGCAATTAAAGCTTATAAACCTGTGGAGAGTGTTTTTTATGTGGAGCAAAATGAGAACCTTTATCCCAGTGAAGGTGTTCATGGAAAAGGTACAGTTTATGTAATTGTATTCACGTGACTTGACGTAAGCGTGGGGCTGCAAGGAAAGAAACAACCTACTGGAGCTAATTCCCAAGGCTGATTGCAATATTCCTGTGTATTGGCTTCCCTCCTAGTGGCTGTTTCAGTATATTGAATTCAGTGTCATTCCATGGGGGGCATTTCATCGTGAGCCTCCCTTGCTCTAGACTGATTTTCTGGCTCTCTCCCCTATGGGTGTGGTTTTTTGGTGTGTTTTTCATGTGTCTTGGAGCAGCTTTGGTGGTGGTGTCAAATTTGCTGAAAAAAAAGAGCATGAAATGGTTTCCTGCTGGCTAATGTGATCAAGCAGTATCCTGCAGCTCCTGAGACTCTGTCCTGGTTAAAGCAGTTATACAGGACCCCAGCTTTGTGGGGATATGGAAAAGCCTTGGTTTCTTCTTAGATTTGTTTTTTCCTCCCTCAGTCCAATGTATTTAATGGAAAGTGAAGACTGAATGAGATGCTGGGGATTCAGGAGAGGTGTGTGTGTGTATATGTGTGTGTGTATATATATATATGTATATATAAAGCTGTAGTTCCTCCTTTTCAACTAAAAGAAATGAAGGCTGAAATTCAGACTTGTTTCCTGTATTTGCAGCAGCACCTTCTCCACTCTGGAACATGTGGATGGTGGGGGAGAAAGGATAGAGGGCAGCTTGGCTCAGTTTGTGGAATTGTGTGATTGCAGAGCTCCAGGCAAATATTGACACCAGGTTTCTTGGCAGATGTGCTGTTCCTGAGATGCCTTGGGAGCAAAAGTCCTTCCCTGGTGCTTGCTGCAGCCCCTTCTGGGGTGGTGGAGGTGGTGAGTAAAGGGAGAGAAGCTCAGGGGGCGTTAGTGATGGGTGCTAAAAAAGGTTTCACCCACAAATACTCCGATATTGCATTATGATATCCCTAACAAAGGGATGGATGGTCTGGCAGATGTGGAGAGGGATGGGACACCTTTGATATGTCAGCACTGCCAGCCTGGCACAGGTCTGAATGCAGGGCATGCAGGCATCTGCTCTGCTTTTTGCACCACATCTTTAAAAAACAAAATAAAAACCAATTGCCGGCCAGAGAAAGGGAAAATTGTAAAACACTGTTTTCCATCAGCAGTTGGCTGCCTGGGCTTTGTGCCGTGGCAAGGGTGAGCATGTGTGAGATAACCTGCTTTCTCTGCTGCAGTTCTAGAGAATACACCAGAGGATTGTTAACATCAGCCAGCTACCTCTGTGGTGTGGCTCTGGAGTGCAGTCTGGACAAAAGGTTAAATTGGGCAGTCATTTTTGCAGTTATTTCCTATACAACACTCTGGAGAAAGTTCAGTATCACTTAGTTAACTTTCGCAGAGCCATTTCCTGTAGGTTTTGTTAGAGAAAAGCAAGATTATGTGTTTCCAGTTGCAGTAGAGTTATTTTCCCCTATAAAATGCACTGCAATTTACTTTTACACAGTTTTGATTGGTTTGCAAAGACTTGGAGGGTTTGGAAGATCTGAAAAGATTTTTTTTAAATTATTTTATACCTCACTTGCTGTGACAAATTGAGGAAAATGTGTTTTTCGATGTGGCATTGCTGAAGTCTGGCCAGGCTGGGAGTGGGGAGTGTGCATAGTGCTCCCACACTGCTGGTCTGACCCAGGCTCCTGCTCCTGGCAGTGCCCAGTTTTGGGAAGCACTGAGGAAGATTTTCTCCTTCAGGCAGGTCACAGCTTGGCTGTTTGCTGCTATCTGCTCTTCATGGCTGCACAGATGTGGTGATGAATTGCACAGGGGTTCCTTTCCTATCATTTTTTGGCCATGTGAGGTGCTGTCACCCTCTGGTCTCCTTGGGTTTGTCCACTTCCATCTCTCCCATGTCCCCTCTTGTGGCTTCTCCATCATGGTTCATCTCAGGGTTTCTTCATCTTTTCATGTGAATTGCTGCACTTCTTTTTCCCATTGCTGTCTGTGCTTTCCACAAGCCCTAACTATTCTTTCTCTGATTTCCTTGAGATGGTGACATTTCTTCTTACTATTCTCTTCATAGAGGTTAATCTATCTACTCTCAAAAGGACGTGGTTTGAATTCTCCAAGCAATGAGTGCACCTGTGTCCCTCACTGTGCAGTGACAAACCTCGGGAGCACCTTCTGCATTCACGTTTCCCAAATAATGGTATTTTGGAGCAGAAGTTGGTGTGAAGCCAAGGAGCCCTGAGCCCTGTGAGAGCTGCAGGTCGTGTAGTGAATGGTGAGCCCCTGGCACAGTGCCTGGGCTCACAAGGACCACTCGTAAGAGAGAAAGGGTATTTCTGTTCCTGGCCAAATTGCAGTGTTAGCTTTTCTATTTTCAGGGCAGCCAGGTGGCCACCCACATGGAGTTTCATTATGGAACTTTAAAAAAATATTTTTAGAGGCCATTAGGTAAGTTTAGGATGGCATCTACTTTGGATTACGCCTGAGTAAGGTGGGCTCAAAGCAGGAGGGAAGGACCTGTCTGCCTTTTAACATCTTCCTGCAGAATTTGTTGCTTGACTGCAGCATCCCTTCAGCTGAAGGGGTTCCCTGTCCTTGGAGCTGGGACTGGAGCTCCTGTGACACGTACACATCCTCTGGTGAGCAGAAACTAAGATAGTTATAACAAAAAATCTTACCTGAAATGCCAAAAGGAGCAGTATTATTCCAGTAATAATAGTTAAAAGAAGAAGAAATTAGTTTATCCAAGTACCTTCTGAATCCAGCAATTTTGCAAGGGAGTGGGTTCTTAATAGGGTCCTGTAGCAAAAGTATAGGGAAATGTTCCCCTCCCCATCTCTCTCCAACGTGGAAAGGATAAAAATCTATAGAAGGGAAAGTTTGTTCTTTGACTGAATCTTTAAACATCTGCATTCCCTTTGAATTAGCTGTGATGCTTTTAGCTGAGAAACTTCAAATCCAAGGGAGTTCATTGAATAATAAATCAAGGCATCCATCCAGCAAAGTACATCATAGCCCTTTGAAGTAGATGAAGAAATACCTTTCTGATCTGAAGGAGAATTGCGTGCTCAGCTTTGGTGCCTGACTGATGCTAATGCAGGGTTTGAGCTCAGCTCCAGTGCCCCCCAACACAGAGGTGGGGAGCAGGAGCAAATGTGGGCTTATGAGCAGCTGCTTCCCCTTGGCTCTGGAGCCCTGTTTGCCCAGGACTCCTGAAAGTTTAAGAGACCTGAAGAGCAAAAAACTGCAGCCACCAGAAATAAGGACTGGCTTTCAAATCCTGCAAAGTTCTGAGATACCAGACTTGGGGAAGAGCAAGCTCATTTGAATAACTTTCTAAAATTTAATTGCCTATAACTTTTTCTCCTTCTGAGGCATTCTGCAGTCTGAGTTGCACTAATACAGAAATCTGGCTTTGTAAGTGGAAGGAGCTGAAAAACAGCACCAATAAAACTATAAAGCTTTCAAAGATTTTAAAATAGTGCTTCTGTAAAAGATGTGACATTATATGCTGGGGCAGAGTGCAATAAAGATTTTTTACTAGCGCTCTTCACAACTTAGCTGTAAGTTGTACAGCTGTCCCAAACTCCCCTGATAAAGCCTTTCTAGCTGTGTACATCACTGTAATTGTATTCCCTCATGCATACATGCATGGGTACATGTTTGTGCTTAGAACTGCCTTTGTGTCTGTAAATGCACGTGGTGGAAGTCATGTACATGTGCAAGTTGTTTAGGCAGGAATGTACACGTGTGAGATTCTGCTATATGTGAGGAATGTGAAGGCTGGCATGTGAAGCAGCAATAGGTTTAATTGTTCCTTCAATGACTTTGTGGCATTCTTTGGGCAGAGACTTGAGCTTCAGCTGCATCTGCTTTGACATTGTTGCTGTCCCAGTGGCAAAAGCCAACACAGGAGTTATGCCAAAAAAGTCTGAATGCTTGTTCTAACAGCTGACCCTGATGTTAACAGCGAGGTAGGAAAGTACTTTTATAGAGCACACTCACACACGCAGTTACACACTTATGCACACTTTTATTACTCTTGATCTGGGTGGAAATGGCTTGTTTTAAATGCAGCCTTTCCATCTTGAAGGTCAATTGAACCAAGTCGGAGGTCAGATAAAATATAAGGGACAGAACATTTGCTTCTTGGTGTATCTATTTCTGTAATGTTATCAGTGCATGTGGTTTTATTTCTAGCATTTTGTTCCTGGGGCTTCCTCTAAGGCTGAACAAATTGAATCGGTTGGATGAAGTACAGCTTCCAATTTGGGGTTAGAAATCCATTAAATTGCTTGGTGCTTTGTTGGCAGTACAAAAGTGCTTGGAGTGGAAGTGCATTATGATTGGACATTGATTACTCGAGAGGAAAGGGGGTGGATGCTTGTGTAAACCACACACCTCCAGCCAGGATGCCCAGCTTATAGGGGTTTTTTTAGCTTAGAACCTTCAGGTTTTGCCCTTAAAATGCTGTTCTTTATTACAGAGAAGAACTATTTTTAAACTGGCAATGGAGAGCTGTCTGCCATGTGTTCCTCACACCTCTGGGGGATTAGAGCTGGCCTTGCAGCACGCAGGGCTGCCAGCCATAGACAGCCCGTGGGTAACTGGTCCTTGAGATGGTTTGAGGTTATATACATCATTCCTTTCCACACACAAGATGTTTGGATTTGGCCAACCTCTCGGTTCCAGCCCATGGCATTGGAAAGTGCCAGGAATGTCCTTGTTCCTGTAGATTTCAAACTGAGCAAGTTTATGGTGGGCACAGCAAGGAGCCCAGCGTTGTAATTCCTCTCGGACTGCTGCTGGGATCAGAGAGGGCTTTGTTTGCACTGTGCAGAGCTGCAGGGTTGCCTGGGTGTTCTGTGAGACCGCAGTCACTGCTGCCAGGGGAAAAAGGAGCAGAGCTGGGAGGGGTGACCACTGCCTCTGTCCGGGCTGGTCCAGCTGGGTGGGCTGCTCTGGCTCTGCTCCCCTGGCCCCTTAAACTTTGCAGCACATCCAAGGAGGCAGAGCTTCAGGTCAGTGTATCTGCTGAGAGTTCTCCTGGATGCCAGCACAGCAGATGCA
This sequence comes from Melanocharis versteri, assembly GCA_013397845.1. NCBI lineage: Eukaryota > Metazoa > Chordata > Aves > Passeriformes > Melanocharitidae > Melanocharis > Melanocharis versteri. The sequence goes on along the minus strand of VZTG01010059.1, from coordinate 397,201 downwards.
CCGGGTGGCTGGGGAGGAGCAGCCACCAGCGACACAGCCGGTGTATTGTGGCCAGCCAGGTGGAGAACAGGACAGCAGTGGTTCTTTCTGGGAAAAGCCTCTAGAAACACTTAGGTGCCATCACTGTGTGAGAGCAGGAGGTGATGCAGCCCCTTTCTGTGAGTGAAAAGAAGCATCAAGTGCAGGAGAAGCTGGAGTGAGCCCTCATGCCTGAGCCGCAGGGAAAATCTGCGCGCTGTTTTTTTAAGACTTTTCCCCCAACTCTTAGCCTGACTGGTTTTAACCAGTGCACAAATATTCCTTTGTGCCACTTCTAAGCAAGCATGTTTTTTGGGGGGAGATCGGTGCTTGCTGATTAACTATTAATAAGAGCCACGAGGGAGCGAAGCACTGAGCAAACACAGTGGGACAGGGCTGTGTGCCCTGTCCCCACCATTAATGATTGACTGGGCAGGGCAGGGCCGTGCCCAGTGCTGCCCCTGGGCCAGGCACGGCCAAGTCCCACTCATGGTGGGCTCTGCAAAGGGGTGATTGCAGCTGTGTGCTGAAATTTCTTCCTCCTGGCTTGGATGGTCCCCCATGCTGGCGTGCAGTAATGCAGACATGGTGCTGCTGGATAGTGGCACCGAGAGTGTTGTGCCAGGTTGTGCATTTACTAAATTAATATTTCTGATAAATGGTGTTGGAGCAGTGGAAAAATACCATTTTGGCTGGTTAAGGTCTCTGAGCTTACCAGAAACACTTGCAGGTGGGATTAAAATCATTTGGATCCCCAAAGAGAGCAGAGCACATTACAATTCTGTGTTCTCGGAGAAAACTTACCTTGAAATATGGATTATTCAGTATTACTGAATGATTGACCATGGAAGTTTTCTAAAATCATGGAAATTTTGAACAGTATTTGAGGAATTTCTGAATTATCTCTCTCTTCTCTCTGCACTCAACTTCTAACCCACAGCTGGATTTTCAAAGTCATGTGGTGGGAGGGTTTGATTGCCAGCAGTCAAACATGCTGCTCTGGGTCTTCCCAAACATCTGAAAAAGCCAAAGGTTTAATCTGGTTTATGTGCTGTGAGTACTTGTGAAGAGTTGCACAACTTTCAGATGAAAATATTTGCTTTGCAAAAGGAGCCATTTTTGAAACTGTAAATAGCACTTGATGCTGATTTATCAATGTAGCTTGTTATTGTTAATGGAGGCCGAGCAGTTCTAAGGTAGATATGTATAGTAAATTATATAGTTGTTAATCCTCAATAAATTGGTTTAATATGTTGAATACACAGTGGGGAACCTTAATTGAAAATGTTAGTAAAGAAGTCATGGCCTTTATTGATTTAGCAAAGAAACACAGCAGTGATGGAAGCAGGAGCAATTTGTTTGGTGAGTATTTTGTTTATGAGCTGGGCTGTGCAGCCCTTGCTTCAGTGGTTTAAGACACAGTGTGCTTTGCTTTGTGGATGCAGAATCACCAAGAAAGAAATTTGCTATTGAATTAGAAAAAGATGAGTTCGGCCAAATACAATCAAGCAACCAGCTTGCAGGGTTTTGGTTTTAGGATATGTCTTTCTCATGGCAGTAGTTAGCACTTTAATTAAAGCAATAAACCCAGAACAAACCCTATGGGTGTCAGGGCAGATGATGGGTGGAGTTTTACTTGTGGGTTAAAAAACCTTCCACATCCTGCTTTTCCTTCCAACTGCTTACCTGTCACAGGTGGCAAAGCAGGATTGCTTTATGTGAAATTAAATACAGTTGTTCTTATTTAGATGCTCATTCCCCCTTTGAAATGTGGTTTTGCTTTGATGCAATCCTTGGAGCTGATGCCTCAGCGTGTTTTGGAGAGGATCAGTCTCCTTCAGGCAGTGCAGCTTAATAGAAGAGGCAAATATAGAGAAAGATTGCTGCAATTAATTCCTGCCTGCCATAACCCTTGCAGTATCCGCTGTTCCCTGCATACAATGCTGCCTTTACTTTTTTTGGAACGTGGAGCAGTTGAAATACTGAGAAAACTCTTGTTGAGTGGGCCAGGATCAATCTCTGGTGAAATGAGTATCCTCATGTCTCTTCTGATGATGCAGAGTCAGTACGAGGTCCATGAGTACCTGAGTTACCCAGGTGCTTTGTACATGTGTTGTGGAGCATTTGCATATATGTGTGATTATGTAGATAAGTTGCATCTAAGCCTTCTGTTTTAAGAAATAAAATAGGGGTGTTTGGAGATGATCTTCCAAGAAAAATAAAAGAAAAAAGCAGACAAGAACTCTACTTGAGTTTTGCTAAGGTTATTAAAATAGGAGGAAATGGGATCCTAGGTTTTGTCAAAACACATTTGTGTAAGGCAAACAGGGCCTAAAATAACCTGACGCTGCCCTGTTGAAAGAGACAAATAAGCCTGTAAAAATTCTTGGTGTAGGAGATGTGGAAGCCCCAGCAGCAGTGCAGTGTTACCCAGTGCTCCTGCAAGGGGCTCCTGCCCTTCCTCAGCCCTGGAACTGTGGCTGCTCATCCCGTGCTGCCTGTTGGAGTCTGGCAGTCCGCAATGATAGAGGTGTTGATGTTTACAGCCCTGTGTGAGCTGCTCACCAGGCACCTCTGTGCCAGATGTGTGATCTGTGTGCACCCAAAGCTGTGAGTGCAGAGTGGCAGAGCAGGAGGAAGGGCCACGGCTGAAAGTGTGTCCCTGAAAGTCACTTGAAAGCAAGATCATTCCCGAATTTCTTAAACCATACCAACCACGTGCTAAATTGAATTGTAGTCTGGCACAATGCTTCTCAGTGATGTGGTTTTAATTAGTATTCTTTGCGTTAATGGCTGCACGCATCCGCTGGAATCGGTGTGCTATCAGTTCCTGGGGATCATGCTGCAGGAATTTCCTTCAGACGGTATCGTTGGTCATGACTGACAGTGATTCATGGTGCACTTTTCTTGGTGTCTGGATGACCTCTCAAAGTTTGTCTTCACTGTCAAATTAGCTCATATTATGGCTTGAGGGCTGCCCTTAAGTTGACTCCCTCCTGCACATAAAGCCCCTTATATGAGCAGGCTGTTAACCCAAGCCAAAATGATGCTGCTGCTAATTTGAACAAGGACATAAGTAAAGCCTGAGTGAGCACATCAGCTGAGCCACTAACAGAACCTCTCAGTGGTGGGGCACAGCTTCACCTGTGTGGGTGCTGTGTAGCCTCTCTGTGTCCTGCAGAGTCTCCCCCAAGCACTTAGAGCAGCAATCTGGGACATTCACCTCTCTGGTGCCCTGTGTTTTGGTGCTCTTACCTCCTTCTAGGGGGTGACTCTTTCCCAGGCTTGGCGTGGGCCATTTCTGTGCTCCATTTCAGAGTCTCTTGGAAGCTGGATGCTTTGCACTTGTAGGCAGCACACCCTACTCGGGGTGCCCTGTGACAGAGATCACAAAGGGCTCGGCTTGGGGCACGGTGGCTGAAAAGCTGCCTGGTGGAGAAGGACCAGGAGGTGCTGGTTCACAGCTGTCTGAACATGAGCTAGCGAGTGCCCAGGTGACCAAGAAGGCCTGTGGCACCCTGGCTTGTACCAGCAATAGTGTGGCCAGCAGGACCAGTGATCATCTTCCTGCTCTCAGCATTGGTGAGGCCATGCATTGAATCCTGGGTTCAGTTCTGGGCCTCGCACTACAGGACACACAGTGAGGTGCTGGAGCATGTCCAGAGAAGGGCAGTGGAGGTGGGGACGGGTCTGGAGCACAGGTCTGATGAGAAGAGCCTGCAGTAGCTGTTTGGCTGCTCTTGCCTCATGGGAGTAGAATTTGGAGCTGTCCTGTGCACAGGAATCAAAAATGGACCAAAGCTACTTCCTTCTGTCCTGGCAGTCCATACAGGCACCTGAATCCATGCAGTCTCTTTGATGGCTTTGTGCTTCAGCATTAATGCCCACCTGTCACTGATTACAAGGACTCTGCCATCTTTCTGGCACCTCACAGGCTTGTTTAAAAGAGACATTTGAGCTTGCTTTCTTCCTGCACAGCCGTACACTTTTAGCATGGGCAGTGTGCTCCCTCTCTTGCTCCCCTGGCCCCCATCCCCAAGCTAATTCAGCTGCGGCCATGCTTTTCATACCCACTCAAGTGTGCATGGGGCCTCCATCCCAGCGCTGTAAAGCCATCTACAGACATGTGGGAAGAGGATGGTGCCTATTCAGTAAGCTGCAGACTAGGCAGCTATCTTTCGACAGATGAGCCAGAGGAATTTCTACTGCAGGGCTCAATTGTTCTGGGCCCTCGGCTCCCTTTTGTGCAGGAGCAATGAAAAGTTGTGTTATGACAACGGTCGACAAAGTGTTTAATGAAAGCCACAGTTGGCAGTGACAGAATTTCAAGCCATCCTCCTTTTCTCCGATGCCTGTCATCAAAAGGTGCAGAAACGCTTTTGACATAATCTTCTGCACTGACAGATAAATGGTTTTGACGTAAGGGTTGGAAACCTTCACCTTGCTGAACAGAATTCAGCCATCATCGTGGTGAGCAGAGACCAGGAGCCACATATGTCTCTGTTCCTTTGTCTGGCGAGCCAGACAGGCACCTCTGTTTTCAACAGAGAGGTGGCTTTTCTTTGCACTGGTCAGGGTCCCAAAGCAGAGCCAAAACTTGTACATGAACTCCTGGTCTACTCTGCACCTTGCCCAGGGGGGCAGGGTTGGCTTCTCACAGGTCAAAGAACTGACTGATCCCTCTTCAGTGGCAAGCAGGATTCTGTGGCAGCATTATTTCTTTTGGGAGGTAGTTTGAACATACCCGGTTATTTAACAAGACTTTCATTTCAGTCTCTGCAGTGTTCAGTGATCCACAGTGCCACTTTCACAATGCCAGCTGAAGGCAAACACTGCTTTCTTATTTAGAGACTGGAATGGCTGAAAAGACAGAACAGGGCCCTTCCCATATTGATTTAACAGGCTCTCAGTTCCCAATCGTGGGCATCTTAGTGACAGGAGGGGAAAACCCTACATTGTTGGATTAGCCAATACAAGGAAGGCTTGAAGTCTGTAATGGATAAATAATAGGCAGAGCACTTCTCATGCCAGTAAATCAGAATAAAGTTTAAAGACATCTTTCCCTGTTCAATAGAAGCTGATACAAAAAACCAATCTGAATGTTAGGGGCCACTCAGGTTGATGGTTCTGCTCTTTCTCCTCTGACACCTGTAAAACTTCTAACCTTCATAGGATGCTTCCTTGAACTCACAGCCCAGGCTCTTGTCCTGAATTTATATTAGTTCTATTTTCTTTCCACAGCTTCCTTGGAGGGATCAAAATATCCTCCCATGAGTAATTCAACAGAAACAGGTCCCCATGCAGAGAAGCAGGCCCAGGGCAGTTTGTGGGCACGGGGAGGTGCCAGGAAATGGGCAGAACATGCACCAAAGACATGGGCTCCTGGAACTGGCATAAAACACTGTAGGTGATGCTTTATAAACTGGCTTTGAAGAGATGCCCAGGGTGAGAGAGAGCTCAGAGGGCTGGGCAAGTGCTGATTTGGGAAAGAACAGGGTTTTGGTGTTGGGAGTTGATGGCTCTCTTGCTTTGAGGAAGATGTTTTGGAAAACTGATGGCAGAGACGTTTGTTCAGCGATCCACTGGGGACTGTGTGGCATCATCCCAAGGGGCTCCTTGAGAAGGAATGCATTCTGTGCCACAGAGGAACAGTAAATGGGACAGCTTTCACCGATGGGACAGCTCTGCCCCCAGGCTTGGCACCTCCAGTCAGCCTGCACTGCTGGTCTGCTCAGCTCAGAGAGGCCAAGCTGGTGGGGACATTAAAGCCCCTGCAGTGCTCCCTTCACTGCTGGACATGTGGGACCCACGCTTAGGGGTGGGAGAGCATCGTGTGCACCCATGACCTCAAGTTTTGAGTTCCCTTCTTTATTTGCATTACTGGAGCCCAACCAAGATTGAGGCCTCATTTCATCAGCATCGGGCAAACCAAGACAATACCTACCTCAATTTTATTTACAGTCTAAATAGACAAGACAGACAAAGGGTGGCTGTGGAAACAAAAGCTCTGGAGAGGTGATGTGACATGACCCGGTCACACAGCAGGAGATTAAGAGAGCCAGGGATAGACAGAGGTTTCCTGACTCTCAGTCCCAATGATCTATCTATTGGAGCACGTTAATTCTTTCTCTCACTTAAATGCTGTGACTGGCATGCCAAATACTGCCTAGTGAGGGGATCAGGGTTCTGGGAAACACATCCTTTGATTGCTGATGCTTCAGGCTAGAAATTCTTGTGTATTTTAATATAAGTTAAAATACAGCTAATGTCAGAAACTCAGTAAACTTTATTTTGGCATATCTATGTAATTTCAAGTCTCCTGTTTATTTTGTACTGACTATATTTCTAGCTTTCGTTTCCCCGCTAGTTTTTGAACAGTGTATTGTGCATTTAGTGAGGATACTTGGTGGCTGGAGTGAGTGGTGGGGGGAGAACTGAAGACTTTGGCGTACAAGAGGATGGAGTTCACCTGCATTTCTGCAGCAGCTATTGGAAAGTCTTTCTGTTACTGGAGCAGCAAAATCTGTCTGTGCTATCTGAAGAGCCAGCTACTCGTGCAGTGACTTTGATGTTCAGATGTCCTGAATGGCAGCAGCAGTAATCAGAAAGTCGCTCTGGGTGATGTTAAACTGTGGCCGTGAAATCCTTTAATTTATGAAGATCTTTGTTTTTTCCCTTGTGAACTTTGGAGGGTCATGTCAGCGTCACTCAGTGCTTGAGCACGGGCTAAGCCAGGGATCTGGTCCCTCTGGCAAGTATAGGGATAATCAGTTTTGGTGCATGTGTTCTTGTTTCTTGCTTCATAAAATAGCCCCTTAGCCTATTGCAGAGGAATGTGTTGCGGAGAAATACATTACCTTAAAAAATGTAAAGATTGGCTGCAGTAGAAGGCATAGAAATACATGAAAACAGATGGATTCATGCACGGTCATGTCTGGCTGTATTTCCCCCTTACAGTTTGTCACTCGTATTTCTGCGTTGGCTTTATTGTGCTGAGCCTGTAGGACGTTACCGGTTGTATTTTCTCTTTTTGCCTGTAGATCAGACAGGGACAAGCTCCAACCTGATCTTACTGTGTGGTTTAAAAAAAAAAAAGTAGTAATGTAATCTGTGGGCAAATTGCACTTTAATTCGTAATTGTGCTATGAATATGGACTTGGCTTTCAAACACACTCCGAGTTTAAACTGCAGTTTGACTTTTATTTAGATAAATGCCTTTAAGTTCATAGTGAAATGGATATCTGCTATAGGCTGGTATTGATTTAAAGGTCTCTTGAGTGTTTTAAAAGACAGTAGGGGCTTACAGGACAGCATATTTTAAACTGAGATGCTTGGTTAGGTTTTACACTCCTGTATAGCTTCAGTTCTAGGCTCTGTTAAGAGCCAGCTTGTGTTGTTGATTTGTAGAGTATTCTTTCCACAGGAGGTATTGGCAAAAAATGGAACATTTTGGGCAAGATGCAAGGAGCTGCCTTCAGAGCTGGCTGCTCTGAAATGATGGGGAATGGTGTGATGTGGGAGCCATCAAATGATTCCCTCGTGCAGGGTAACGCTTTGAGAACTTCCCATAAATGCATTACAAGAGGGCATGTCATCAATATCTGCTTTTTAGCTTGAAAGAGGTGTTTATCACTTCCTGCTAATCATACAGAGTTGGTAAGCTTTGTACTCTTTCAAGTCTTGGTATTTGTAAGGCTGCTGTGAGCCTGGATTTCTCTTTGCATCGCCGCAGAGTGCAGTGCGTTAGTGTGAGCACTTCAGGAGGTATTTTCCATCTATGCTATTCTGGCAGCTGCCTTTTCTTTGTGTGTGCCTCAGCTCTTGGGTCATGGAGCATTGGTAAAAGTTCAGTAGGTGCCTCGATGACTTAGGTCCTGTTTGCCTGTTTGGGTTCCAGACCTGCTTGCTTTCTGTGGGTGCAGTTTTAAAGCAAAGAAAAACCCAAACCAGGGAAGATGGGCCAGTTTTCTAGTCAGACTGGCTTGGTGGTTTGAATAAGCAGCTCAGTGTTTGAGGGCTTATCTAAAATCAGGGCATGAATCTTTTGGGTTGTGTTCAGAGGTGCAGTAAGAGGGTGTAACCTCCCTGCAGAGGAGGCAGGAGGGTTGAATTTTACCCAGGATAATATCCTGGAGCAGGGTGTGGAGCAAAGTAAAATTAAAGAAGTCCCGCTCACAATTTCCTTACAATTTACTGTGGTTGCTTTTCTACTACCACCCATCAATTTGCCTCCTCCCTCTTTAGATTACACACTCACAGAAACATGCCAGCACTGCATACAGACTGTTAATTAAAGCACTTGTTACTTTCTGCATCATTAGTCACTTGGTCTTAATTGATCTGTGCTCTCCTGGTTAGTCCCTAGCTGCAGGTTTGACCTGTCCTGTGTCGTGTGCTGAGGGTGCACATCTTGGAAGGAAGGCTCTCCTGTTGCACTGTATGATGCAGAGCATGGCAAAGCTCTTGCTTGTGGCTTCTGGAGCTGGCACTTAATTTGTATTATTTTGCCTGTTTGCTGTCCCTAGCAATCCTTGCAGCGTGTTCCTTCCTGAAGCACCATGAGCTCTGCATGTGTTTCCGATCAGGGATGTCCTGTGAGGCAGGTCTGCTCTCCCACCAGGCTGCTTCCTGATAATACTGCACAACTCATTTGTCATCCATCAGTGCTAGGATGTGATTTAGGTTTAGATTTGGGCTGTTGGATAGTTGGAAAGTGTTGGCTGGGGTTGTTGAGGACTGAAGTGTGTACTACTGAGTGGCTTGAAAGCTGTATTCACTGATTTAAAAGAAAAACTTTTAGTGATGCGCTAATTATATCATCTTGTTAGAAAATGTAGAATATATTTTATATTTACACATCGTAAGTGTACATACCTAAATATGTGTATTTTGTGTGTAGCACACAGTGGTATAAAAAAATACTCCATGTGAATATAGCTATAAAATATTTAGTGGAAGGTTTGTTGATTGTTTCAGTTCAGACTTTAATTTGTCAGGAAATATCCTATTCATCTGTGATTAGTTTTGTGGTTGTGAATAACCAATAGTAGAATAATAAATGTAATTGTGTAATATGAAGACAAATTAAAACCACACTAATCTAATGCAAAAGAGGAAGAAGCTTGGGGAGAGCTAGATAACAGTTTTGTCATGGAACTAAACTCACTTGTGTATTCAGCAGAAAAGTGCTGCTCTCCCATTTTAATTCTCTTTTAAAAAACCAAAACCCAAACCCTCCCAGTGCAATCCAGAATAATTAAGATGACTCTCTTTTGCTGAGCAGGGTGACTGCAGTTTGCTGATCCTACTGTCTTTTATTTTAACAGAAACCTGAGCTACAACAAGTTGACAGAGATTGATCCTTCTGCCTTTGCAGAGCTGCCGAACCTGCAGGAAGTGTAAGTATTCCTTCAAAGGTTTTAATTGTATTTTTTCAGGGCTGCTTGTGGGCCGTGAGGAAATTGTATCTCATTTCCTAAGACAGTACCTTCCTTTAGCTAAGTTGAATGAGCAGGTCCGACTTGGTGTGGAGGTGTTTTCCCTCCATATTGTATACCTGTGCTGCTTTTTTTAAACAAATCAATTAGCAGAACACAGCATCCCAATTAAAACAGCGGAGCTGTTATTGGAAATCATTGGAGTTTGCCTCCCTCGGTGTTGTGCAGTGCTCAGAGGGAGCAGTTCAGCACACCTGAACATACACACAAAGCTCCTTGCTGAAAGCATAACCCTGAAGCAAGGCAGAACAGCCTGGATTGTGATACCTGATGCCAACCTAGCCCAAATCTCCCAGGAAACAAAGGTGTAGTGTAGTGGATAACAAAGCACTTAACTGTGTCTCCTCCTCTCTCAGACATTTGTGCTCCTTTTGGAACCAGAACAAATTCTGTTGGAAGTCTTGCTAGGAGAGGCTAAGCCAGCAGAGCTGTCTTCTGCTCCAGTGGGGAAAAGAGGAGCTGGTGAAGGTCTGAGTGGCTGTGCCAGACCCTCCTTGCTGATAGAAGAAACCTGTGTCAGGGAACTGCAGGTTTTCCAAGCTCCTGATCTCTGTGAAGGCTCAGCAGTTTCACTCAGGGAGGGCCTGCATTGTCAGCCCTTCACAGGCGTTCCTGGAGCTCTGATTTTGGGGTTTAAAAAACGAAAGTGACTGAAATTGCAGGCGGTGGGCTGAGGTAATGAGCTCGTGTTTGCCTGGTGAATCGCTGGCATACTTGAGGTTTGGGCTCTGTTTGAAGAGCTACTGATGCCTCATGGGAAACTGAAAAAACATTTCCTTTCAGAAACAATACTGTGCTCTATCAAGCGTTTTCTCTTGTCCTCTGTCTGTTTTCATTAAGTGTTGGCTCTGGGACTCATGGAGGGGCCAGATCCTGTGATTCTTAAATAGGCAAAAAGTGGAATTCTCCCTGACTGATGCCTGCTGGATTGGACTATGCGGATTAATGTAGCATCTCTCTCCTGGCCTGATTGCCCTGGCTTCTCTGCTTACATGAATAGTAGGGACTTGCTGGGAATCATGATTAAGTGAGGAATATGTATCAGAAGTGACTGCAGTGCTCTGAAATCAGCTCTTCATGATATTCAGAGAGAAAGTGATGTGGGTCAGCGGGACACTGCCTGTAGGATCTGTTTTCTCAACTTCTCTTTTAACTGTGGAAAGCCTTAAATTGCTCTGTGCTTAAGGAAGAGAATTGCAGCCCTGATCCCTGAGACTTTAGAATTATCCTGACATGACTGTGGCTTAGTGATAGCTTTTATTCATGGAAGTGCCTGAAGGCGTGTGGCTGCTGATTCCCCAGGTAGGGAATTCCCTTGAGCAAAGTGCTGCACGTGTGTAGAGCAGGACAAGCCCTGCACTGAACAGTTAAACACTATAAAAAGGTGTCAGGGTTTTGGGGGAGATAAGTAAGGCAGCCCACAAAGTAATGGGCAGATAAGAGCTGCTTGCTGTGTCAGAAAGACAGGGTTAGGGAATAGGGAGAGAGCAGAAGAGGGAGTAGGAGGGAAAGGGAGCAGTCAGAAATGGGAGACTGGAGGGGAGGCAGAGGTCTGGAGCAGAGCCTGGGAGGCAGGCCCTGGGAAGTGTGAGGGAGAAGCTCTATTAAAAGCCCTATCTACTAATCTTGGTTGCTTTTGAATAACAGCTAAACCACAGACCACTGAAATAAACTTCATTTCACAAGGAGAACCACATCTATATTGCCAGAGCATCTTCTCTCTGAGGGTTTTTTTTTAAGCACTTTACAAACATTCATGAAATAAGCATCATGCTGTGGCATGTCTCGAGAGCAAGTCAGTGTTTCTCTGTGCATGCTGTGCTGGGCAAACCAAGGCACCCTCAGGGAAAGAGATTGCCCCAAATAATAGATGCATTGATAAGACCTGAAACCTCCCATGATGCTTCAAACGTGCTGTCTGTGGTTCCTGAGCATTACACAAGGCTTAAAACTCTGTGTGTGTCTCTCCATGTGAATAATTAGTGTGGTATATTTTGAAAACATTTTGTTTTCCCTTGATTTTCAGAAAATATCTGCAGACCAAAATATTTAAATTCATACCTTATCTTCGATGCTCTGTTTTGCTTTACTGAGACTGTGATAAAGTACTAGCAGAATTTACAGTACACTTTTCCCTTTCCCTGAGTTTCGGCAGTTGTTTGTGTGGTTTGTTTTGGTGGCCTTTATGAGAAGCTTTTTGAAAAGGTTTTAAGTCTGTGTAGGATGAAATCTAGTGGCTCAAAGTGATGCAAAACCCTGTGATCCCAGTTGCTCTGAAATAAGTGGTGGAGGCTCAGGGTAGGGGCTGGACTGGGACTTTACTTTCCTTCAGGACACTTGATCTTTCTCTCGTCCCCTTTGGTGGCTTCATCTCATGACAATCCCCTGGGGTCTGTCCGTTCTCATCCCTTGGTTGGAAGGATGGATGGAGGGTGCTGCTGTGGGGTAGCTCCTGTGGTCTTTGTGGGGTTTCCTCAGGTCATATGGATCATGGGATCCACCAAACTGATGGTTCCATGGCTCTCAGGCTTTCCAAGCTCACTGGTAGCAAAGAAAGGGGTAAAACCATGCTAAAATTCCTCTCCAAACAACTCACCTTTTATTTTCTAAAGTGCCTTTCACTGAAAGCTCTGGAGAGCTGTGCTATTTTTGAGCAGGCTCCATTTCAGCTTGACACCAGCCTGGCAACTGGACTGTAAATATTTTATACGGGTGGCCCCCCCTCCTCCTCTGCCTCAGCATCCAGAGGGTTTGTGTCGTCAAAGGTGAGGGCTGGGGAACAGAAAGGAGACTGAAAGTTTACAGTTGTTGAGCCCGGCTGTTCTGTTTTAAGGGGTTTTTTCCCCTCTTTTTTTTTTTTTTTTCTTTTTCAATTCCTTTACATGGAGAAAAAGGGGAGATAAGTGGGAAATCCCAGGCAAATACAGAGCTTGGCTGTCTCCTCTGTGTCAGCAAGTGGTGCCTGTGAGCCAAGAGAGAAAATGAGGTGGGAGAACCACTTCTGACTGACTCCTGCCATGACAGGAGGCTGATATATGAATATCACACTTATGTCAGAGGAGGGTTTGACCAGTTGTTAGACGCCGGTTGGTGTCAGAGCTGCTTAACCAGAGCTGACCCAGGCTCCTTCTTCTCCAGAAGATGCTCAGTTAGATGTTAATGAAAACGTGCTCAAATAAGCATTTTAATGCTCTTTCCAGCTTACTCTGTACCTTTGGAAGCTCTAGACCATGTTGTAATATGAGCAACAGTGAGCTTCTAGTTGCAGAGTGGAGCTCCTTGCTGAATTCCAATGCATCTGGCTTTTCCCCCTTACATTTTAAGGCATGGGTATAATGTCAGAGGCAGAGGAAAGCTTTTATCCCAGCAGTGCTTGGAACTCCTCGTGAAATCAAATATCTTGCCTCCTCTCAGAGGAGCCAGAAGGGAAGTTCTGGGATGAATGTGCCACTGCCCTCTCCCACCTGCCAGAAATTGTGTTAAAGGAAAGAAGAGGGGAAAAAAAAAAAAAAGAAACAACATAATTTAGGATTGCCCCTACTGGTGCCTATGGCTTAACACACCTCACCTGTGCAGCTGTGCTTTGCACCCAAAATTGTGATCTTTTCAGGATTCCCTGGGAAAGGGCAGCACTTGGAAGGCCTGCAGTGCCCCAGCAAGGCTCTGCCTCAAGCAGGAGCAGTGGGATCAGAGGTGGTTTGGGGGTCCTGGGGAGCCTGGCCAAGGCTTGGCTGTGCTCACTGCAGCGAGGGGGGAGCGGGCAAGAAGGCTGAGAAATTAGGTAATTTTCAAGCAGCCAGACGAGCGACTGTTACAGTAATTAATTGACTAATTCACCGTACAAACAAGGGCTCTTTAAACCAAGGAAGAGCCAGTCACATGGCAAGGATCTGTTTTCAGTCAGAAAAACACTTCAAGCACTAGGCCCTTGCAGGGGACGTTTCTGTGCTGGTGGCTGCAGGAGTGGGTGGCCTGTGGCTCCGTCAGCCCTGGGGCTCTCTGTGCTCCCCAGCTGCCCACAGCAGGGCCCCCGTGTCTGGTGACACTGCTGTGTGTGCCCAGCACTGTGTGCTGCTGCCTTTGTGGGGAAATCCCTCTGGGATTTCCAGAGTTCCTGCTGTGGAGAGGATGCCACTCGGCTGTGCCCCCAGGCTCTGACTGCTGTGGAGGGGGTGAGCAGGGGCTGCTGCTTGGGGAAGGGGTTAAATTCCTGTCCCGAGGCAGTGGGACCCATGGCCTTGAGGTGCAGAAGTCTCCTGTCTCAGGCTTGACTCTGGAAACACAGGCTGCTGGAGGGCTGTGGCACAATGCTTTCCTCCCTGGTGCTTTAGGAGTGGGTGGAAGGGAGAGGGGGAGAGAAAAGCCTTGCTCTTGTAAAGAAAATACGGTGGAACCAGTGATGGTGGCTGTCATGTATGAACGAGTAAGGTGTGGCCATCAGAGGTCCAGACAGACCCCTTGGGATGGAGGCTTCTGCCCCAATGTCAGTGTCAGCCCTCCCCTGCTCCTGTACTCTTGGCTGCAACCCTTAATTTCTGTTTCTTGCAGGCGTCTGGACAACAACGAGCTGACTGCCATTCCCTCCCTGGGATCTGCTGCTTCCAGCGTCCGCTCCCTCCACCTGTAAGTCACTGCCACCTCCTTCAGCTCTGGGCTCTCTGTGCGGTGGGTTTAGCTGCCTCTGAGAGTTTCACGTGTGTCACACTCATTCCTGCTGACTCTAGATTTTGTTTTTTGGCTTGTTGACACCTCAGTTAAGAAACATCATCGAGAGTAGTGTGATTTGTGTGAGGTTGTGTGTTGTGCTTATGGTCAGTGGTGACTTATGTCAGTAAATTCTGCAGGTTGAATAAAACTTCTTTTTTCTCATCTGCCTTTGGGTTTCAACCATTAGGTCATACTTGTGCTATTAAATTTTACCTTTTCTTTATTGTTCTTTTTTTTCCCTGGCTCGTTCTGATCATTTCTTCTTTCCTCTTAAAGCCAGAGACTATTAATATCTTCATCTTTTAGTGAAATCATTCCAGGCTTGTTTTTATGGTCTCTTTCAACTTCTTTTTAACACTTTCTTTTGAGAGGGCAGTGATTGTAAAGCATGATCTGCAGAAGGTTTGAAGTTCCCAACTTTGTTAGTTTAGATGACCACAGAAGCATTAGACACCTGTGAGCCCTTGTGTACCTGCCACCGAGGACCTTGGGTCGATGGTACTGCTGAAGGAGATAAAATATTAAAATATCAAACTATTTAGTACCTAAAGAGTGTGGATTTCTAAAATTATTTTTGCATGTGTCTGCTTGCAATGCGCAGTGAGAAGGAATTTTGCTGAGGTATGCATGATACCTCCCAGGTTCCTGGGAAGGGTTTGTAGTTAATAGGGACTGCAGGAAAGTGCTAGAGCAGTTCAGGTGGTGGCTTCCAGCCTGCATGGCCTTGCAGTACACCTGCAGGCAGGTATTTTCCATGGATTTGGTACTTCTCGTGGTGGAAAATGCCTGTGACCACGCCACCAGCTGATTGGCCTCAAATGCTCGAGAGGCTCTGACTTACTCTGAGGCAGCCTTGGTCTGCTGACTTACTGTGCTGCCACATTTGTGCTGTGCATCAGGGTTCAAGAAAGAGCTCCAGAAATCTGATTTATGGATGGAAAGCTTGCACAGAATTTGCCATCCAGGGATATAGTTTTAGGCCCCCCAGATCGGCTTCTCTTTCTCATGAAGTCTATAAATGCCCTGAGTTCCACAAGCCCCTGTTGTTATTTTTGCTATTAATTTAGCTGTTGGCAAAGAACCAAATTGCTGGAGCTTTGGGTTTTTTTATTCCTGAAATGAAATAAGCAGTTTGGAAAGGAGGAATAATGACTGGTGGAAGGCAGGCGATTTACAGCTCCTCTGAAATTTCAGAGTGGTGCAGAAGGAAGGAGAAGCTACAAAGCCAAATGATAAAAGGATGGTATCCCAAACAAACCTGCTTAGTATCACTTTCCAGAAATCTGAATTGCTCTCCTCAGCTGCTACACATAAATAACTCTGATAGTGGGATTTGTAATGCTGCTGTCATACTTCTGCAAGAAGGGTCTCTTTGTTTAGCTTGTATTAGAGAATGCCACTTCTTTTTCTCCTTGCATTTCCTTTTAATTTTTATCAGAGATAAAAATAACCGGAAAGATGTTTTAAAGTACCTGCTTCAGTCGATGTTGCTGACTCACATTGGAATGATTTGCTGAGGAAGTGAAGTTTTCTCCATCTTTAGGAGTCTTTAATCAATTGGTTGGCTTCCTAAAAGACGGTCCTTTAGTTCAACCCTAGGGTAATGGGCTTGATAGGCAAATTGGTGGGTAAAGTTATTCAGCCTTGTGTGATGTAAGGAATCAGATTATATGGTCATACTGGTTTCTTCTGGCCTTCCAATCTGTGAAGTAATAATTGGAGAGGCTGCCAAACCAAACCCAGGGTGAAGACTCATAATGAACACTTGTGTACTGAGAAACTGGTTTATGTTTAAGTGTATAGTGTTACAGTGTATTCTTAATGCTAAAGAAAAATAAATACGTTTCCTTTTTTTTCCCCAGTGTTTAGAAATGTGTGAAGTGTGTTTACCTCACAAACCTCTGAAGTAGGTTTTGTATATTGCGTGTGGTTAAGCGTTTCCAAAGGACTGTTAATGTATTATAAAAGCAAGGCTTGTATATTTGTCACTCAAAACAGCCCTTCTGAATGAGTTACTTCATCTCCTACTCTTCCTAAACAGGAGAACACACTTTTTGTCCTTTTGGGGCTGGGAGAAAGAAATCTACCATGCTGCCAAACTCAAATTTCCCATAAAGTTGTGTGGTTTGTTTTTGTTTGTTTTTTAATGAGCTCTGCTTTGCATTTCCTGCTTTTGGGTTTTCCATACCTGTCTCCATCACCCAAAACTTGCCTGACCCTACATGTGTGAGGACCACAGGCCAGCTAGGTATATATGTAAGCATGTGAGAATCTGTTGAAGAGAGAATTCTCAAAGCTTTCTGCAAGCCTTTGGATGTCCCAGGCTGCAGATGGACGCAGACATAACATATGTATCAAAAATGCTTTGTCCTGATACACTGCCATGAAGTTTGGTTCAGTTTAGTTATTCCTCGAAGAGTCAGTT
Organism: Melanocharis versteri; assembly: GCA_013397845.1. Classification (NCBI taxonomy): domain Eukaryota; kingdom Metazoa; phylum Chordata; class Aves; order Passeriformes; family Melanocharitidae; genus Melanocharis; species Melanocharis versteri. The sequence goes on along the minus strand of VZTG01010059.1, from coordinate 380,554 downwards.
TGTTTGCCTTGCACGTTGAAAATATTGCCAAAGTCGTTCATTTCAGCAAGAGCAAACATAAGGGACTTGATAAGGCTTTTAATAGAACAGAAGGGAAAAATAATCTATGTATGGGTTACCAAATAAAGACAGACATTAAATGCAAACATCTGTTAGTGCAAACAAAAGCCAGGAAATTCAGCTGGGAAGGGGAGAGACTGAATCTGGATTCATTCCGAAATTACATCGGAATAGCTGAGAGGAGAACCTTGCCTGAAATTCCCACAGCATTTGTAATTTAGTTACAGTTCCTAGACTTGGACATTTGGGAGTTGATGGCAGGATGTTTTCACTGACATGCCCTTGGCTGAGGATTTCCTATCCCAGTGCAGCTACAGTGTGTTAACTCGGAAGGCTCTCGAGAAGACCCTGTTACCTGATCTGGTGGAGAAAGGGATGATGGAAGAAACCATTTATTTGCAGAACTTAATCAGTTTATATCCAACTTCCTCACTATCTTGCATGGAAGGAGTCTTGGGCTTGCCAGGTTAGAGGAGCTGCAACCAACCCTGCAGTGCTCTGTTATTTTGGGTTTCCTACAAACCCCCAAGCAGGCACAAGCTCAGCCCTTACTCTGGGGCCTGTCTTCACTGCTGCATCTGCCTGCATGGGGGTAAATGCATCCTGGAGGGGTTTTGGGGCCTTTGGACAGGATGATGGAGGTGGATCCTTTCCTCTGCCCTGGCTCCAAGCCTGATTCAGTCAGCATCCTCTGACACAGGCTGTTGGGCAGCTGTAGGGCTCAGTGGAGGGTGCTAACCAGACCTCTGGCGCACGCGTGGTAAACAGAGCACACTCTGTCACATCCTTAGCTGGCTGGGAATGAAGGAAGTCAACAGATTAAACACTTCAAAATAACTTTCATTTCTTTCACTGTAAGTCTTTTAAGCCTCCAGCCATTTAGGAACAAAGGGGACAGTGACCCACAGCAGCCAGCTGTGTGTTAGCAACAGGCAGAGCTGTTTGAGATGCTTTGGCCCCATCATCTTACTCTGAATAAGCACAGATAACAAGGAACTCAGAATAGAGATTTTTGGAGCAAAAGAGTGTGAAATAGGATTAGCTGATTCACAAGAAGATGCAGTGACACTGCAGTGTATTTACTGGGGAAAGCGAAATCAATAGGACTACTCTGCTGCCAAACTGAGCAGAAAAGTCTCTTGAAGAAAATCAATCTTCTTTACAGACTCATTAATGTAAAGATCAATTCACATTAAACTGTAATTAAACAGAGAGCTAATAGGAGAAGGGTAAGTGATCTACTGTGCCCCAGGCAAAATATATCATGTAAAATTTGAAAACTAAATACATGGAGAATTGGAAAGTGGGAGTGGCAGGGAACATGCTAGGACTGCTTGAAAAAGGGCTGATGAGCTCAGATGCTGGTTGGGGCAGCATGATCCTCATGGAAAGGAGGGTACTCTGTGCTATTCCAGCTGGATGTTGGGTAAGACAGGTCAAAGACTTCAGCCAGTCTCTTCCATTCGACTCGCATGGTTTCTTGTAGAGCTTTTTCTCTTAAGTGTTGGGGATTTCATTATAATTCTGGTTAAATTAGCCACATCGTTAAGATTGTGACCCTTGTTTCTTGTCTAGCTTTGACTCTCATTAGACCTTTGTACTAGATTGAAGTTGACTGGTCTTGGAGGTCCATAACGTGGCAGAATCAGGATCACACTATGGAGCTGTTGCCTCATTCTTTCACGGTGAAGGCTTGGCAAAGCAGCTGTTATTTTAGTGCTGTTTGCACTGCTTCACTTGCGTTGTCAGATGGGCTTTGCAGAGACTCTTTCTGAAAACCCATATGGTCCATTAGATTCTTCGAGCTGCTGTTTTGCTTTCACCCAAGACAAAGGTGTCTTGCTTGGTGAGCTGAAACAATGCAAGCAGTCTGTGCTCTGCTGCTCTGAGTGGGATCTCACAAATACGCCTTCCTTTCTGCAAGATTTCCCAGGAGCTGGGGTGGTGGGGTTGAGATCTGTGACTTCACTTCATCTTTGCTTTTCAAGTTAAGATGGTGCAGGCTTGATTGAGCATCAGAACTGCAGCTGCAGCTCTGTCCATGGCGGCCTCTCGGGTGACCCCTGTGAGAGGGAAGAGCTCAAAACCGCTGCATCTGTGCTGTTTGTAGAGCACAGCTCAAGCCTGAGCTGGTCTCTACACGAGGTGTGAGCTCACTTCGTGTTCCTGGCTAGGCCAGAGTAAAAGCCTCTGTGTGGGCGGTGTTGAGAGCTGGGAAGTTTGGCTTACAGGAAGAATGAGGTTTGAGCTAACACGACAGTACAGACGTAGCCTTGGAGGCCATTTGTGGCCTGGGATCCTGCTGTGCTAATTGCTGTACAAACAGAACAACTGCCTTGACCCCCAAGGGGTTTAATCTGCAAGTCATCTTTGCTGGAGTTAAAAAGGGATGATCTAACAATTAGAAATAAGGAGACTACTCTGTTAATTCCATCTGGGTCGCAGCAAGAGGTTTTGTGCTCATAAGCACAAAATCCAGATGACTCAGACGCAGCCGTGCGCGGGGTCTGGTTGAAGTCAGCAGGCTCTGCTTGTGTGCAGGACGTGCCTTGGGCAGCTCGGAAAACCACGCTGCCTTCCACTCCTCCTAATTGTTGGCCCAAAGAAAACTTTCTCTGGGAACTAAGGCGAAGTGGTGTAGGCATGTGTAGATACGTAAGCAGGAGCAGATTCACCCCCAGCCCCTGCTTGCATCACCCACGAGGTGTGATGTCTGCAGGGGCCAGTTCTCCAGTGTTTGCTGAGGCAATTCCCCTGGGAGAAGGAGAGAGTTGCTTTTTGTGAGTTTGGTCCACACTACAGGCTACCCTACTTAGCTTCTGGGTTTGAATGTGAAATAAATTGATGTGGAAAGGGAAAATTAAAAGAACGCTGACGGTCAGGCTGTTCAGTGTGCAGCAATGTACAGGCATGAGATATTCTGAAAGCCACCTCTTAAGTTTGTTTTGCTCAGAGTTCATATTAAGGCTCTGGTGTGTAAAGTCTGCAAGTTTTTGAGGCCAAAGACTGCAGGAGCCTTTCCCAGTGGAGGAAACTCTCATTAATCATGTGCTCCCAAGCACCAGAAGAGATGCTGTTTTGACTTCTCTTTTGGGCTGTTGGAAGTGTTCTAATCATTTGCATGTCCTCTTTGAGCTTTTAGATATAACATGAGCGCATGGAAATGGCAAAGGATCTGAGGCTATTCCAGGGAAATGAGTAATCATTTCTTCTAGAAAAGCAACAGCAGTAAAGCACACAGTTATCAGACTCAACAAAAGAGCATCAGAAAGTAATCTGGGCACATACAGCAGAGTGTAAAAATTGGCCAGAGGATAAAGATAGTGAAAGTTGGTGGCAGCTCATGAAATACCAGTTACCCCTGGAGGCTGCTTTATTATTTAGTAACAAGGATAAGCATTTTGTGCAGCCATGGCAGCTTCATCTGTGAGTAGAGAGTTGCTTTGAGCTAGGCCAGATCTGCTCTGGCATCCGTGTGCTGCTTAGCAGACCGTGCTGGGTTAGTATGTGTCTGGAGGAAGGAGAGGACACCACTGGTCTTGTGGGACAGAGCACAAGGTTAGGGGTTGGAATACTGGAAGAGGATTCTTTTTGTGCACGACCCACGTATTCATTACACCCCAAAGTAAATTCCCCTTTGGGTGGATCTGCTTCCTCCGAGCTGAAGAGGATCTGCCTCAGGGCAGATGGAACTCCTGGATGTAAAGCATCTCTGAGGGCAGGTGCATATTTCATGTGCAATGCACGAAGTGGTTTCCAAGTTCTGTCCCTCTGCAGATTAAGCCTAGATCAGTTGTTAGGGTCATTTGCAACCATGATCTTTTGTTAAGGTCAGTATGAAAAATAGCTTCATATTTGAGCCTTGGAATAGCCCAAACTTGCTACTATTAATATCTGTGGCAGATTGACTGTCTCATTTAATGGCATATGGCAAATAAAGCACACGTCTATGAAAGCAATTCCTTTGTTAGTCTTCACAGACCAAGCAGATTTCAGATATAAATAACTTGCTGAGTTGAAAGTTTTTTTAGCATATTGGAGTTTCCTGCCTAAAAACTGCTGGTAATGGCAATTAAGTTTGCTCAGAGGTGAGTAAAAGTGGAGTTGAAGCTACAGTAAAAGCAAATTAAATTATTTAATGGTAAAATTCTCTACCCATTTTCCTCTCTGAAAGTTTGGCCAATTCAGTTTTTTAACAAAATTGTACAAAATCAGGAAGCTCTCAGTGTGTGTTCCTGCTTCCCTACTGAGATTGACCAGTTAGTTCTCACTGTCAGTTATCCTGGTTGTAGACAGTGGGGCTTGCTCAGAGCATCAAACAGATGCCCAGAAAGGATTAAGAACAGGGGTGGGGGTAGAACTGTGGGGTTTAAGTTGGGTGGCATAAAACACTGGCACCACTAGGAATAGTGTAGGGTGAAGAAAATGCTCACTTGAATGTGATTCTGCCATGTGCAGGTTGGAAGAGATTAGCAAAAAAGTCTATAGAAAGCTCATTTCAAACTGAATAAAAGGCTGCTATGTGCTGGATTTTTTCTCATTTTTAACCCGGGTCAAATTCCCCAATTAATTGCAGAGGTGAACAATAGAGATCATGTCAAAAGTGATTATCTTGCAAAACCAGCCCTGCTGGGGGTGCGCAGCGTGGAAAATGTGATTTCTGGTTAAGATAGATGAGAAAGTGATCTGTCACACCTTCAGATGAAGTGATCACTTGAGAGGCCACCCTCCCTTACGTGTGTGTGCATAACTCCTGCTTGTTAACAGGAATTCCACGTGAATATTGATTGGGAATGAGTGGTTTGGGTGAGTACATGTTCTGCCTGTCAAACCATTTAATGTTCAATTGCACATCAGGGAAAATAGCAAAGGCAGCTGGAAAATGAAACAGGAGTGCGGGGCTGTCCAAGTGAAAAGACAACTGTGTTAGTGGTCAGATCTGAGCAGATAAAAATGAGTTGGGGAGAGGTAGAATTGAGAGTTGATGGCAAAAGAAAGAATCTATAAATGGCTCATGGATTTTAGACTTAAATACCATCTCCTGTCCAGTCCATCTAGTGCAGATCACACGCTGTGTGCGAGCAGTTGCTGAACAGGGTGGTGATTGGCATGAGCAGTCAGGCCAAGGGATTGGACTTTCTGTAATCCCTCAGGTGTCCTGGGAAAGGAACACCTTTTGGTGATCTTACTAACATATTTTTACCCTCAAGGTTGTTTTCTTGAGAGAGCAGTCACCTTTTTCAAAGTAGGAGGAACTGAAGAAGTAAATGGTCTTCTAAAAGAAGCTTGAAGAACTTACTGGCTAAGTGGTGGTGAATGCTTACACTTGACTTTACAAGATCTTCACCAGGGAAGCTTGAACAGCTTGTTTTACCCCAGCCTGGCTTAGCACAGAGGCAGTTCTACTGTAAAACCCAAATTTTCTCTTCCCTGGATGTGTTGACACCTTGTTCTGGGGTTTCCCAAAGCCACCCTTCCTACTTGATGAGCTTTATTAGTAACAGGGTGCCTGGGCTTGTGAAGAGCAGCTCTTAGGAGCTATTTCTTCTTGCAGGCTGAGCACTGGGAGCCGAGCAGAGCTCAGTGAAGTCTGCCCAGAGGCAATCTCTGTTCCTGCGACCTTGCTGACAAGACAGATAAGCCCTTTCAACAGAGCACAAGTGTGTGTCATGTTGGAGCAGACGAAACGCCAGCCTATCTACATCTCTCAAGTGTTAACAGGAGTTTGACTGGCCAGTCAAAAATGTGTTTCTTCAAATGCTGCCTTTTTCAAGAGGCAGGTCTTTTAGCAGCTTCTGCTGCAAGTTCTATGAGACGAGGAGTTTGATGGTCTGGAACATGTATTCAAGTGTGTTGTCCTTTATTTACCTCTCTTACCACCAGTGTAGTTAAATCCACCTGTTTTCATTGTGTTCCTGTCAAAGGTGGGAAAAGCCCCTGTGTCTCATTGTGGCTTAGAGGCACAGACAGTGCATGCTATCAAGAAATCTGCTTGCAGTTACAATTTGGATTAAAATTGCAGCATCACGGGCAGAGCCATTGCATTTGGTTTGTACTTGAATTGCTTCTCCCCTTGTGTTATTTTCCTCTCCTCACTCCCGTGGAGAGACAAAAACAAAACAAAACCACCCACAAAACACATGCGCTCTCTAGGCTGTGGTGAATCTTATTTACTTTGATCATGTATTACACAAAGAGAAACTAAAATCAGTATCAGGGTTTAAGGATAAAAGTGCCTCCATACCCTGTGCTTTTGGACCTTCTTGGCTTTCAAATGGAAATGCCATCCTTGTTAGTTAGAAGCACGAAACTTGCATGCAATGAAATGGAAGGAGGCTGCTGTCTCTGCTCCAGCCGCTACTCTGTGCTAGTTCAGTTGACATCTGTGGCTGAATCTGATTTTTAGGTGTCTGTTCTTCCTTATCACAAACCTGACTCATCTTTGAGGCCAGTGACAAGGTGGGGGCCCTTGGCAGCAGCCCTGCCATGGGCACTGTGCAAGTGTGGGGCTGTGGAGAGCAGGAACTGGTCAGAGCAGCGAACTGGTGGGGTGAAGCTGGCCTCTTTCTTGGCATCAGGGAGTTGCTTATGTATTTAATTTGTGATAGAAAATTGAGTTTGGCTGGCATCTGTCAGCGGCAGAAGAAAGCCCTTGAGGGAGAAGCACAAGAGGAAAAGCCAGTGGCGGAGCAAGAGAGTAGCAGACCAAAGATATGAGATTTAGAGCAAGGAAACACTGACCTGACTGTCATCTGCCAGCAGCTGAATGACCCCTTTCAAATACTGATGCAGCCCTTAGTTCAAAGAGGCTCACGACCCCATTCAGACAGCTGGTGCAGAGCCCTGTGGTTTCCTGCATTCCTGTATGAAAACTACCATTTACCCTATATGACTCTCTTCCTTCTATTCCCATAGGACAATCCTCCTCCTTAGCAGAGTTCAGCACTCTGAAGAGCCTCTCCTCTCCTTTGCAGCCTTTCTCAGTGCTTGCTCCAGATGGAGGTCAGGGAATGTGAGAAGTGACAGGAGCAGTGGTTTGGACTGAGAGCTGGAGGAGGGGGTGAAAATTAGTACAGCTCTGAGTGCCTGCAAACTGCCCCTTTCAAAACCAGCACTGAGGGTGTTCAGTGGCTTAGAGATCCTGTCCCTCCCTTGTGCCTTTGGCCAAACTGCATCACAGGTCGGGCAGCCCCTGCTGAAGATACCTGGCCCCAGCTCCTTGCAGGTGCACCCTCCGTGGAGGGACGTGCTCAGGGCTCTGCAGATAATCACTGAGATGGTTTGGGCTCGAGCTGCATACAGGGCTGTGAGGCTGTGCTCTGGTACTGAGTTCATAAAAGTTCAGGGCGGCTTGTTACAGAGAAGCTGTGCCAGACAATGAGAGATGCTTTGCACAGCCTGTTTAATGGATCTGTGCCCTTTGTGAATACATCATTTTAAAAGCTGCTGCAGAGCACAATCTTGATGAAACATCCCGTGTAACCAGAAGAGAGCTGGTCCTCTTAGAACCACCCAGTTGCTGATGGGGGGACTGTGCTCATAACAGAGACTGTCTTGTCTTCAGGAATCTTAATTTGCTTTGATGTCATAGCAGGTTGTGTAATCTACTGAAGAGATAAGACAGCCTCTGTTTTAAAGATGACTAACTTCTAATCCTGCCTGTCCCACACATTTTGCTCTCTTAGAGGAATGAAATGCTGAAGGCTTAGGAAGTTGTATGTTGCAAAAAATATCCAAAATCATATGGTGGCAAGTTGAAGTCCAGTGAAAGGAAATGCAGATCAAAGTGAGGGAGAGAGCTTTGAAAAATGACATGACTTACCTCAGTGGATCTAGCACGTAGCGTAAGGTCATGTAAGAAGTCAGAAAGTTTACATAAACAGTGCTAGTGCAGAAATATCCAAAGAGCATATGTATCTCACTGGGCATGTGGTGGTTTTGGTTACAACAGAAGAAAGGCTTTCCTTCATGCAGTTCATACCTAACCCAACAGAACCCATTGATGGCTGTTCATCAGATCCAGGCCTTTGCTTATGTCCAGCTGCTATGAAAGGTTCTGAAGAGAATGCTTGATCCCTGCCTCTTATCCATGTGGCTGCCTTATGAAAGAGAGTGAGAGTGTGCTTGGCAGCAGGGTAACATCTGCCCATGGTGGGGTACCCCGGGCACGAGGATGCTCTGAGGCCACTGAGAGTGCACCAGGGTCAGTGGTTGCAGTCCATCAATGTGAGAGGCAGATGAGCTTGGTCCCGTGAGTGGCCACAGAGTAGCCCTTAATAGACAGTGAAAACATAGCCCCTGGGTCACACTGGGCTCACATGAATAGTCCTGTTGACTGCAGTGGAACTATTTGTGTGAGTAAGAGTTTGCTTGTGGGAATAGAGTTCATAGCACAGCCCTCTGCAGGTGGCAGCTGCTCCCAGGCCCAAAGGGGTGAATTAGCAAATCTCATCTCCCAGGCTGATTTCTGCCTCCAAACATCCATGCCTGGAACAGAGACACAGTCACTTCACTGTGAAAGGCTACATTTTTTTCCATCCCCTCCTCCTTCAAAAAAATCCCAGAACCCAGGTTGTTTTTTAAACCCCCTGTCTTGTCCCAGCTGTGTGTGTAGCTGGGGGTAGTTTGCTTCATGCTTCTCCATCCTAAACCACAAAACAGGGTGAGAACATGACCTGATATATAAAAGACCCCTGGAATATATCTGGTTCAAAGCTGATGTACAGCAGATGAAGAAACTGTCTTCAGATTTTCTGCTGTTGTTAGATATAGTTGGAATAGCTCCATCAGCTCATTCTTGCATTATTCCTATATATGATTTTAAGTCAAAAACCGTGTAAAATGGTAATGGATTTTGTTTGCTGCATCTTAGACCTTTTTCTGAAGGAGTGCTAGGGATAGGGAAGATCCTGACTTATGGTCTTAGGTAGAGCATGTAAACCTTTAAGGGAAAGTTTGGATATCCATAAAAAAATTACGTAAGTGGCTTTTTTCGGTGGTGTGGGGTTTGTTTTTTTGGTTTTGAGCTTTTTGGGGGTGGTGGTTTCTTTTGTTTTTTGGGTCGGTTTGTTTTGTGTGGCTGACCCTAAAATGCAGTGGCTGCCTGGCCTGCCACTGCTCTGCTCTTGTTGTGTGTGCAGCCAGCACCTGAACAAACAGAGCTGTATCTGTGACAGCCTGGGAATCCGCCAGGATTCCTCAGGGAAGGAGTGATTCAGAGCATCTGAGAAAAGTGGGGGCTGCTTCCATGCATCCTTGCTTCCTGTCCAAACAGTAACCCATGCAGCCTTACTCTGAAAGGACAGTGGGGCAGTTCCCATCAGCAAATACAGTGGTTTTGTGTTGGATAAAATACACGTTCTTGTGACAGTCCAAAATCTTGTGCCTCATGGATTATTCTGGAAAGGCTGGTATGACAATGCGAAGTGTCAGACAGCTACTGGGGCTTTCCAGAGCACTCGGGAAGTGTGAGGGCTCCTGGAGCTATGCAGCACACATCAGGCAGTTCAGTTTTTCTGGGAAGGTCTCATGTGAAGAACTAGAGGATGATGTGACACAGACTTCCAGCATGTCACCTGCACGTTTACGTCATCTTCAGCTGCAGAGATGGCTTCACTCTACTCCGAGGCAGACATTTCACAAGTTAGAGTGGAGAAGAAAAGTTTTTCTGAAATAAGTCTTTGGAAGTAAAATTTATGAGTAAAATGTTAAAACTGTGTAGGAAGTTCTACGCTGATAAATTGTTGGAACTTTGAGTCAAACCTGATGCGCAGGTCCCAATGACATTCTTCCCCTTCCTTCTTTCCATATGTTAATAAAAATCTCTTAGGAAATCTTCGGTTATTGAATGTAATAAGGTGATGAGGAAAAGCAGAAACATTTATGTTGCTCCTGTGGTAAACACAAATTCATCTTCCTGATTATCAGTTACCCTTCTTGCATGTTAGGAAAATTGCTCAGGCATTGTAGTCTACTCTGAAACCATAATTTTATGTTTTGTGTTTGTGTAGTGAGTGGTGGGCTAAAATGAAATGGCAAATCATGTAAGGTGAAAGCTTAGGAAACCATGTCTTTGATCTTCAATATTTCTAGGAGGACCAGTACTGGATCTCCATCTCCTCTGAGCTGAGGAGGAGGAGGGCAGGTAGTTGCAGGCATGTGTTAGTCACAGTGTGTGCGATCCCTCTCCGGTTACGCTGCCTTTGATCTCCCTCTCTTTGCAGGGCCAGTCTCTGACACCAAACCTTGCCTGTCCTTCAGTAGCAAACCCCATAACTCTTTCTGGCTCCAGCATTTCATTTCTTCAATACTTTGTCAGTATGGAAATACTAACCAAACCCTGAACTTTTTAAGTCTCTCTCTTTCTAGTCCTGTGATCTCCCTCGTACGCTAATTTTGAAAATGTGCTGGTATATTAATAGAACCCTGCCCGAGGTGCAGAGCCCCTCTTTAGAAGCTCGATTTTATTTTTGATGCCTATAACAGGTGCTGGTTTAATAGGTTTGCTGTATTACAGCTTTCCTTTTTCTCTGGTGAGCCCGGCCAGATCTGTAAGCTGACACTACATGAAGGCCAGGCATGTGACTTCTCCCTGCCTTTAGCCTCGCTTCACACCGAACATTTGCGCTGCAGACTCGCAGCAGCTACGGCAGCCTTAATTCCAGCTTTGTCTAAAGCAGGAGGTTTTGTGCTGATTGTGTTTGAATCAGCCCAAGCAAAGCCCCTCGTGCATTCCCGTCTGAGGGTCTGCTTGCTTTGATTTTCCGCTGTCAGCTTTCGAGTGGGCAGCTGCTGGGGGGAGTGAGCGTGGCTCAAACAACAAAGGAACGTGTTTGTGCTGCTCTTTGCATCCATTTCACACGAGGAGTTTGAAGCTAAGGTATAAATTAAACTGAGTTGTGTTCTCCTTGCTTGCTGCAAAGAGGAAGGTGAATTCTTCCCCTATTAGGTCTGGTGGAAAATGTTTCACAGCCTGTTTATCAAATAAATATTCACAAAGACGCTTCGAATGAGGAAACGCACCGGGATTAAAGTGTAACTTTACCTCTAAAATACAAGCTGAGTTTCCTGGAAATGCTGCAAGCCTTTGACTTTGCGCCACCTGTTATTTTCCTGCCACCCCCTTCAGCTCCCTCCCGACTCAGAGCAAACCCAAACACGCTTTGGCTTCGCTGGAACGTTCTGCTTGTTTTTCTCAGCCCGGAGGAGCAGAGAGCGCGCGTTGGCTTCCTCGCGGGCTCCTCACGGGCTTGGTTCAGCACAGAGCTGGCTGAGGTTACCCCAAATCTCCTGGCAGCCCAAGGGCTCCGTCCCAGGGCGGTGCAAAGTGCAAGGGCTGAGGCTCTGCTGCCTTGGGGTGTTGAACCCGGATTCAGGCGGCTTAAACGGAGGGGCTGGAGGGCGGCTCCGCCCAGCTCTGCTCTCCCTCTGCGGCTGTAGCTGGTGCTGACCCGAGGGTGAAGAAGTTCCTGAGCAAGTGCCATGTGTACAGAGAGTGTGAAAGTGATTGCTGCTGACTCCGAGTTACCTTAGCTTGGCACGGAGGTGTTACAGTTCCAGGTCTGCGCTCGCCGCAGATGAGGTGTCTGTGGGAATGACGTTGGGTATGAACTTGGAAGTTCAGTTGTTTTAGCCAGATCCTCCCATATTCATAAACAAACCTAAATGGACTTGGATGGGCTCCTTAGTTCCTATGATTTCTTTTTCACTTGAGCTGCTTTCGCTCCGGATTTTTAGTCCTCAGCAGAGGCTGCACCATCCTAGCTGGAGAGTCCTTTTCCATGCACATTGCAAAGCCAGAGGTAGAGAGGGGTTAAGGAACTTGCCCAAGGCAGATGAGTCAGTGCCAGAGCTGGGAATAGAAACCAAGAGACTTGGCTCCCACTCCAGGCTCTAATTGCACAATCTCACATTGAAGCCCTGTCATTGTATACTCTTGAGGTAACACTGGCTGAAGTGAGGCAGGGAAAGCTGTTTCCAGGCTGTGATACCTGAGGAGCGGGGAGAGGAAAAGACACCTGGAGGTGTTGGTTGTGCAAGCACCAGTTATTTGTGCTCTAACGCCTGGTTTCGGCCATTGGTACTAAAATCTGATCTGTCACATTTGAAGCCAACTCAGTGTGAAGTGGTTGGGAAAAATCCAGCCCTTTTCCAGTCAGTGATAAAGGGGAGAGGCAAATTCATAACATCACTGGTCTTTTTTTTCTGTAAAACACCCTTGCGATGAACAGGGGAGCAAAGGCAGGAGAGCTGAGAGGATCCAAGTAGCAACAGTAAGGGTTAAATCACATTTGGGCTCTTACCAAGAGGATGAAAAATAAATTGTAATCAAGCTAGGAAAAGGTTTGGGCTATGTTGCCTTCATATCACATGCTGTGTATAGGAAAAGTCACAGGCTTTGTTTGAAGTGCAGTGCCTTGAGAGGGTGCAGTGCTTTGCAGCAAACTGTCTGACATTCCCCAGCTGGGACTGGCCCGGGATGGTGTTTGGAGCTGAGAGTTACATTTGGAGTCAGCCCATGTTTGAAGGAGACGGGGAGAGGGAGAGAAAGGAGCCAGTTTTTCTGCCTGTGTAAAATAATGTATCCATCTCATCTGCCAGCTGCAGCACATGAAAAGCAAGAGGCGAACAGACAGAAGTCACCTGGAAACTGCGAACATGGCTCAAACAAAATAGTTCTTTCCTGTCCTTTTCTTCCCTTCTTAGAGTCTGTTTTCTGGGAAGGTTTGGGAGATCTGGCGGGCGGGGAGAGTGGATATATGTTGAGCAACCGAAGTACAGAAATATTAATACTCCAAAAAAAAATAACATTGGCTTCTGAAGAGCATTTCATGTCCAAATTCACTCTGTGCTCTCAGTCCCTTGCAGACTTAACTGCCCTGTGTAGGGATTGTCAGGTGATTTATAGATTCTCCGCGTTCGTTTGTACAAGCCTTCATTTCCTGTCAATTTACAGCCAGATTCATCTCAGCCATCACAGCTTAGATGAGATCAGGGCTGAACTCGCAGCCCCTGCTTCAGGAGAGCTCCAGAAAACGTGCTTATGGTTTGCTTTCAATTATGTCTGTGCTGAGGTACTTTCCTGAATTAGGCTTAGATACACATTTAATGGACGCTCTTCTTTTGAGGGGGGAAAAAAGATTAAAACTTCTGAACTTTGTGATTCTGCTGATTGAGTTAATTGCAAAAGAAACCAGTCCTAGGGGGAAAGAAGTTCCCCTTTCCCATGTGTTCAGTTAATGGAGATCACAAAATTCTGGGTATAGTGATTTTTCCTGCATTTTAGTCTCACTATACTATAAATTCAGTGTACCTGTGTTCTACTAAGTGCATGGATGTGAAAATTCAGACTTCATTCCCAGCTGTAAATGGATATTGGTCATTTGGATAGCAGCCATACCATTGCCTTTGAAACAGTTGTGGTTGTGGAGACCTGTGTGCTGGTAACCCATGGAATAACCAGTTTGGAGACATAAATTATGACTTTCCTTTGATTTTTCTTGACACCTTGTTGCATTGTATTAGCAGCACACTGCTGTAGTGCTGTAAAATTTGTCCTCTATGTTTTCTGAGCCTGCACTGAATTAATTATCATTTAAACTGCTCAGTCAAAGTAGTGTTTCTGTGCCTGTTTCCCCAGCGTTAAGCAAGGGCCATGTGCTGGCTGTTTAAAGGGTGAGTCTCCCAAAAGCAAATTGTTCTGGGGCTGCAGATTTTACACTCTTCCTGTTGTGGACACCAGCAAATGCTGTGGTGAAACAATCTGGTTTTAATCACAGGGAGGGTAAAGGAGCAGATCACGGTGTGGGGAGCAGGTCCCTTGCTGTGTGCTGTTGGCATTTTCTGTCAGAGGGAGGAGATTTTCTCCTAAAGGGGCTTGTCTGAACCCCTGGGAGGGCCTGAAGTGGGGGTGAAGCTGGAGAAGATGGGCTCCTAAACAGCTGTAAGCTTCAGTGTCTGAAAGGCTGTGGTCGGACGTTCCTCAGTTTTGGTTTCAAAGAGCTGGTGCTTTGTCAGGGGAGCTGGGACTTGCATTCAGGAGTGCTTTCACTGGCTGCTCTCCCCTCCTCTGCTTACCCAGTAGGTAGCTGGATGGATTGAGGCACAGGACTTGTCTGAACTCTACTATCTCTTATTATTCAGCAAGTTCCCAAGTGTCTGGTGAGCGTCTCTGTTTGGAGTGCCTCACTCACAGCCTTGCCAGTAATATCAGTGACTGGTCTAAATTCACATCAGGCATGTGCTCTGCCTCTTGTGACTAATGCACAATGTATTTTTTTAATTGATTACTGTTCTCTTCTGACTCAGNGGGGGGGGGGGGGGGGGGATTTTTACTTAGACCTTGTTGAGTACAGATGAGGTCTAAAGGTATTTAACTGTTTGGTGGCTGTGGAAACCCTGAGGGCAGTTGGTAGGACTTTCTAAAGGAAAACGTTAGATTGAATCCCTCAGGCTGTGCTGGTAAGGCAGCAAACACAGGTGATCAGTGCAGGGTCTGATCCTGCTGTTGGTGCTTGGACAGGCACTGGCACTGCAGAGTTGTCCTAATCCTACAGTGGGACAAAAGTAGCAAAAGATGAGGAAACGCCTGCAAGAACATTTGCAAGCCTTCTTCTGTGTGTTACAAATCGTTGTAACACAGTGCAAAGCTGGGAATTTTCAGAAGAATCCTTAGGAATGAAGGATGTTACGTAACTTTTGTTGCATTTGTATTTACTTATTTGTTTCCTTCTCTGAAAGTCGCATTCTCTGGATAAAACCTTGGCAGGTTGGTTAAACCACTGATCTGCACTCCTTGCCTTTGGAATTCAAAAACAGCCCTGTAGTCCTTGCATGTAACAGATCCAGTTTGGAAGTGCAGGCTTGTAGGAGAATGAGCCCAGATTAATGGAAGAAAAACTGATGAGTGGAGTCAATAGTTCTGTAGAAGGAAAAAAGTGTCTGGAAGCCTGCAGATACCTGTGAGCTGGTCTCTAGCCAGAGGAGCAGCGAGGGGATTAGGGAATGTCTCTCTGGAGTGGATTTCTCCTCAGACAGCTGTTGAAAAGTCACCAAAACTCTGAGTGTACTAACTCAGGGCCAGCCTGGGGGCCTGCTGCAGCCTCGGATACTCTTTCTGTTTTTCTAAGAGAACTAAACAGTCTCTTTTTCTCCTCCTGACTGTTTCAGGCATCACAACAGGATCCGCAGCATTGAAGCCAGTCAGCTGCAGCCCTACGTTTCCCTGGAAACGTTGGACCTGAGTTTCAATGACATCACGGAAATCCGAAACGGCTGCTTTCCACAGGGACTTCACATAAAGGAGCTGTGAGTTTTTCTTGTTGGGAACTGCTTTTGTTGAGTTACCACAGCAGAGGAAAGAACCTCAAACCTTTAAAAAAAGAAGTAATGAACATAAGAGGTATGGGATTATTTGTCAGGATTTTTAAGTGCAAAGGAGAGTTGTCATTATTGTCAGGTTCTCTTTTTTGAGAGCTGTTTGGTTTCTGATGTAGCTATAAAGAATGCAGATTATTATTAATTGTGTTGCAGAGAAAAGGTATCCTTCATCCTTCAAGTATCCTACATCCTTCATGTGTAGGTGTCTTTACAACTGCAAACCCCATGTGCATCTAGAATGGTAGAGAGAGAACAACTATTTCATCGTTAAAGTGGCTTTCTGAATATTGAGAACAGAAATGTCTCTGATTATTTGAAGAAAACGGGGTCAAGCAGAGTAACACCCTCCCAACAGGATGTTTGCCTAATCAGAGAAGCATTAAATAATCTGTATTTTAGGTACCTTTGAAAAGGTGCAGGCAAATAGTCTGCCTGCATTAGAGTTTACACTAAAGTTTCTGTTCCTGGTTGCAGGAGGGTGTAAGAGAGTGGTGGTGTGACTGATGTTTGCCTGTTGTCCTGCAAAAACAGCCCCCTGTGGCTAAGACTAGGATCCGAATAAGAAAGACCTCTGGGACAGATACTGAGGGAAAAATGAGGAATGAATAGAATCATCCTGCGCTGGGATAGTCTCCAGTTTCTGGCTTCCACTCCTGATTGCCCTGTTCAAGCAGGAGGATGTCAGGGAGCTCTTTGGAAGTACCCAGCAATTCTCCACATTCATCACAGGCTCTGGGAAAGGCCCTGTGCCCTTTGTGCAGCCAGAAATCCAGCTGGTTTGAAGCCATCTCTGTCGTTTCACCAGCTTGTCTGGAGACCCACTGAATGCTGATAAAGGGTGATTTGTGACAGAACCGTTCATTTTTCTGCTGTGATTTATTGCAGCTACCTGGGGAGCAACAGAATCAGCACCCTGGAGCCTGGTGCTTTTGACAGCCTGTCACGGTCCCTGCTAACACTTCGTCTGAGTAAAAACAGGATCACTCAGCTTCCTGTCAAGGCGTTCAGGCTGCCCAGGCTAATACAACTGTGAGTACAAATGCCCGCTTTAATTAAGTTCAGCCACACTTTGTGGAGGCAAAGTGACCCTGGGGGTATGCACACCAAATGTCACCCTTCCTCACCTGCCATCTATAAAATGTAGAATCCAGTGTGCAGGAGTCCTCTGCCAGCTCCTACACACTTGGAGAGGGCCCTTTTTGTCTTGTAACTCTTGGCTTTTCAGGCCATTATTTGGATCAGGTGGGGAGGGAGGGAGGAATGCTGCAGCAGACATCAGCATCTTCTGCACTTGACAGAGTGAGACAAATCCGTTCCCTTGCAAGCTGCTGGTGTCTGTGGTGCAAGAGAGGTTTGCAAGATGTTTCTATTGAAAGTGACAGAGCTCAGCTGCCAAGTTAGCGTTTCAAGACCACACAGGTATCTTTATGTGGCAATAAAAAAGCAGTGAGGGAAGGTTGTTAAACTGTGAGGTGATATTTGGGCAGAGAAAATTGCAGCTCGGATGAGTTAACACCCACACGATTGTTGTTCTGCCTGCATGGGGACACGCAGACATCTGCAGCTATAAACATGCTTTATGTGTAGAAAAGTAGCACTAGTGGTTGAGCCTTTCCCTTCTACTGCTGTTGGAGAAATGGGCCCAGCCTGAGGCTCCTTGCAATCTTTCCATCAAATTTGATAGGCAAAAGGTCCCCCTCTGTGTGTTAACATAAAGTCCACAAATGCTGTTGGAACTGGCACCTCTAAGTGCCAGCCTCTTGACTGAGAGACAAATCCTCAAGCCAGGGAGTGCCCAAGGAGTGTGTGTGCATTTGTGTCTGCATCCATGCAGGATTTATAGCCAGTTTGGGGTTGGATAGGCGGACACAATAGCATATGCATCTGAAAAGCCTGCTGCCTCTCAGTTGGAAGTTACTGTCCATTGAGTGAGGGCTTCTAATTCACTGTATTTGACTGCATCATGTGCAGAACTGTAATGAAAACAACTCAATCTGTTTAGGAACATGGTTTGCACTGAGAGATGGAGTAATTGGTACTCTTAATGACAGCCTCAGAGCTGGTTGTTTAACTCTACAGATAAACATGAATGAATTGCAAGTTATCCAGATTGGTGTGTTGTAGAATTTGTGTACAGTTCTTTTTCTGGCAAAGCCTGTTTCACTAATAGCCCAGGAAGTGCAGTGCGACAAGGGACTTCAGGCCTGCAAAATCTTTATTGCTTACTTGACTTTAATTATGCTCAACTTGAGTGCAAGTTCAACATTGTTTTTTTAGGCAGTTGAAAAGTAAGCTTAAAGTCTCTATGGCTTCTTCATCTTTTCCAAAACAAGTTCGGATGTTGGACCATTTTCCACAACACAAACACTGTGAATAGTGAACTATCCTTAGCTTAATCTTGTATGTGTGGAAAAGTATCAGTTTTAAAAGCTCTAGCTTCAGCTTTTAGTGCATTGTGTTGAAGTTTTCCACTGACTTTACAGAACTGGATTTTCATCTGGTATGTCTGGGTCAAGCAATCCACAAGACCAATATAGGTTGGTAAAGTGTGCTGTGATGATGTTCATATTGCTATTCAGAAAAAAGATATTGCCAAAATTTAGGGGTCCTTCCCCACCCAGGGAAACTAAAAAAGAAATTTAATGAACCAGGCTGGAAACCTTTGTATACACAAAATACTAAGACTGAAGCAACTTCTTTCATTCTTTATTAGTTTCTGATAGTAGGGAAAAAAAAGTGACATTTGTCAGGGGAGCTGAAAGCTTTCCTTTCAGACTTGGCCATAAAGTTTCCTCTTGGGCCCACACTTTTGGGGCACCTACATGTTTCAGAGCACATTTTTACTGGGCGATTACAAGTCCTGTAAAAACAATGGATTGTAAGGGAAATAATGCCGACGTTTGACTATACTGGTTCAAATGGTGTCTGCGCTTGAGGGAGGATGAAGTGTGAAAATTGATGAGAAGGATCAATGGTTTAAAAGAAATGCAGAGAGAGGAGGGATGAAGAGGAATTGCTGCACTCTGTTACTGCTCTGTAGTGAAAGTCTGTCCCAGGGTGATTTTGTTGAAGCGATCGCACCCAGCTGCCTTCCCTGGATAGCTGTGGGATGGAAAGTTTCCGGTGCTCTTCTGCTGTCTCCTGGGAACCACTGACAGAGGAGTTGTTGGCGTTGCTGTCCCCATTGTGTGCTGCACAGATGACTTGCTGAGAAAGGGCTGGGGTTTAATAAACTTGTATGGCCTTGGTGATTTTAGGGAGCTGAACCGGAATCGCATCCGCCTGATTGAAGGCCTGACGTTCCAGGGGCTGGACAGCTTGGAAGTCCTGAAACTGCAGCGCAACAACATCAGCAAATTGACTGATGGAGCTTTCTGGGGTCTAGCCAAAATGCAAGTTCTGTAAGTTGGAGAAATGGACTCTTTTTCCTTTAACAGCATCAGCTTCAGCTGCTGTCACATCCTTCTGTGCATTTTAGCAGAGACCTGTGGGCACCTGTGCCACTTCTTGTGCTTCTTTCTTTGTCCTGCCTGCCCAGGATGTGTCCTGCAGCAGCTTCTGTTTAGCTGACCCACAGTTTACAAAAGCTCTCTGCTTCACCAGGTGTTCAATTAAAACATCACTGGTTTTTAAGCTGTGACACTATTCCTTTGAAAGTTTGCCAGTTTGAACATTCAGCATTGATCTCAACTGGTCTTTAAATACCTGGCTTCTGCGAATTTGTTTTGACTGATACATGGAAATCCTGTGTTGCAGAGAGGATTATTCCACCTCTTGGGATACCTAGGGACCAAGCTGACCATTCTTGGTGATGTTTTCTTTCCGTAGCAGGGAATAAATGGATTAGTCACTGCAGAGAAATACCTGAAGCTTCCAGCACACTTGGTTTCCAGGTGTGTTTGCGAGGTCCCAGGTGATGAAGGCAGCATGTTTCTGGGTGCTGCTGTCACACAACTGAGACTCTGCAAATACAAACTTGAATGGGATGCTTTAAGCCCAGTTTACTTGCAGTGGAGCTTCTCTCTGCAGTCATATCTCCTTCTGGGCATTTCCTTTGTGTTGTCCTTGAATTTCTATCATTTGTTTGACAAGAAATGCCATGTGTCCACATGGGTATGTAGAAAGGTGTGTAGGAATGGCTAAAATCCCAGTTCTTTTTGGAAATTCTTTCAGCATTTGACTAGTGCTGCTTATCTGTCAATCCCTTCTGATTTTTCTCCACAGCCACCTGGAATATAACAGCCTGACAGAAGTGAACAGTGGCTCTCTCTATGGCCTTTCCTCTCTGCACCAGCTTCACCTCAGCAACAACTCCATATCCCGCATCAACCCCGATGGCTGGAGCTTCTGCCAGAAGCTGCATGAGCTGTAAGTTGGTTTCTGTTGTGTTGTGTGATGTTGGCAGGAGAGAGGGGAGTAAGGAATTTTCTCAAGGCTTACAGCTCCCACTGTATCAACCTGTAGAAATGCAGGAACTGTAGGCTCCTAAGTGATGCCCTTGTTATGATGTTATGACCTTCAGAGCACCTGGTTAAAATACATTTACACCAGAGACAAAGAGTAGAACCCACTAAAAGTGCACAGTGCCAAAAGACCTGGAGAGTTTGTGAGCTGTGGCTTGCCAACGCTTTTAGCTAGCGAGTTACAAGGCTTGTAACTTGCCATATAATAACTGTACAGCCTGAAGGAAGCTTTGCTTTATCCTCTGTATTTACACAGAACAGTCATGCTTTCAACCAGCAGAGATTTGGCCCTTTAAAGGCAGTTCTCCTTGTTTCTCCTGTTTACACTTTATCCTTCCTGTAGGGTTCAGTTGTTGAAAAGTAAATACGTTGGCTTTGCTCTCCTGAGGTTTCCAGCTGTGAGTACAGCCTGACAAATGAAGGAAAGCCTTGCTGTTGAGGGCAGCCCCACGAGGGTGTGTTTTGGGTCTGTGGCACTGCTGAATGTGTTTTTGAAGAGACACACAGGGGTGGCTTGCAGTATTTACAGAAGTAGCTGTCATCCCCTCGGTGGGACTGTAGAAAGCTTCACTTTTTTCTTTGGAGAACTTAACACGTGGTCAGTGGAACTGGAATTCATTCTGCTCAGTGCAGGGAAATGTTAAACATTGTTAGGGATTCTCCTATCCACCAAAAAGCAGTATGGTAAAGCAACTTCCTGCTGCCAGAGGCCTTTCTCTGCTCTCACACTAAGGGTTGGTGTCTGCCCAGTCACCTGTGAGTCCCAAAACCTTTGGGCTGTGGATTCAGACAGGTGGACGTGACACGTGTAATTTCTTTATGTTTAGAATTAACATGCTAGCCCTGTGATCTTCTGTTGAACCCAAATTATTTGTTCAGATGTGAATTATTTTTTGGGGGGCACAAGGAAATACTTTATTTTTGGTTAAACATACACGTGATTGTTTAATTACCTAATTTTTCAAGTTGCTGCAGAACTGCCCATGCCTGGCACAGTTCTGTGGACAGCTGCAGTTCCTTCTCGTGTAGATCCTCACATGATATTGTGCTAGATTAAGGCAGTGTTAATGGAGAGATCTTCAAGGCAACAGATCAGAACTGGAACTGTGCTCTGCCTGTGGTCTGTTAAAATCTGAAGCATCAAAAAAGGGGAACCTGCCTTGCCAAGGCACTCACAGTTGAATCCTTGGAATAGCCAAATGCAGATCACTGCACTTCACAGCTCTGGGAGCTTTCTGCTCTCTGGACCAAATACCTGGTGCCTTGTGCTGAGCTTTGTTTCATCCTGGCTTAGATGGGATGGGTGAGGCCTATCTGCACCTCACAGGGCTCATGTCAGAGCTCTTTTAGGGAGAGCTAAGCTTGTCTTCTCTACATGACACTGTCTTGCAAACCCTCAAGGTTTAGATTGGAGGTTCCATGTCATGCTGAGGCTTTTGCTCGGGTATGGATTGGGATCTCATCCAACAAGCAGCTCTAACAGTCCGCTGTCCTGTCTTGGAAGCAGTAATTGCAGAAACTCGGGTGCAGGACTCCCTCATGCTGGTGCAGGATGGGGTAGATCTGGAAAATGCCCAGTGGTGTGAGGTGGTGTGAGCCACTGGGGTGTGCCTGGCCTGACAGGCAGGATTGTGCTGCAGTTTGAGGCCAGAGACACAGTGGCTGAGATGGGAAAGGCGATTGTGTGGGTGTTAGCACATCCCTGCAAAGGACTACAAGCTCTTGCAGGTGTTGCCTTTGGGGTAAGGCTGCTGCAGGGAGCCATCAGATCTCCAAACAGAAACTCCCACAGCCAGAGTACCTGTAGGAGAGGTCTGTGCTGAAATTCAAGGGTGAGGAAAGGAAGCCGTGGATAGATCTAGACTGACTCGTGCACTTCGTTAGTTGTGACTGTTTCATTCCTGATTGAAAGATCCTTGCTCACCTCCACTGTTGCTAAATCTACTGGGTTTCAGTTACCCAAAAACACCGTGGTTGTACAGGGAATGAATTTCAAAGTCTTCTAAGGAGGGAGTTGGTCATCTGAAGGAGGAGTTGTCTTTCGTTCAGCTGCTGGGACAAAACGTGACCCCAAGGCTCTGGTCTGATGTAAAAGCTGACAAGGAAAGAAAGCTCTTGCCTTGTTCTGAGCATGAGAAAGGGCTGATTGTATTCACCAGTCAGGTGCTAGAGCATCAGCATCATGGAAAAAACCAGTGGGAGCACAGGATTTTACCAGAGGTAAATGGTGGCTCAGCTGCTGGGTCTTTCCTTTCCCTTTTTACCTGGAGCTTGGTCAATGGGAGTGAAGTATGTTGGATGTACCTGGTCCAGAACAGGCTGGCAGCAGCAGCCCCAGCTGCACAGCAGGGTTCTGATTAACCCCTTTCTGTACCAATTTTGGCATGGTGCTCAAAATCTCCTCCTTCTCGCCAGGCTGGAAGGGCTGTGGAGACCAACATTGCCATTTATTCATTCCAGTGATTTCTCACTGGTAAAGAGATGCCGGGGTCAGGGAAGCAGCAGAGATCTGCTGGCTTCTCTCAGCCAGACAATCCATGCTGCTGAGCTGAGGGGAGAACCCTGATGTTTTGCAACTTGGCCTGTCCTGTGGCAGGAAGCAGAGCCCTGGCAAGTGTAAGAAGCCACTGCCAGGTGCAATAGCTCCTGAAGCTTTCCGTGTGGTGACACCATTGGGAGAGTCTCCATGTCCTGCTGCTGTCTGTCCATCTTGGTGTGACATCAGAACAAACAGGGGGAACAAGCCTTCACCAGTTGTGGCAGGAACTCTTACGTGTAAAATCAAAAGGAACTATTTATTTTCTCAGCCAGGTTTAGGATTACTTTTGAACATTTTTTTTTTTTAAAGCCAAATTCTTTAATCGCAGGTGAGGACATAATTTTGACCAGATGCCAATTCTTCATAACTAAACACTATAGCTTCTTTAGGAATGAAAGTATGTTGTCCCATACCTTCAAACTCATTAATCTTTGCTGAATTTTTTGCAGAGCTTGCCCTCTGCCCACTCACACAGCTAAAAGATAGACAGCACCTTTGCCAAGTAAATGACAGTCTTAGTGCTTTGGAGTATATGTCTGTTTGGACTTAGGTTTTGGCTTTGCAGCGAGTTTCATGCAAACCCTAGACACATTTTTAAGCAGACTCATTAACAGGCAGTACTGGAAGAGGAATTTGGAGGTTTGGAACTCAGTGAAATTTTTTTTTTCTTGTCTGTACAGTGAAGGATTTCAGTGCTTGTTCAAAGCTGCCTAACTCCACTTTTTCAAAAGCTGAGCAGCCCAAACTCTCACAACTTTTGAAGTGAGTTGTGCTCCCAGGTCACCAAGAAGGTGGTTTTGAAAATCTGGTGCCTGCTGCTACTCTGAGAGGTCCCTCATTTGACAATCCAAGCTGGCCTTCCACAGCAGGGCTTTATTCTGGGTAGAAGGTGGCTGCACAGTGTGAGGTGGCTGCAGTGGCTTCCCAAGGCCTGCCCTCAGTGTCACATCTCCAAAGCCTCATCTGCACCTTGCTGGGAGAGAAAAGCAGCTGCCTTCCTGCCAGCTTCCAAACTGCAACAGGAGGAGTCCTTAAAATAAAATCTCCCAGACCAGAGATAATACAGGCAAGGGGAAGAGATAGATGGAAAACTAGGAAAAAAAAAACAACCCTCCAGTAGTGTCTTGTAAGTGGAGAGGATTTAAGGCAAACTATGCTCCTTGAGAAAGGGGAGTGGGAGGAAGGAAAGGTGGCTGGTTTACAACAGACACCTCCTTTCTGTGCGTGAAAGGAAGCATTCAATTGCCTTGTGGTGAAATGCTTTTGGCTCTGGACTGGGGTGGAGCGGAGGCACCCACACCCAGAGCCTGGGGCTCGCTGTGCACAAGTGCAGAACGATAAGACACCTCCCGAGTACAGAAGTGTGGACCCTGCCAAGAGCGTGTGTGAACTCCAAAATCCATCTGTGTGACATCACTCTGCACCTCGCAGGGCGTGGGGAACAGGGCCTGCTTTTCCCTGGGAGCCTCGGTGGGGGTCCAAGCGGGAGTGAGGATTGCACACAGCCATCTGAGCATTGCCTGTACCTGTGGGGGCAGAGGGGTGGTGCTGCCAGACCCCCACCCAGCTGCATGGGAGCTGGAGGAGCTCTCCCTACCACAGCTGACTGTGTGTGCGGGTTGGGTTGTTGCTCTCGGTCACTTCTGGGACAGCCTCTCTCTGTAGCCTGCACAGAAAATTTCCCCATACCTGGGTAGCAGCAGCCTCCTGCTCCCTTAGTGTCACCCAGGCTTCCCCAGGGGTGTCACATGGCAATACTTGCAGGCTGCAGTCTTATTCCCTAATCCAGTTGTTATGCATCCACCCAGTGCATCACCTCGTGTCGGGTGCCTGTGGGAGGCAGGCACTGGTTGGCATAAAGAGTTTGGAAAATACCACATGGGTTGACAAGGGCCGTTGTTATATTTTTTTTCCTCAGGATACTCTCCTACAACAACCTGACAAGGCTGGACGAGGGGAGCCTGGCAGACCTCGGGGGACTGCATGTGCTGCGGCTGAGCCACAATTCCATCAATCACATTGCAGAAGGGGCTTTCAGGGGACTCAAAAACCTGCGTGTCCTGTAAGTTGCTCTCAGCTTTCATCAGACCACACCCATGTTCCCTGCACAGTTTGTGTTCTGCCAGATGGCTGTGCTTTGGAGGTGCTTTGGGTTCCCATGTCCAGCAATTTCAGGTTCCTGAAACCACCTCAGCTGACCAGAAATCCCTGAGGTCTCATTCCTGCAGCTAATAGCAATATTTCTCTTGCTATCATATTGACTTTAATAGAAATTCTTAGGAAAGATTCGTTTCTTTTGGGTCATTCTTCACTCAGAAGGAGCAGGCAATGATTCCTTCTACTGACAACACTGGAAATTTGAATATCCTCTTAAATGTGCTATTGAGCACTTCTGTGTTGCTACTTCATTTTTTTAAACTGAATATTAAGGGCTAGGATGGTGTTAAGAAAAAACAATGGTGAAACAAAGAAATGTAGAGGTTGGGCTTGGGATCTGGCTGTGCCAGAAGTGTAACAGCACATGAAGCTTCACCCAGTCTTCAGTCCAGCCATAGAAATAAGAGGTTTTTGCAGGTACCATGCAAGTAACCAGAAGGCTTTCTCTTTAATGTAGTTGGGCTCATGAAATGTTCTGTGCTCTGATTTTCATGGTAAACCCTGAAAAACCAAAAAGTTGACAAGGGCAAGGTTTCATGTGCCCTAATACTGAATTGCAAAATGATCCATCCAGTGCTGGCTGTGGCCATTTATTTTTATTTTAAAACCACTCACACAATATAATACCTGGAAATGTGATACTGGAAACGAGCTTGCCTAGTCCAAATATTGTAAGGTTTTAGGAGTAGTAGAACTTTTTAGACAGATCAGTGTGACCTCCTGTGGGATGCAGCTGTAGCGTTGTACCACTGTTAACCCAAGAGCTGTGTTAGACTGAAGTACATCTGGGCTTGTCTTATGAGCATCAGAAGATGGAGAATCCAGTTCCATTCCTGCAGCTGTGTGGCCTCTGTCTCCTTACTGGAACCTGCAGGGCTGCTGGCTGCTCTCCTCCTCTCTCTGGGAGCTGCAGGCTCAGCACCTTCATCTGGCACACCACAAAGTTCTCACAGTCCTTGTGACAGCACCAGACACGTTCCCAGGCTGGTTGGGTTCAGCAAACTGATTTAATTCTTCCTTCAAAAGAAAAAAACACACTTTGATACTTTTATTCCTCTTCAGAAGCCCATTGTGGCCTGAGTCATTAAAAGGAAATGGGAACAGAAAGATCTCCCCTCTTTACAGTACTTTCTGCATCTTACTCTTTTCTTTATTGAAGTTCATAGTGAAGGAAGTGACTGGAAAGTGAGTTTGGGTTTTGTTTGCTTTCTTAAACTTAAGCCAAAGCCTTTCAGCCACTGGGCATTCAGAAAGGGACCTCTCTGAGGCAGCTGTCAAGACCGGAACTAAAGGTTTCCAAAGAAAAATGGAGGGGAAGGGGAGCTGGTCGTTCTCTTTGCTCTGCAGTGAATGTGGAGCCTCTTTTATGTCCAGGGCAGAGGGGGGAGGCGGAGAGGGAGTGTGTGAGCGAGCTCTAATTTAATAAAGAGAAAGGCCTATTGGGTCCTGCACCTGGTGAAAAAGAGCCGAGCATGCTTTAATTATGGGCTATTGTTGGGGAGCCTTTGGTGGGTGTGAAACTGCTGAAATGTGGAGCTATTCAAATAGAGGTCAGGCCCGGAGACCTCCGAGCACAATGATTAACAAGGCTTCGAGCATTCAAGCTCAGCCAGCCAGAAAGAATAGGAAATTGGCAACAGGGGCTGGGAGAGGAGTTGGAATACAAAGAGAGCTGGGCCAAAATACCCCACTCTTTTTTTCTCCCTCTCTCTATTTTCACTCATTTGTTCGAAAGGTTTTTATTCCTCCTTTCTAACACTAAACCTTTGAGTTGCCACTGGATGAACAAGCAATACCATTTTCTTTCCCTTTTTCAAGAAAACACAATGTGTGGCAGTCAATTAATAAAAGTGTGTGTCAGAGCTCCTACAGGCTGTTCCCACTTGTCTGTCTCTGCCATGGGAAAGGGTTTGCTGCTCCAAAGACCAGTAGCCCGTGGTGAAACTGAAGAGGAGAAATGTCTGAGAAGGGATTTTCCTTTAAAAAACAAACAGAACAGCGGACATTGGCTCGGCAACCGTGGGGAAAATGTAGAAACTGAGCTCCAGGAGGATGTATTTGCTCCTGTTGGATAGTGCTGGAAATGCCAGCACATCAAAGCATTCTCCTGGACTCGTCTCTTTGGCCACCACAGCGTTATGTGTGCCCACACCCCACGGGGATGTTGAGTTTTTGTGCATCCCTTTGGCACAGAGCAGATCACCCTGACATCCACAGTGGTGCTGGCTAAGGCCAGGGCTCTCCAGGGACTTGAGATTCAGGTCTCAGGCTGAAGCCAGCTGAGAAAAAGGAATTGTGGCTTCTGGCCCTCTCCCTTCACATCGTTACTTCACCCTAAATCAGAGAAAGGAGCAAAGACTGAGCCAGCTGAGGGAAAACCATTCCCGTATTGAAACTGGGGCTTTCTTTTAAATTTCTTTCCCCTTCTTGTGAGTTCCTGTGTGTTTGTGCTGCACAGCCCAGGAGCCACACTGTGATGCCTGTGTCTGGAGTGTTGCAAAAGGCAGGGGGACTTGGTTTTTTCTTTTTTTGGTCTTAATATTTTTTTATCTGGAAACGTTCTGATAACCATCTTCAAAAGGTGCGAAAGGAGTACCTGAGGGCTCAGGGGTTATCTGGGTGCTGAAGTTTGCTTTGGTGTTGGGTTTTGCCAGGTTTTAAATCAGAGTGATGTAACAAAACCAACAAAGCCTATTTAGTTTTTTCTTTCTTTTTACTTAACATTGGAAATGATGAATTTCTGTCTGTGTTGCTGGGTATTCATTGCTAGCTGGAATTAAAAGCTGGGAGGGAAGGATTTTTAAACAGACTGTTTAAACAGCTTTTGTGGATCTCTGTGTTTGTTCTGTGTGCTTGTTTTTCTTCAGACCTCTTTGACTCTTGTAATTGATGGTCAATTTGAAAGCCAAAAGAAGCTAACTCAGAAAAAGGAATTCTCTTGTTGTTTTTTTTCAAATGCTTATACAGAGTTAGACTGGTGTAGTGATGCTGGCACTTTCCTTTGTTGAGTTTTCGGTTTCATTGCCAGAAAAAATGCAGGTTTGTAGAAAATGCACCAAATCATCTTCCAAAGATTCAGCTATAAACAAATACATTGTACACTGGGATACCCAAAGTGATCTTATTTCATGGTAGCAGCATTTAAGGACAGCTGTTTCTTTCAGTTTAATTTTGGCACATTATTTTCATTTTCCTCCTTCTGTTTGGATGCACAGAACTAGAAAAGGACAGAAACCTACTTGGTAAAAAGTAGCTGTCTCAGAGGGTTTCAGCTAGGGACAAGCCAGAGCCCTTTCTGGAATGCACCATCCCACCACGTGTCAGTGCAGGAGAAGTGATTAGTGCTGCTTTGCTGCAGGACTCTGCATTTTCTGATAACTGTCAGGAGAAAACGGGAAGCTCTCCTGTGGCACTCTCCAGCTTCTTCTGCTTGTTTGTAACAGTGACATTGGGACTGAGGCACTGATTCTGAGCTCTCTCTTGTCCTCTCCCCAGGGAACTGGACCACAACGACATCTCAGGCACAATAGAAGATACCAATGGAGCCTTTACAGGCCTGGAAAACCTGAGCAAGCTGTGAGTATCCCTGGGCTTGAATTCTGCCAGCCAGTTTTGTTGTGTGCCTGTGTGGGGTTGGGTCTGTCCCTTTCTATGTGCCCTCCCTCGCCTTGGAACAAGACAAAAATCTACAGAAAATCTGAGATGCAGTAGTTTTGCAGGCTCGCTGCAAGAGTGCAAATGCGGTTTTCAAGCACTGACGTTTTTAAGCAGGTATGAGGCAATTATTTCCTTTCAAAATGGTGAACAGACGGTGCCACATACTGCAGTTCAGACACACAGGAGAGAGAAATTTAGGCTGTTTTCGTGTATAAAATTCAGCACAACCATTCCTCACTTCTGAAAGCAAACAAGCGACAGAAACGACGCCTTGCAATCTTCAGTGAGGCACTGATTGATGCAGCAAATAACAATAAACAGAAGAGAAAAATCACCCCACTTCCTGTTACAACAGAGGGTTGAAACAGGATTCGTTTCTGTGGGATACTCTTTCTGAAA
This sequence comes from Melanocharis versteri, assembly GCA_013397845.1. Taxonomy (NCBI): domain Eukaryota; kingdom Metazoa; phylum Chordata; class Aves; order Passeriformes; family Melanocharitidae; genus Melanocharis; species Melanocharis versteri. The sequence continues at coordinate 351,901 of VZTG01010059.1, read as the reverse complement.
GTGATCTTTTGGGCTCGGTTCCATGTGCAGTGACAATAAAAGGCACCATGGGGCACAGGCTCTTAAAGAGATAAAAAGAAACCCAAGGCAAGCATGCGCCTTGCAAATGTTTATGGCTTGCTTGGCCCTCGCGAGGATTTTCACATTGCTCTGTACAAGTCCCTGTTCCATTTGGAATGGGTGGTATAAATCAGCCCTGTCAGAGGAGTCTCTGATGGCTTGTGACAAATCAAGAGTCTCTAATCATTACCTCTTGCCTTTGTTGCAGTTCTCAGCACCCCCCATGCCGCTGTCTCTGATGCTGGGAGGGCACAGCCAGAGGTGCAGTAAAAGTACCTCGATGGATAGCAGATGGCTGGGATGGATCCTGGCAGGCGGGATATTGTCACGCTCTCATTAGAGACTCCTCGGGGAGCGGGACGAGCCGTGGCAGCATTCGTGGGGATGTGGTGCTTGGAGGAGAGAAATCTGAAATCACGGACAGAGGTGGCATTTGATCGTTGCTGAGGGGAGTCACTGGGTCCACGCGGAGGGGACCGAGTTGTAGCTGCAAGCAAAGTGGGGCAGAAGGCAGAGAAAGATTTAAGGATGGGGGGAGCCAGGCGGGAAAGCAGAAGTGGTGTGGGGGTGAGAGAGAAGTCAGTAAGAATTGCTGTGCATGCAGAGTCAGGGAATCTTCCCACGACTGCCAGAAAAAAGGCAGAGGAACAGATGTGGTGGGTAGAAGAGTCCTTGGCTGCCTGACTGAAGTGTTTGGTTTGTCTGAACAAACCAGTGAGACCATGTGAGCAGCTGGAAGGGTGATGGGAGCAGACACTTTGTCCAGTGGGATTTGCAGGCTGTAGGGATTATGAGTCTGTAGTGCTGCTTTGACAAGGGAGAGGAGGTGGTGGTAAGGAGCAGAGAGAGCTGTCCTGGTGGTACATCCACTGCTGGTGGCACGTCCCTCCAACAGGGCCACTGGCATGGGAGCAAAAGGAGTGGTCCCAAGTGATTAGGATATGTTAGACATGCTGGGTGCTGGTAACAGGAGCGTGGTGAAAAATCCAGAGGAGACGGCATTGAAGGAAAGAGTTCAGCAAAAGGCTTGACTTGGAAAGCAGGAGCAGCGAGCCCTGATGAGCTGTGGGGGTCAGGCAGAGGCCAGGAGGAACAGCAAGGAGCGGCAGGAGGAAGGGAGGGAGCAGGGGCAGCCTGTGGGGTTGTGTGCTGGGAGCTCTGGGCAGAGCAGCTATTGCTCTCCCTGGTGAAATGCTGTGGCCTGATGTGATGTTTATCACCCAGCACAAGGAACACCCCCAAAAGGTGCCTGGTTTGGGCTGCTGGTAGCCAAGGGTGCACTAAGGGCTTGTGCAAGTCTGAGGAAGTTTGGTTTATGTCTTTCTTTCCTTAGTTGACTGATGTCTGTCACTGCACATGGACTCAGGCCAGCTCTGAGTCTGGCTGAGGGATGTGTGCAGGGAAGGTTTGTGCGGGGGATTGCAGCACATTCCATAGCCTGGAAGAGTGTGTGGATCAGGTTGGTTTGGGGCAGATAGGAGTGGTTTGATTACTCAACAGACTGAACTGCTATGGGACAGACAGCTTGCTGGGGTTGTTCACTGCCAGCCACAGTGTAAGGCTAAAAAACGCTCAGAACATGAAATTATTTTATTATTATTTCTTGAGGCGTTTTGAGAATACTTTTGAGTGGTCACTTTTAAAGGGACCTCCTCAGAACTGTTTTAGTTTATCAGCATATAAATCCCAAACTGGTGATTTCTAAGGCTGAAGTGAGTATCGGGATTTTTTTGTAAAGAAAATATCAGCCTTTACAGCAAACATTTCACTGTGTGATTTAGGGCCTGTGTTTAAACCGTCAACCGCTTTAAATGCATTAGCATACAAAAAATAAATGGGCACTTCAGAGGAGACCTTCCAATGAATTAATAATCACCTCAGCTCTGTGGAGATTGCCTTAAAAGCCGCTCCCCTTTGATCTGGCAGAGATTAGCCTCTGAAAGGATTTAGCACAGAGAGGGTTGTTCGCTGACATGAAGGTGTTAAACAGAGATGGAGAGGCCAGCCACTTTAGCCTTCTCTGAATTATATATGAAGCTCTCCAGGATGGAGAGCACAGGCCTAAATTAAAATGTTGCTTGAAGAAAGAGGGAGTTGAGAAGCACTGAAGCATAAAAAGCACCGGTGGAATCGCTGCGGAACAAGGAGGTTCCTAATTATTCAAGCTGCTAAATGTAACCGGCTTTCTGATGGCTCACTCAGCGAGATCTTCCTGCAGGTGCAAAACTGGCTGGAGGAGAAAACGCTGCAATGAATTGTGTGCTTGGCATGTAATTACACCGGTGCAGTCTCCAGGAGAGCCTGTGCCTGGCTCTGCCCCGTGGAGGAGGTTTTGGACAGCAGTGGGATGGCTGATTGTGGCTGTGTTCTGCTGCCTTCACATTCCAGCCTTCCACGGCCCTTTGATGGAGGCTGCTGGGTTCAAACTCTCAGATGTGTAGAGGCACTTAATTGAAAATTAGTTGCAAGGAGTAATGAGTTTGCTGAGGCCTGACTTGTTATGTGTGTTAGGTGTTTCTCATGTCCAGCCATCAAGTGGTGTAGTTGTGTATTCCCGTCCCCAGATGTACTGCTTATCTCTGCACAGATATGTAAACAGATACCAGCAGTATCTCCAATTTTCAAAGTCCAAAATCCACTGAACAATAATGGAAATCTGTAGCTATCAGACCCAAGCTCAGCATAACTTTTTTAACAGCAGTTGCCCTTCATTCCTTCATTAGAATTGTTAAGGTTGGAAAAGATCTTTAGGATCATCAATTCCAGCCATTAACCTGGCACCATCACCATGTTCATCATTAAACCATGTCCTGAAGTGCCACGTCCACATGTTTTTTGAACACTTCCAAGGATGGTGACTCTGCCACTTCCCTGGGCAGTCTGTTCAATGCTTACAACCCTTTCTCTGAAGAAAATTTTCCTGAAATCTAATCTAAACCTCCCCTGGCACAACTTGAGGCCATTTCCTTTAGTCCTTTTTTTATCCTTACCTCGTCCTTATAACACCCTTAATTAGGAATATGGCTCCAGAAATCAGTTTGTATGGATGCAGCCATTTGACCAGAGTTTACATATAGTAAATTATTTACTGTATTAATCATTCTAATGGATTTTTCAAAGCCTTCATTAATGCAACATCCCTTTTACCAAATGATGGCACACATGATTGCTCACATCCTTTGGTGCTGGGGGTATTTGAAACTGGGCTTTCTGGGAGCCAGTATATAACCAAATTATCTTGACGTTTGAAAAGTGCTTTGTGGAAAGGCTTGACAAGTTGTTGGAAATGTATTTGCTCATGGAATGGCTGCACATGCTCCATCTTGCACTGCTCTCCTTTCCCTGGACAGTCAGCAAGCGGTGGCACCATCACAGTTTTAAGTCCTTTTAGGGTGCAGATTTACCCACCCTATATTGAAGGACAGCTCTTGAAGGAAAACTCAAAATCAAATGCAGCACCAGATGTGCCTTTTTTCACCTGAGGTGTGGGTGGTGGCTTGCACTGGACACCACGTGGTGATAACAGATGCACCTGGAGGATAAACCTGAGAGGGAGCCTGGGGAAGGAAAGCAGTTCCTAATTAATGACACTGGTTGATGTTTTATTAAAAGAGGTGAGGGGACTATCCATTTGGCATGAACCCTGCCCCTGGCCATTAGCACTGGTCAATATTTATGGAGAAGTGTTGCTTTGGAGATGGCAGCTGGGCTGGGATCTCTCCAGCTGGCTGTTTTCTGGTGATAGCCCCCTCATGCCACTGCTGATTCAGAGGAATGCTCTCTGGTCACAGATGCAAGCAAGCCTGCTCCTCAGCTCTGGGCATTACCTGTTCTGCGTTTTGCTCCTTGAAATTGTCCCTTGGCTATGATCTGTTGCACGGTGGAACTTTGCTGTTGTATTTACCAGGGAGGAATGAGCAGTGCCTCCAGCCAGCTGCTGTGTACATGTGCAGCAGGGGCAGCCCCCAGCTCTGTGTGCTGATGGCTGCTCAGGCTGAGCACCAGGGAATAAATTACCATGCCTTTTCCTGTCTGGGAAGAAGTCAGAAATGAAAAGTGTTGTGGGGAGAGACCAATATCTTGTTAAACTGTCACTGCACTTAATCCTGTCCACAGCCAGCCTGCAAAGAACAGAGGGGACCTTCTGTTACTCAGCAAGCTGGTTCCCAAGCACAGGAGCAAACCTGCCTTTTTACATGATATGGCACATTCCCTTTTGCGCTGTCATCACTATTAAATTCAAATACAGATAAAAGGATTTAATTTCAGGAGCAGGAAAGTGAGTGTGCTTCAGCGCTCTTAATCTCTGTGCAGTTCAGATTTCCTGGGACTTACACTGAGTGTGTATATCAGATAAAGCCACACTAATTGTGTTCCTTCTTTTTTTTTTTTTTTTTTTTGCCCCCCTCTCCCCATTTTCTTTCTGTTTATCTGGCACTGGATGTTTGGAAACTGCAGAACTCTGTTTGGAAACAAGATCAAGTCGGTGGCCAAGAAAGCATTCTCAGGGTTGGAGGCTCTGGAGCACCTGTGAGTAACCCACCATGCCTCAGAGTTTGGGAAGGGGGGTCTGCCAAAAGTAGCTGCTTGAGAAATCTGCTAGCAATTTAATAGTGTCTTTGTAAACTGAGAAGCCAGTCCATTTGTGGGGGCCACCTGCTTCCTTCTCATTATAAGTCCGCCTCAACTTTGGCCTTTTTTTGTGCCAGGAACGAAGTCATAGAACATATGGGAAATTTGCATGCTCTTAATTTTTGAGAGTATCACCTTGACTTGCACATTAGTGCTTTGCAAGCTGTTAGCAATGAAAATAGGCTGGTTCAGACAAAGCACTCTCTCCTCCTTTGCCCCAGCTTCCTCCTAAACCCAGGCTCTGGCAGTGACACGTGTTGCAGACAACTGGTTCCGATGCATCCCCACTGAACATCCCCGTTCAGCACAACCCCCTTAGAGCCATTTGCAAGAAGTAAATTTTGGCTGCCTCTGTGTAGTTTTTTTTCTGTGTCCCAAGGCTGATGACTCCAGCCGTGATTCATGAATAACCTCCTTTCTTGGATTAGGACAAGTTAAAGTATATGTGACTGTGCTCTGCATGTTTTATTGGCTGTTGATTGTATGAAATGTTATGGCCATCGAGAGCACACTGAAAGATTTGGGCTGCCTGACTGGGAGTACATTCCCAAATAAAGGTACCCTTAATGCTGTACTGAGATTGTCCTCTTTAAGCAGTGCTTGTCTGCCCTACATGTCACGTAGTAAACTTCAGCCCTAAATCTGACACTGTGCTTTTTCAGAGAACAAATCATTTTTTTAATTAGCAATAGTTGTGAGGGAAGCTTTTAAGAACCCCTTCCTTTGGATATACTGGGATGTTTTTTTAAACCCAACAGTGTCCTCTCCAAGTCATTTTCAAATAATTCCTCAGATGCTGCTTAGTGCAAGTATTTGCTTTCTTTTATGTTTGCTGAAGGTCTTGCCTGGGGTATCACATTCCTGACTATCTTTGGGTATCGAGGGGGCTGAGGAATTTCCGAGCTGTGGATGATGGAGGTAGCTCATACTCAGAAAGTGTAATGAGAAGATGGGGTAGGGAATGACTTAGTGATCCGGTTAAGTGTAATTTTTGTTGGCTGGCTATTGTCCAGCAATATTTTAATAATATAAAGGTGCTTTGAGAAACATTTCTATGCACTGTAAGTGCACAAGGCCTTAACAAGGAGCTACCAAATCACCTGCTACTGGAGTCATTGCTTAAATCAATGTGGAGAGGCTCTGCCCCAGCCACAGCATCCCTTTTGTTCACACTGCCTGTGGTTGTGCCTGCAGGAACCTCGGGGACAACGCCATCCGCTCCATCCAAGCCGATGCCTTTGCCAGGATGAAGAGCCTGCGGCAGCTGTAAGTGATTGCCCTGCTCCCTCCCTGAGGCAGGAGGGATCCTCCTGGCCCTAGATGTGAGCAGCAGCACGGGTGTTAGCCACATTACCACTCATTTATTTCCCCCTCCCCTGTGTCCTCCTCTGTGTGGTATTTTTACACATGAGGAGTTGTCACGGGAACGTCCTGCATGTAATAGTGAGTGAAATTAGATCATCGGAATAGGTTCTTCCAGCAGGTTTGTGCCTGTGCAATTATTCATCTCCGTTCAGGAAGTCCAGCCCTGGTCCTATTAGCCAGCTCTCCTGCTCACACCACCATGGATTTAATTCCCAGTGGCCCATCTGCTCCCTTGCTGTACCTGTGTTTAGGGTTCACACACGGGGCTGATACTGCAGTGATAAGCACCATTTGAACTGCATGCACTTGTCATCCAGCCTTCTGGTGTAAAAATACGGATGTGTTATCAGAGCTGCTGCTTGTGCTCCAGGCTGGGGCTCTGCACTGTTATCAGACACTGTTTCCAGCCTTGCCTGGTTTCCTTTTCTCTTCTTCCCCATAAATATTTAATCCACTGTCAGTGTGTTGCTATGCCCCGGAGTAGTGCAGTGTCTGTGGAACACAAAATCACTTATTTGGTATTTGGGCAGGTACAGGCTCTTGCTCCTGACACTGGAAATGGGAATCAGATGGTCACTGTTAGCAGTGACACTTGATACCAGTGACTGGGAATGAAGAAGATAAACACTGTGCGTCTGTTGTGTGATTAAAAACTTTATCTTCTGCACTGGGAAACAAAATTGAGATGAAAGATTGATCTTATTAGGAAGAGATAGTGAGATCCCAGATATTGTGCAGGAATGTTTATAAAATGGAGAAGTTCAGATAGAGGACATTTACATGCAGAATTGCATTGTGCTGAAGAATCTCGAGACCTGTCCCAACTAGCCAGGAGGGTTTTATGCCATCATGTGTGTTAGAGGCTACACATCTTTCTAGAACAGCAAAGTGGACAGCTTTGAAAAGTCAAACCCCTATATTCCCTCCCTCTCCAGTCAATTTCTTTCTTTTTTCCTTTCCTGCTCATTTCAAACTTCAGGATTTCCTGAGGTATTGGGTAGAAAAGCAGCAGGAGATTCACATCTCAGAGTGCAGTGCTGGAGTTGGGATTCTGCTGTGCTCTTGATACCCTGCTCTGCATAGCCTGTATTGCAGGACAGGAGCTCTCTCTGGGGCATTTTCCCAGTCTCTGAGGCATCCTCACATTCAATTCCAAGGATCAGACTGAGTTTTGCAAACCAGACCAAAGTCTGAATGCCCTGTTTGTGTAAATTTACAGTTCTTCACTGGGCTCAGAGCTATGCTGAGCCATAATTTGGCCCAGAATATTGAAAAAAAACCCACATTAATCCTAAAACTCCCTTTTTCTTTGCCCCTTTTTCACACCTCTTTTCCTAACAGAAGGTGCTAAGCTAGTTTGGGATCACAGAATTACAGAATCCTACAATGGTGGGGTTGGAACTCAGGATTTCTCAACATCTCAGCATGCTGAGAAATGTTTTTGTGTTTTGTTTTCCAGACTAGTTACTGTTTCTGTGGGGTTTACACAAATATCTTTGGTCATTTCTCCTCTGCTGCTTCTATTAATCAGTGAACACAGCTCCAGGTTCACCTTATGGAAGGCAGGGCCTCTCTGCTTACTGCTCTGCTGTGGAGGGAACTCCAGGCCTTACAGTGGGAGCTGGGTGTCCTCTCTGTTCAGCAGTTAAGTGCTGGATTTGGTCCCCACCAAAGGTGCTCGAAGCACAGGGGCAGAGGAAGAACTCATTGACATTGCTTGTCTGGTGCTGGGGATCACTCTGGAAGCTCTGGTTATAGCTCTGGTTAATAAGTACAGGGTGCTGCAGAGAGTCACTGCAGTACAGGAGGGGGTTTCTCTATGTGGAGATGAAATGTGTCATGTCTGTAACATCTTCAGTGCCTCAAGGACATCCCTGCAGTCCTTTTCTTTTCCTTCCACCCATGCTGGGGGGGCGGGAGGAATGTGTTTAACATGAAAGGGCTGTGAGCCTCCCAGCCTTTCCCCCCGTGCAGGACTCACAGTGTTGGTTTTGTTCCCCTGCAGCCACATTAACAGCGACAGCTTCCTCTGCGACTGCCAGCTGAAGTGGCTGCCCCAGTGGTTGGTGGAGAAGGAGCTGCAGGCCTTTGTGGTGGCCACCTGTGCCCATCCTGAGTCACTGAAAAGCAAGAGCATTTTTGCCATTCAGCCAGAGAGTTTTGTGTGTGGTAAGTCTTGCCCGCGTGTTTTGAGGTTGTATGAAGGGTAGGAGTCACTTGGGAAACATTTTCTTTGAGTACCAGCGTGTTATTATGAGAGGGTTTCTGTTTTGTTTTGTTATTCAGTGGGATCAAAGGAAGCCCAAGCCTGCATTTAAAAAATTTGTCATTGGCTACAATTTATTTCCCACTAAAACCACACGGCTCATTGCTTGCATCCAGAGTATTCCTTACAGGGCTCCCTGAGTATTAAATCAAAAGGGACTAAGGCCTGTTCCACTTCCAGATGGGGCTGCACAGGCACTTCCCCAGTCCTCTCAGTTTGATAGTACCAAGACTGCAGCTGTCATTTTTTTCCTTCTTCAGTATTCTGAGCTCTTCTGTGGATTTATGTTCGTCACCCATCTTTTCTCCCTCTTGGAGACAACAAAGAGTTAAATACAAAACGCAGAGGAGAATCTATCACAGCTGAATCTTTTTTGGCCCAGCCAAATACTGCAGTTGACTCTGCACCTGAGCTATGGTTTCAAAACAGCTTTACTTAATACCCAGCACACATAAACATCTACTACCTTTCTCGTAAAGAAAAAGAAAACAAAATCATCAGAGGAGGCCAAATCAATGCTGCTCAGGCGTCCAGCTTTTGGGGAGAAGAAAGGCCTGGTTTGGGAGCCAAACCCTGTGCAGTGGAGCCAGCCAGTGAGGATCTTGGGTGGAGCTGCACATGGCTGTTTGAAGGAAAAATGAGCTTTTGCAAACACTGTTTAGCTGAGCTGAATGCATGACTTGCACTGAACACGGAGCAGAAGCTTTGTTCCAGTGTCCCTCCTGATCCCCCAGTGACAGGCTCTGCCTAGGTGGCCTCTGTCTGAGCAGGCTGGGAGGGAGGCTTGCTGTGCTCATCTGGAAGAAGAGATCCTGAAGGCTCCATCCCCACAGCAACATCACAAAGCAAAAGCAGCTTTGCTTCCCGGTGCCTGCCAAGTCCTCCAGGCACTAGTAGTCCTGGTTCCAGAGGCCTGGCTGTTTAATTAAACCTTAGTCAAATATTAAATTACACCATTTGTAGAAATCTAATAAATGAATCTGCTTGGAACCTTGCTAAAACCAACAGTCTTCAGGGCAGAGAGAGAGTGTGCAAAGCTTTCCACCCCAGTCGGGTGACAGGCAAATACAGCTGCTTCTGCTTTGACAGCATGGGCCGCGTAGAGTCAGAGAATCCTTTAGGTTGGAAAAGACCTCTAAGATCTTTGAATCCAACCATTAACTTACTACAGCCAAACACACCACTAAACCACAGCCCTGAGTGCCACATGGACACATCTTTTAAATACCTCGGGGGATGGTGACTCCACCATGCCCCTGGTCCCTGGGCAGCCCATTCCAGTGCTTGACAGCCCTTCTGGGGAAGAAATGTTTTCTACTAGCTAATCTAAACCTCTCCTGGCACAACTTGAGGCCATTTCCTCTTGTCCTGTTGCCTGGGAGAAGAGACCAATCCTCACCTCACTACAACCTGTGAGCAATTTTCCCCCGAGGTGACACTTGCAGCCCTTTAAGTTCCCTCTCCCCTCCTACTTCATGCCAATACAGGTCTGGAGGTGAGGTTTTAAGTTCAGTCGTGCTCTTCATGCATGGATTGTTCAAGGAACCACAACCTGAATACGGTTTGAATATTTTCTTCAGACCATAGTATCTTTCTCAGATTCAGTCACGTTGGTGAAGGAGCTGGGTGTCTTGTAGGTGTCTGAGGTCACTCGGTGACCATCTCAGCCCACTGAAGGAACCAGAGCAACAACAGTCCCACGTAAACCAACCACTCAGTGGAGTTGTGTGTGGCACGCCTGCTCTACAGAGCACTGCCTGTTTCTCATTTCACCTCTTGGCTTGCTGCAGTCTCCCCTCAGAGTCCAGCACTGACTGTTGCTGCTGTTTCCTCGCAGACGATTTCCCCAAGCCGCAGATCATCATCCAGCCCGAGACGACGGTGGCTGTCCTTGGCAAGGACATCCGCTTCACCTGCCTGGCCGCCAGCAGCAGCAGCTCCCCCATGGTGTTTGCCTGGAAGAAGGACAACGAGATGCTGCACAACGCCGAGATCGAGAACTTCGCGCACGTGCGGGCCAAGGACGGGGAGGTGATGGAGTGCACCACCATCCTGCACCTGCGGCACGTCACCTTCGCGCACGAGGGGCGGTACCAGTGCGTCATCACCAACCACTTCGGCTCCACCTACTCCAACAAGGCCCGGCTCACCGTTAATGGTGAGTGGGAGCCCCTTCCTCGTTCCTCTCCTCAGCCTGAGCTCGGACATGGTACCATTCCTTGGGACCCACTTAGTTGCTCCCGAGGGCTCATTCCTGCTGGTGAGCTCTTGAACTCTGCACAGCAGCTGTTTGTATCTCAGTGGATGCTGAGAAATGCCCTGTGAGGAGCATGCAGCATTTTGTGTTGGCTGCCACCCAACCAAGCACTTCAGCATGCATGTTCTTAACAGCTTCAGCTGCCTCTCTTTGGTTGCTCAGGTAGATTCTTTGCCCAATGAAAAAGAAAATACAAAGGGATGCAAGAAAAGGGACATAGCGATTCCAAGTTCTCTGTAGGAGAGATGACAGATTTTTTCCCAGGTTTTCACAGAAGAAAATTAGCTTTGATCCCAGCTCTAATGATCCAAGCTGGGCGTGTCATGGACTCAGCAGACAGGTGTGTTCTGTAGAAACACAGAGTCAGTCCCCAGCAGTTCAGAGATACCCTGCAGAAGCACGTGGGCATCCTCCTGCCCATGGGCAATTGTCACCTTAATCCCCTCTCTGTGGGAAGGAAAACAGAACTGCCCAGAAGATGAGGTTTCCCCCACAGAATCGCTCACGCCCTTTTCCTGTCTTCCTTTATCAGTGCTGCCGTCGTTTATCAAAACCCCCCACGACATCACGAGCCGGACGGGGACGACGGCGCGCCTGGAGTGCGCGGCCGAGGGCCACCCCACGCCCCAGATCGCCTGGCAGAAGGACGGCGGCACCGACTTCCCCGCGGCCCGCGAGCGCCGCATGCACGTCATGCCCGACGACGACGTCTTCTTCATCACCGACGTGAAGATCGAGGACATGGGGGTCTACAGCTGCACAGCTCAGAACTCCGCGGGCTCCGTGCTCGCCAATGCCACCCTCACCGTCCTGGGTAAGGCGTGCCAGTGCGCCAGGAGGCTGAGTGCAAGTGGGATCTGGGAGGGATGGATGTCCAAGCTCTTTGCCAGCTGCAGATAAAGAAAAGAGAGACAAATGGTCTGCTTAGTCTTGTTTCGTTCTTTTACACTGTAGCTCACTAATGAAAAGTATCTGTTGAGTAAGAGAAGGAGCTGTAAGTCGCATCTCCTCTTGCGCCAAGGAAGCTCCTCCAACCAGCCTATTTGTTGTCTGGGAAAATTACTTCCAATGGAAATTGCACTTCATCTCTCTTGCCCTATGAAATAATTTGTGTGTCTGCTGTTGGCCCATGTCCTCAGAAGTTTCTTGTTGGGAAAACTTAACACCAGTTGGTTGTGGGAAGTGAGGCCTTGGCAGTGGTTGTTAGATCTGTTGTGGTGCCTAGCTGCCATATTCCTGAGCATGTGCCTGCTTCGTGCATTGCTGTGTCTACAGGAACATGAGCAATGTTCAGCGCTGTTAAATCTGTTGTGACACTGTCCCTAAAAATTAATTTCTGTGTTTGTTCTCCTGCAGAGACTCCATCTTTGGTCCATCCACTGGAAGACCACGTGGTGTCCGTCGGTGAGACCGTGGCTCTCCAGTGCAAAGCCACGGGGAGCCCCCCGCCCCGCATCACCTGGCTGAAAGGTGACCAGCCCCTGGTGGTGACAGAAAGGCACCACTTCACCTCGGGCAACCAGCTGCTGATCGTCAGGAACGTGGTCCTGGAGGACGCGGGGAAGTACACGTGTGAGATGTCCAACACGCTGGGCACGGAGCGCGCGCACAGCCACGTCAGCATCCTGCAGGCGCTGGGCTGCCGCAAGGACCGCACCACCGTGGGCATCATCACCATCGCCGTGGTCTGCAGCATCGTGCTCACCTCCCTCGTCTGGGTCTGCATCATCTACCAGACCAGGAAGAAGAGTGAAGAGTACAGTGTCACCAACACAGGTAGCTCCAGTGTCCTGAGGCCCCCTCTAACCTTCCGTGCTGCCAGACGTGCCACTGAGGCTGAGCCGGCCCGGCAGGGAGCCACACGATCCACTGGAACTGCAGCTGGCTTATCTCCCTGGTTCTCTTGGCTCACGGGGCTGGAAGCAGCTTTCACTTGCTGCTGAAGCACGTTCAGAGCTGCATTTCTCCCCTTGGCTTGCTCTTCAGGAAGGTCTTTTCCACTTGGCAGTAGTTCCAGCCATTGCTTTGCTACTTTGGTTTTCCATGACCATAAATGATAACTCTTGAGACAGTCTGGATGATGTCCATGATGCTGGGAACCTGTCTTGCTTTTTGGAAATCTGTAGTTTCAAAAACTTTGAATTCAAAACTTGAAAAATTAGACTTTGAAGCTGTAATCCCTTTTTCCATATTGGCTATAAGAGCTAGCCCTGCTGATGGGGGGGTATCTGTTACTTTTTAGAGGAAGAATTAGTGTTTATTGCTTTCTCCTGATTCTCAGAGGGGATAATTTGGTGCTGAAATAAGTGTTGCAGTGAGATTAAAGTCTCCTGCCCTCCTTATGCAGCCTCTGAACAAAACAGAAGAATGGAAGAACCAGCCTAAGACCTTCCCACCCTGCTTGGAATTTGCAGCCTTCCTGTATTACACTTAGCTTTAGATAGAGTAGAAAAGGGTTTTTAAAGACATGGGCTAGGTAGGAAGTCTTGGATAGCCTATTAGCAGTGTGATGTATTAGTGGGATTCTTTCATAACTCCTTTCTTCACTCCTGAAAATCCAGGGCTTCATGCCTGATACAATTGAGTTTCACTTGGTTTTATGTGGCAAGGGAAACTGAAATTGTCTCATAGAAAATGGAGAAAGCCAAGGACAGCCAAGAGGCTAAAGACTTATTTCCTGCTTAAGGGAATCAAAGATTCTGTTCTGCAGAATACTTTTATTCCTGACTTCAGGAGGCAGAAGACTTGAGCCAAAGGAGGGACTGAATTTCAGGGGAAAGAGAAGGATTTACTTATTCTGAAGAAATAGTTCTACTCCACCTACTAGGTACTGACCATGCCATATGCAAACACTCAAAGTGCCTTTATCAGCACTCTCTCTCACAGCTTTAAGCTTTGCAAAATCAGGAATGGGGCTTCTGAGGGGAAAGGAATATTTAGGCAGTTCAGTTTCCATTGCACCTACGGAAAATAACTGGTTCTAGATCTGGTCCCAAATCTGCCTTGAAAATGCAAATTTACTTTGAAAATCTTGCTGGGAACTGACTTTTCCCTGCTCCCATTGCTCTAGATGAGACTATTGTGCCTCCTGACGTGCCAAGCTACTTGTCCTCCCAGGGGACTCTCTCGGAGCGGCAGGAAGTGGCCATCGGAGTGGACACCCAGCAGCCCAATGGGCACATTGACAGCAACGGTGAGAAATGGTTTAATTATTCTGTAATGCTGCATCTGAACTTGATAGGGGAGGTAGATATCTCAGCCCAGAGTACTTCTGTGTTTGTGTTTGTTCTGAGTTATCTGAGAGATCTTCATAATGTAACTCCTGCATTTATGCAGAGCAGGGATCTGTGTTTGACTTCACAGAGCTCTCCTCTCCCAGGAGTAAGTGTTTCTACAAGCTGACTGCCTCAGAAACTGCTCAGTCAGGCCCTAAGGACTGTTTTTTTGCTAATTTTGGATTCTTTTTTTGGCAGCAGTTTGATGACCCATAGTCATACTAGAAAATGCATTAGCATTGCCTGTCCCTGCCTTCAGGCTTTGAAATTAAATGTTGGGGTTTTACACTATTTAAACACAGCACATTAGGAAGGAGAAGTTAAGAGTTCTGAACTAAGATCCTCCTGAGATTATACAGCATTTATTCTGTTAAATGTTAGCTGAAAATTATCTATTATCTCCATTGCTGTTTTTCCTCCCTTTTCAGTGTAAGTAGGACCAACAAGTCACCTAACTGTGAGCAGATGGCTGTGATCTTTACCCAGATGGTTTGTTTGTTACAGGGATGTGTCAGACTGATGCTGGAAGGTGTCCAGATGTTGAAGCTCCTGCCGTAGGTTGTAGACAGCCCAAGCTGTGTATCAGCTATAATAAAGACACTTGGAAAACTGAGGACATGGCTGATGGAATGCTTGTTCCAGATAAGACAGGTACAAAACCCATTAATCTGGGAAGGCATTTCGTGTTTGTGCAGATCACAAAGCCCTCCAAGTCAGACAGCATTAACACAAGAAATCGTTACCTTCAGAGAAAAAAAGAATGATTCTCAGGTGCAAGCACAGAAAATTTGCTTTCTCCTGCTTGCTTTGATCCTCTCTCAAGCTTGGATAGTTGGAATTTGAGGAACCATCAGAAAGAGGCAGAGTTAAGCTCCCAATTGCCGTTCTCTGCAGCTGGCTGATGAGAATTTTGATTTGAGATATTCCTAAAATATGAGAGCACTTCTAAAACTGAAAGTGTTAAAATTTTTCGTGCTCTTTTAAAAGGGCTGTTGACTTCAAAGCTCAGCTTTCTAATTTATTTTCAAGATTTAAAGGTTGTTTTGGGCACTACACCTGCCTCCGCTCTTTGCCAATTTCTAGGGTGTTACACTCATACTTTTCTATTTTTAGGATGTGCTTTCTGTTCTCACACTCTATTGTAAAAGCCACAGAAAATCAGCCAATGAAACAAATTTTCTCTCTAGGAGAAACTAATGTAAAGTTTAATAGTGGAAAGTTGTTGAGTGCACTAAGAAAATTAACTTTCAACGTTTAGAAACTCCTTGCTGCTTTGAATTCTGCTCATCTGTTGTTTCCACTACCAGTAATAACATATCTTGAGATAACAGTGTGAGCTGATGGTGATCCCTGTAAAGCAGCAGCACAAGAATAAGAAATGTAACTTGGTATTTTAAAGCAGCTACAGGAAAGTTCCACTTTGCATTTTTACCCTGATTAGAAAGTCTGGAAAAGGAAATTAATGCATAGTTTATTTTTTAAAAAGTTACAAGTTCTTTGGAGTGAAAATGAATCCCTAACTAACTAAAGCTATAAATTGGAACTACCTTTAGTGATGATGGCTACAGAGTTCTGAAAACTGGGTGTGTAATAGCCCTGTGCAAGACCACAAAGTGTCCACATGATGTAGTGAGAGACTCCCCCACTGAACTACACAGGACTGCCCTTTCCTTCCACGATCTGTGTGCTCCAGTGCTGACCACTTCCAGCTGCCCATCTTCCTTTGCTGATTTTCCCTTCCTCCCTCCCCCAAAGGCTACGGGCTGCCCGTGGTGTGCACGGAGTGCAGCGGCAGCACGGACAGCATGAACGTCCACATCTACCCCAAGGACTCCGAGCGCTACTCCGAGAGCCCACAGACTGTGGAAAACACCCACCCCAGTGCACTGAGCAGCCAGGAGCGCCACAGGAAGAGGGGTGCAGGCACCAGCCTTCTTCATGCTCAGCCCTGCAATGGGATTGCCAGCGGCAAGAGGGTGGAAACAGACGGGACCCTGTACCCCAGCAACCACGACAGGATAAGGACGGAGGGCGCGGCCGGCGCGCTGCTCGCGGACACGCACGGTATGTCCCTGCTCGGGGTCACCTCTGGTCCCCAGGGGCACCAGCGGGGCTGTGGTGCAGCCCCACGTACTCCCCTCAGCCTGTTCAGCTAGCTGACAGGCGTGGATGGCAGCGGTGGGGTTGGTTTGAGCATAGAATAGAATCATTAAGCTTGGGAAAGACCTCCAGGGTCATGGAGGATGGGAGTGCTTGGCAGGCTGAGCATCACCTAACCACGCTGGTCCTTTGGGCTTTTGCAGGCTCCTCACAAGCAGCAGCAAAGCCTTCAGAGCTTAACAACCTTAATTTGGTGAGAGCTTCACCAGCAGGAGGGTCATTAAAGCAACTGAACGTGCTTCCTGAAATATCCCCAGCACTACTGGATCTGCAGAGGGAAGCAGAGGTGGAGCAGGCTCTCCTGCCCAGCAGCACCACAGCCCAGCCCCGTGACTCTACTCACGAGCCCAAGCTACCCAACAGGTCTCTGGACTGAGAGCACAGACTGACTGCCACGTGCAAATTAACAAACACACTATTTCTTTTTTTAATTTTTTTTTTTTTTTGCACAGAGTATATAGGCTACTTACTTCTACCTCGAATCTTGAACTGATGGCCTGGCAAAGGCAACCAACTGAGGTATGAGAAACAAGCTTGTATGGGGAACAAACTCCTGTTCGAGCGTCATCTGATTGTACATAGTTTAAAACTTCCCTGAGAAGTATGAAGTGTTCAAAAGTCAACTTGCATATGAAGCACATAAATACAAGGGATTATTGTGTAAAGAGAAAAGTATTTGATACAACTGTACATAAGAGTTTTCATATATAAATATATATATAAAAAAAAATATATATCTTTTACAGAGGCTATTTTAATCTTTAGTGCATGGAAAACTGAGTGAAATTTTACAGTTTTGGCAATATTGTTTTCAGTATCAGGTTGCTGTTAAACTTTGTGAGAGAAACAATTCTGGTGCCTTAAATGCATAAACAGAACTTTTAAAAGCCAGACTGTTCCAAAGGGATTGTCCTCTTTTCAGTGGAAGTTCCTTTACACCATGTGCAGCGAGGTTGGGGCAATCCCAGGTACTGGTTGGGTGGAGAAGTGACCAGGAGCAGCCCTGTGGAGAGGGACTTGGGGGTGTTGGTGGATCAGAGGCTGGACATGCCCTGGCCATGTGTGCTCCCAGCCCAGAAATCCAGCCGTGTCCTGGGCTGAATCCAGAGCCCTGTGAACAGCAGATTCTCCTCCTCTGCTCCACTCAGGTGAGACCCCACCTGGGGTTCTGCACACAGTTCTGCTGCCCTCAGTATAAGGAGGACTGTAGTGACAAGACAAGGAGTTCAAACTGACAAAGGGGAAATTTAAGTTAGAGGAAGCTGAAATTCTTCCCTGTGAGGCTGGTACAGGTTGCCAGAGAAGCTGCAGATGTCCCATCCCTGGAGGTGTTCAGGCTGGATGGACCTCTGAGCAACCTGGACTAATGAAAGGTCTCCCTGCCCATGGCAGGGGGTTGGAACAAGATCATCTTTAAGGTCAGGACAGGCTGGATAGATGGGCTAAATCCAACAATATGAGGTTTAACAAGTCCAAGTGCCAAGTCCTGCACTTTGGCCACAACAACCCCCTGCAGCACTACAGGCTGGGGACAGAGTGGCTGGACAG